>CM021103.1:649095400-649484215 GCA_007115665.2 Sequoiadendron giganteum | reverse complement strand
ATGAATTCAAACAAAATTTATGTCCCCTATATGATAACCATGATAACATAAGGAATACTTAGAGGTACATTATAAATACCTAAATACCCTCTTTATTGCATCCCAATTTACTTGTCCAAGATAAGTCATAAATCTGGTAAGGATTCTTATTGCTTAGGCAATGCCTAGTCTTGTACATACCATAACATACATCAAACTTCTAATTGCACTAGCACAAGGTACTCTACTCATATCTTCCATTACTCTAGGATAAAATGGACACTACCAAATAGATAACTTTATCCCCATTATAATAACACATAATTTTGTACAATCTATCATGTTAAACCTCTTTAATACTAATTTCAAATACTTGATCTAGCCCAACAAAAGTTTTGTGTTCACTCTATAGCTTCTTACCTCATTCCTCAAGATGTACTTGGCTTCCCCTAAATCCTTCATGTCAAAATAAGTTGAAATCTAAGACTTCAAGTCACAAATAAAACCTTTCCCATTACCACAAACTAACATTTCATCAACATAAACATAATAATGAGAATACAATCATCATCCATATTATAATAGATGCAATTATTTGATTTGGATCTCAAAATTTCTAAACTTAACACAAAAGAATAAAAAAAAATGTGTACCACGTCCTAGGATATTGCTTAATACCATATTAAGAATTTAACTTACAACCCAATTATTCTTTACCTTTCTCAATGTAGTGCTCCGGTTGTGTCATATAAATATCTTCCTCTAAATAATCATGAATAAATTTTGTCTGCACATCCTTATGTTCAACCTCAAGATCATTGTTGTAGTAAGAGATAAGAGAAATCAAGTGGATGCAAATTTTTTTACTAGGGAGAAAATCTCACCATAATCTATTTGGTCAACTTTGGAATAACCCTTTATAACCAATATTTCCTTGCACTTATCAATACTACCATTAGAACCTATTTTTATTTTGAACACCAACTTACATCCAATAGGATTCCATCAATCAAGCAAAGGTACTAGGTCCTATGTTTTTATTTTTCTTCAAAGTAGTCATCTCTTCATCCATGCCCACCTTCCGAGACTTTGGAACATCCATACACATAACCTCCTTCATAGTCCTAGGCTCATCAGTGTTAGTAATCAAAACAAAAATACATCTCCAATTAGGGGGAATATACCTTTTTTCATTGTTATCTTTATTGAGTAGACCTCATCAATGACTGAGTTGGAGGTTCTATTCATTCTTCAAAATTATTTGAACTCTCTTCCTCTTTAGGTCCTTCATGTGCTTCTAGTTCAACCTTCTCAATCTTTGGGGATAGTTGAGCCACATCTTTTAGTACTTCTACTATAAAAATTATATTATCCACAAGATCACAAAGTTTGTATCCTTTACTCTAGCACCATAGACAATGAAGATGCATTTTATAGCCTTGTTCTCCAACTTTGATTAGTTCTCCCTAGTCATGTGTGCATATACCTCACAACCAAAGACTTAAAAATGTCTCAATGAGAGATTTTTCCCAACCACATCTTCATTGGTGTTTTATCAACAAGAGATAATGTAGGAGACTTACTACTAACTAGGTAGCAAGCAATGACAACTTATTTTTCCCAAAAAGTTTTGTTCCAAGCTAACCCCAATCAACATATTCCTAGTGCTCTCCATCAACATCCTCTTCATTATATCTACAAATTCATTCCATTGATGCTCATGCATGGATTTTTCTTATTCCTTTCTATGCCATGGTGCTTATAAAATATATCAAAATCTCTATAAAAAGATCACCGCTATTATTAGTCCTAAAAATATTAATCTTCCTATTATTCCAATTCTCTACAACAATATTAAACTCTTTAAAAATATTAAATACTTTAGATTTACTTGTAAGGAAATATATCCACATCCTTCTACTACATTCACAAATGAAAGAAACATAACATACAAATTTTGAAATTGAAGAAACATTAACATGACCAAATACATAAGAATAGATTAAATCCAACACCACAAAAGATTTATGAGAACTAGAGTAAAATTAAATGTGATTTTTTTTCCATGTATACAATGTTCACATAAATCAAATTCAGGATTACAATCATTTAACCCCTTAACAAGGTTTTAATTTTTTAGGGTTCTTAAAATCTTCTCACCTATGTGACACATTATTTGGTTTCATAACATTGTTTTCTCTAATGGTAGCTTAGTCTCTAAAGTATGAGATGTTCGAGTGAAAATACACTGAGAGGGGGGAGGGGGTGGTGCAGGGGGTGAATCAGTGTTTATAAATTCTTAAACATTTTAAACTAAAAGAGCCATACATATGTTCTTATTTTTCAATGATAGTGTCATTCATGTAATCAAATGCAATCATATAAACTAAAATGAGTAATGTAACATTGCATTTTAAAGCAATAAATTACTAAAGCAAAAGAGTCACAGAGACACAATGGACACAAGATATTTTGAGTGGAAAACACTCCAGGGGTAAAAAAAACCACTCCTGAACATGCTGCCTTTTTCAGGCTTTCATTTCAATAATTTATTTTGACAAAGCCTCAATGGCTGATTTCTGAACACCAACTCAAGGAGCACCAACCCCTCTATTTAGAGACACCAATCTCAAGGAGCACCAACCCCTTTCCAATTATTCAATAGAAAAAACAATAGTACAAAGGATCTCTCTATTTCATTTGATTTTTGTCAAGTGCCTCTTGACAGACAAAACATAGAATTTTCAAGAGTCAAAATTGACTCTTCAGAATTCCGTGCATTATCTAATCTCGATGCATCTTGAGGAAAATCCTATCTCTGTTACAATACAGTCTCATCAAACTATTTTATAATAATACATTTTTTTTCTTTTTGTTCTCACACTTTGATTTTCAATCTTTTCCCATACAGAAAACTACAAATCCGAATACACACTGTGTTTTTCCAATTTTCAGCATCAAAGAACATAATAGACTTCCAGAACTCTAAATAGTAATACCCCTATTTTTCATTTTTGATTTTCTGTCATAATTTTACCCTAAAATCATTGGTTTTTCCTTTTTACAGAAAAGCATCATTACAAATTTGAAGTACTACAACTGTCTCTCCAATTTCACTTTCCAGAAAAAGATTATGCAAGGTTGTTTTTCAGGTTACATAATGACTATCAAGTCAGATCCGATGTTGTAGTGTTTACGAAAGAGAGATTCTTTTTTTCTGATTAGGATAAAACAACAATGACCAAGAATAGAAGAGTGACAGAGCTTGTATTCACTAGAAGCCTGCACATGCAGTGCTTAAACAAATGCAATGAGAGCACATCATTTAAAAATGAAATGATAACCACTTTTCTTGACTGGACTAGCAATGAATCATAAGTAATTTTTTAGCAAAAAGAAACCACCTTCAGATTTTACCCACATGTAGTAATGAAGAATGCATATACCCAAGGAGATCTGACAAAATAAGCTGCAATAAAAGAGAGATAACTGAAACCCCAACTAACATGCAACCAAAAACTAATAACCAGGCATTTTAACAGTTACCCACACATTCCAGTGAGGCTGAGAGAATATTCTAAGATCTATGTCCAATACAGTGACATATAAACTTAATAAGCTGAAAGCATTTTGAAGTGTAACTGAAATACCTTCACATGAAATGTTATCCATGTACCCAGATGAACATATGCAAAGCTTCGATGGCATGATCATTACCCATAACCAGACAACCCAGATCCTTAATATAACTGACATGATAACCCTCAAAATAGATGGTTGTTGAAAAATTTTCATGAGAAAAACAAAAACGTTTTTCATTTTTTTGTTTTCAAATGAGAGAAGACATGGCACGAAATAACCTTTGCTGAACTGAAATGGATCTGCAAACCAATCAAAGAGCAAGTACCTGACAAAATGAAATTGTTGTTCAAAGAATAGATTACCAAATCTGCAATGGAGAGGAAAAACGACCACACAACCTTCCAAAAATGAGTTTGCAGCCTGTAGCTGAAGGAAGACACATGGAGTGACTTCTGTGGAGAGCTCCCGACTGCTCCCGATCTGCTGTCCAACAACAAAAACACCAAAGGGAAACTAGAAACGCCCAAGGCAAAAGCTCCATGGTGGCAACTAGAATGTGGGCAACACAAAAATGTGAGACAAAAAATGTTTTTGCCCTAACTTGCCACAACAAACAAAAAAAAATGAGTTCCTTTGCAGAAATGAAATAGCATTTGGAGTCTGTAAGGACAGTTAATGATAAATCAAATAATCATTATGCTCTTTGAAATCTTCGGGCAGATTTAAGGTAATCATGTTGTCCAAAAAGAATCATAAGAAATTTTTAAATTCCAAGTAGACTGCCAACCAAGTGATGCCATAAATTATTGCAATCCAAAATCGATTTCGTTTGACAAACAAAATATTCCAAGTAAATAAACTAAAGTCACTTCCATGGTGACATAACCAAATATATTAATGCCAAATTGTGATCTCAAAATGTCCATTATTATATGATGTGTCGATGTCAAGATAAAAGAAGCTAGATATTATGCAAGATTCTGAGTGCCATTCTCCCATACCAAATACCATAACTGAATTCCTTAATGCCAAATTTTCCAAGGGATGAAAACTGAGATGCTCAAAATAATAATAGGATTGATCCTCAAACCTATGTTACTAACTGAAGAAAGAGAAGTATACCTTGGTGAATGTCAACTTGCATGTAATTGATCAAGCATAAGTAATCAACCTGATCAAATGGAGAAAAATGATTTGTAACCAGAATACCTCAACAACCATTTGTAATCTGCACATGAAGTTAAATGATCAGAGCCACCAAGATAATAAAACCAATGATGTGAGTGTGCCAATCAAAATATGTATCAAATGAGAAGATAACCAAGATGCAAGATATCCACAAATTGACATCAAGGACAAAAACAACATAAGAGGGATTCAACAAACTCCCCCTTTGTCCTTGATGGCAAAACTGAGCCACCAAATCAAAGATAATGTACTATAACCAGATGCTCAAAATTCTCCTCTTTTTTGACACAAGGATAAAGGGAGACCAAACAAAGATAAACCAGAACCAACTGCTACATGCCAACAAACTGCAGAAAGAACCTTTGAGTAGCAAAGTATAAGCTGCAGGAAGAGCTAACCAGCTCCCCCTATCACCAAGATAGACCGTTTAAGGTAACAAGGATTGAGAGACCACTCCCAATCGAGACCAAAGTCTCTAAAAGACATCTTTAGCCAATGGTTTTGTAAAAATGTCAGCAACCTATGCTTGTGTAGGAACATATTGTACAGATACCTCATTTTCTAGTACCTTTTTGTGAAGAAAATGGAACTTTATAGCTATATGCTTAGTTCGAGAGTGCATAACAGAATTTTTTGAGATGTTTATTGCACTAGTATTGTCACACATAATAGTAATAGGTTTTGGGATTTCAATACCCATATCTGATAATGTCTGTGACATCCAAATTACCTGAGTGTAGCAAGAAGTGGCAGCAATATATTTTGCTTCAGCAGTAGAGAGCGAAATAGATTCTTGCTTTTTGTTGTGCCAAGCCACTAAACGATCACCAAGAAAGAAGTAGCATCACTGGTGCTTTTCCTGTCATCTAGACATCCTGCCCAATCAGAATCAGTATAAGCTATTAAAGATAAATCATTGCTTCTGGGATACCAAAGCCCATAGTCAATTGTTCCTTGTACATACTTAAGAATTCTTCTCACAACATTGATGTGAGATTCTTTAGTAGTAGATTGAAAATGAGAAACCATGCAAATAGCTTGCATTATGTCAGGTCTTGAGGCTGTTAAATACAATACGCTGCCTATCATTGACCTATAATCAGTTGAGTTTACAATAGGGGAGTCATCAACTTTGCTGAGTTTACAGCCAGTAGCCATTGGGGTGCTTATAGGATGACTTTCATCCATTTTAAACCTTTTTAACATTTCTTTTGCATACCTTGCTTGAGATAGAAAGATACCAGAGTCAAGTTGTGAAATCTGGAGACCTAAGAAAAATGACAGTTCTCCCAACATTGACATTTTGAATTCAGATTCCATGATTTGTGAGAATTTTTACTCAAGGCAATATTGTTGCAACCAAAAATGTTGTCATCAACATAAATTTCAACAAGAATATCAGATCCTTCAATTTTAACATACAGATTGATGTCAACTTCTCCTCTAATGAACCCTTTTGACAATAAATGACTGTCCAATCTAGAGTACCAAGCTCTAGGAGCTTGTTTTAGGCCATATAAAGCTTTTTTCAGCCTGTAGACATGATTGGGTTTGTTTTTACATATAAACCCTTTAGGTTGTTCTATGTAAACTTCTTCTTCTAAGTATCCATTTAGAAAGGCAGTTTTTACATCCATCTGATATATAGTGAAATTTTTGAAAACAGAATATGCCAAGAAAATTCTAATGGATTCAAGCCTAGCAACAGGAGCAAAATTTTCACCGAAATCAATACCTTCTTGCTGAGCATATCCTTTGCAGACATATCTAGCCTTTTTGCGAAAAACCTGGCCATTTTCATCATGTTTATTTCTAAATATCCACTTGCCACCTATGACATTTTTGTCATTTGGTCTTGGGACTAGATCCCAAGTCTGATTTTTTTCAATTTGATCAATTTCTTCCTGCATTGCATTAAGCCAACATTCATCAGTTAGAGCATCATCAAAAAATTTGGGCTCAAACTAGGTGATTAAACAAAATGCAGTAAGCTCAGTTATGTGAGCTTTTTCATCATAATTAATATATTTTTTTCTTGTTTGAACTCCTGCAGATCTATCTCCTATAATCAGATCCTTAAGATGATTTCCGCAAGAGATTTTGAAGTAACTTTGGGTTCACATTTTTCTGAGCTGATTTCAACATCTTTAGATTGTGCTTCAGCAAGTTTAGGGCTTGCTGGTTTTGGTTCAATCTTTCCAGTTTCAAAGCTCTCAATGATTATATCAAGCTCAAATTCATCCTCTTCATCATCCTGCATAGGTTCAACATCTAACAGTAGATTTTCATCAAATTTAACATTGACAGATTCAACAATTTTGTTTAGCCTATTGTTAAAGCATTTATAGGCTCTGTTGTGTGTAGAGTATCCTAAAAAGATACCTTCATCAGTTTTAGATTGGAATCTACCTAAGTTTTCGTCATCTCTTTTGATAAAGCACTTGCAGCCAAATATTTTGAAATACTTAATTTGGGCAGATTTTCCATACCACAGTTCATATGGAGTGAAATTTGATTTCACTCTAATCTGCACTCTATTCAAAATGTAAACAGTTGTATGAACAACTTCTTTCCAGTACATATTTGCCAAATTTTCTTGATTCAGCATGGTTCTTGCCATCTCTTTTACAGTCCTATTATTTCGCTCAACTACCCTATTTTGTTGGGGTGTTCTAGCAGCAGCATACTGTCTTTTTATGCCATGTTTGTCACAACAGTCTATGAATTCTTGTGAGGTGAATTCACCACCTTTGTCAGACCTTAAACACTTCAGTTTTAAGTTTGTTTCTCTTTCTACCAGTTTTTTAAAAACTTTAAAGCATTCAAAAGCTTCTGATTTACTCTTGAGAAAAGTAACCCATACCATACGAGAGTAGTCATCAACAAACAGCATGAAGTATTTCTCACCATTTATGGATCTAGTACTTGTAGGACCACATAAATCAGTATGAAAAATTTGCAGAGGCTTAGTAGAGAAATGTTCCTTGGATTTAAAGCTTACCTTGGTTTACTTTCCTTTTAGACACTCTTTACAAACAACTTTGTCAGGTTTTCTAAGAGGGGACAAACCTCTTACATTTTGTTTTTTGCTAATTCTGACCATATTGTCAAAATTAATGTGGCCTAGTCTCTTGTGCCACAACCAGCTTTCTTCAACTTGACTCATTAAGCATATACCATGATTGTTCTCGTGTTCAAAGGTTTCTAGTAAGTTGTAAACATTTCCTTTAGTCCTCCTTCTAGCAGCAACAGCTTTACCTGACTGGTTTTTGATTTCACATCCTTGTGAAGTGAATAGGACTTGATAGCCACTGTCACAGATTTGACTGACACTCAGAAGGTTTTTTTTTAATCCTTCTACATAATAAACATTTGAGATTGGAGTGTATTCATTCAGTAACAGAGAACCTCTTCCTTTGATTTGAATTCCAGAGTTGTCTCTGAACTTTACATATCCGCCAACATAGTCTTCTAGATTTGTAAATTTTTCTTTGTCACTGGTCATGTGGTTTGAACAGCCACTATCCAGGACCCATAGGTCCTTCTTCTTAGAGTGAAAAGCAATTTGAACAAGCATAGTCTGTTCAATGTTGTTAACTGCTTTGGGTTTCCAAACTTTGATGGTTTTCAACTATTTATTCTGTTGATCAACATTGCATTGTTTTGCTGAATGACCCAAAGATTTGCAAGTAAAACATCTAATCTATCTTGCAAAACCATGATTGTGCCTAAATCCAAATCTAGGAGTTCTAGCATTCACAAATTTGCAAGAATTTACTTTGTGACCAAACTTATTGCAGAAGTAACAATACCCATAGAAGAGAGGGTAGGAGTTGTAAACCATTTTGTTGCTCCTAGAAGGATGAATGTGATCCTTGACAAACTCAGAGTGTTTGTGTTCAAGCTTTTTGTTTCCAGCAACAATATTGTTCTTCTCACTATCATTTGAGCATTCACCTTTAACAAAGCTAATACCAGTTTTGTCTTTGTTTAATTTATGTTTACTAAGCATGTCATTCAGTTTAAGAGTGCTTTCATACTTTTCGATATTCTTCCTGAGATCTAAAATCTCATGTTCAAGTTTCTGAATTTCTTGATCTTTGGAACTTATGTCAATGCGAAGACAACCTTCAACTCTTTTGGATTCTTCAAGTTGAGTTTTTAGAGAAATTATCTCAAGATTAATGAGCTTCTCTTGTGAGTTATCTTGAACAACATTCTGTTCTTGAGCACGCAATTGTTTCTTAAGTTTTCTTATCTCTTTTAGAGCACATTTCAATTCTCCTTCATAGTCCACTTCACCTTCTTCAACATCATTGTTGTTTGTTTCATCTTGCTAAATGATTTCAGCCATGAAGAGATTTTCATCTTCTTCATCTAGAGAGTCATTAGATTCAGAATCTGTTTCATTTTTGTTGAACAGACTTTTCTTCTTTTTGAAGTTAAATTTATGTTTTGGTCTATAGGCCTTTTTCTTGGCAAATTTCTCAGATTTCTCGTTATCACTGTTTGTGTCACCATAGGGACACTTTGAGGAAAAGTGACCTATTTTTCCACAGTTAAAGCATTTGAAAGGGAGTTTTCCCTTATACTTTCTAGAACCATTTTTGAGTTTTCTTACAAAATGGGATTCTTTAGAATCAAAAAATTTTGATTCAGAGAGCTCATCCCTTTCTTTCCTTTCAGCATTAAATGTTGCTTCTTTTGTAGTGGGGTTGTTTTTACTAATCCTCATTTCATAGGCAATCAACGTGCCTTGTAAATTGTCAAGGGTAAGCTGGGTAAAATGTTTCTTCTCTTCTAGAGTAGCTACCTTAGCTTCAAATTTTGTTGGAAAGGTTTTGATGACCTTGGTTACAATGTCAAATTCCTTGACTTCTTCTCCCAGATCCTTCATTGCATTTACTATTTCATCAACTCTCAAAAAGTAGTCAACTACTTTTTCATCATCCCTCACTCTCAGTTCTTCAAACTGGTGTTTTAGACAGGACTTTATACTGTTTTACCTTTTCATTTCCTTGATAGATAGTTTCAAGTTTAGTCCAGATTTCACTAGCAGAACTGCAGTGCATGACTTTGATGAAGACATCTTTAGTTAGAGCACATAGAAGAGCATGCTTTTCTCTTGCATTAGTTTCATATCTCTTCTTTTCATCAGAAGTAGTTGGAAAAGTAGCTTGTACAGTGTACCCAGTCAATACTATGCTCCATACATCAAGGTCTATAGAAGTTAAATAGGTCTCCATTCTGATTTTCCAGAATACATAATCAGTTCCATCAAATAATGGAGCTCTAGTCATGTAAGTACCTTCATGAGCTTGAGACATTTTGAATAGACTCCAAGTCCAGAATCAATCCTAGGTTGGAAATACCTATCAGAGGACCCTAGGCTCTGATACCAATTGTTGGAGTGAAAATACACTAAGAGGGGGGGGGAGGGGGGGTGTTGAATCAATGTTTATAACTTCTTAAACATTATAAACTGAAACTAAAAAGAGCCATACATATCTTCTCATTTTTCAATGATAGTATCATTCATGTAATCAAATGCAATCATATAAACTAAAATGAGTAATGTAACATTTCATTTTAAAGCAATAAAGTACTGAAGCAAAAGAGTTGCAGAGACACAATGGACACAAGATATGTCGAATGGAAAACCCTCCTGAACCTGCTGCCTTTTTCAGGATTTCATTTCAATAATTTATTTTGACAAAGCCTCAATGGCTGATTTCTGAGCACCAACTCAAGGAGCACCAACCCCTTTCCAGATATTCAATAGAACAAACAATAGTACCGAGGATCTCTTTGTTTCACTTGATTTCTGTCAAGTGCCTCTTGACAGACAAAACATAGAATTTTCAAGAGTCGGAATTGACTCTTCAGAATTCCATGCATTATCTAATCTTGATGCATCTTGAGGAAAATCCTATCTCTGTTACAATACAGTCTCATGAAATTGTTTTACAATAATACATTTTTTTTTCTTTTTGTTCTCACAGTTTGATTTTCAATCTTTTCCCATACAGAAAACTACAAATCTGAATACACACTGTGTTTTCCAATTTTCAGCATCAAAGCACAGAATAGACTTCCAGAACTCTAAATAGTAATACCCATGTTTTTCATTTTTGATTTTCTGTCATAATTTTACCCTAAACTCACTGGTTTTGCCTTTTTACAAAAAAGCATCATTACAAATTTGAAGTATTACAGCTGTCTCTCGAATTTCACTTTCCAGAAAAAGATTATGCAAGGTTGTTTTTTAGGTTACATAATGACTATCAAGTCAAATATGATGTTGCAGTGTTCACAAAAGAGAGATTCTTTCTTTCTGATTAGGATAAAACAACAATGACCAAGAATAGAAGAGTGATAGAGCTTGTCTTCACTAGAAGCCTGCACATGCAGTGCTTAAACAAATGCAATGAGAGCACATCATTTAAAAATGAAATGATAACCACTTTTCTTGACTGGACCAGCAATGCATCATAAGTAATTGTTTAGCAAAAAGAAACCACCTTCAGATTTTACCCACATGTAGTAATGAAGAATGCATATACCCAAGGAGATCTGACAAAATAAGCTGCAATGAAAGAGAGATAATTGAAACCCCAACCAACATGCAACCGAAAACTAATAACCAGGCATTTTAACAGTTACCCACACATTCTAGTGAGGCTGAGAGAATATTCTAAGATCTATGTCCAATACAGTGACAGATAAACTTAATAAGCTGAAAGCATTTTGAAGTGTAACTGAAATACCTTCACATGAAACGTTATCCATGTACCCAGATGAGAATATGCAAAGATTCAATGGCATGCTCATTACCCATAACCAGACAACCCAAATCCTTAATATAACTGACATGATAACCCTCAAAATAGATTGTTGTTCCAGAATTTTCATGAGAAAAACAAAAACGTTTTTCATTTTTTTGTTTTCAAATGAGAGAAGACATGGCACAAAATAACCTTTGCTGAACTGAAATGGATCTACAAACCAATTAAAGAGCAAGTACCTGGCAAAATGAAATTGTTGTTCAAAGAATAGATTACCAGATCTGCAATGGAGAGGAAAAACGGCCACACAACCTTCCAAAAACGAGTTTGCAGCCTGTAGCTGAAGGAAGACACATGGAGTGACTTCTGTGGAGAGCTCCCGACTGCTCCCGATCTGTTGTCCAACAACAAAAACGCCAAAGGGAAACCAGAAACTCCCAAGGCAAAAGCTCCATGGTGGCGGCCAGAATGTGGGCAACACAAAAATGTGAGACAGAAAATGTTTTTGCCCTAACTTGCCACAACAAACAAAAAAAAATGAGTTCCTTTGCAGAAATGAAATAACATTTGGAGTCCATAAGGACAGTTAATGATAAATCAAATAATCATTATGCTCTTTGAAATCTGCGGGCAAATTTAAGGTAATCATGTTGTCCAAAAAGAATCATAAGACATTTTTAAAATGCCAAGTAGACTGCCGACCAAGTGATGCCATAAATCATTGCAATCCAAAATTGATTTCGTTTGACAAACAAAATATTCCAAGTAAATAAACTAAAGTCACTTCCATGGTGACATAACCAAATATATTAATGCCAAATTGTGATCTCAAAATGTCCATTATTATATGATGTGTCGATGTCAAGATAAAATAAGCTAGATATTATGCAAGATTCTTTGTGCCATTCTCCCATACCAAATACCATAACTGAATTCCTTAATGCTAAATTTTCCAAGGGATGAAAATTGAGATGCTCAAAATAATAATAGGATTTATCCTCAAACCTATGTCACTGACTGAAGAAAGAGAAGTATACCTTGATGAATGTCAACTTGCATGTAACTAATCAAGCATAAGTAATCAACCTGATCAAATGGAGAAAAATGATCTGTAACCAGAATACCTCAACAACCATTTGTAATCTGCACATGAAGTTAAACGATCAGAGCCACCAAGATAATAAAACCAATGATGTGAGTGTGCCAATCAAAATATGTATCAACTGAGAAGATAACCAAGATGCAAGATATCCACAAATTGACATCAAGGACAAAAACAACATAAGAGGGATTCAACATGAGAACCCTTAGAAATTCATAAAGCATGACCATCAAAAGTATGCACAACACACCTCTTTGTTGTTGGTTCTAATTGTCAAGTCAAATATTCTACAAATCTCTCCACTACAAGATTTAATATCTATTAAACTAAACTTTGAATGCATCTAGCTAAAATAAAGTTTCAATGTAAACATATTTTACAAGAATCATAACTCATCTAACCATCTTGCACCCTCCACTTGAGAAACAACATGGAAACCTTCATTATTTAGTTTGCTTACATATAGTAGGTTAGTGTCAAACCTAAGATATGCAATATGTAATTGATCCCTTTATCCAACCATCAAAAAATTGAATTAGGACTCTACCATGACCAACAATCTTTAGATAAGAATCATATCATAAGAACACCTTACCACCATCATTTTCTTCATATTTTTTAAACCAACCTTGATGTGTGGTCATATGGAAAGAGGTGAAAAATTCTATCAACCAACCTTCTAACGTATGAGTAGAAAAGGTAGCAACAAAGGAAACACCTTCATTCTAGGAGGATCTCTCAAACTCATCGTAATCTATCTTCTTCTTCTCCTCCCCATAAATGTTTCTTAGATGTTTAGTTTTACCATAGTTCCAACATTTTTTTGTTGAACTTACCAAGATATTTGGATCTTCCACAAGATTTAGATCTAGAATTATCTTGCTTCTTATCCTTCTTCTTTTATTTTTCTTTGAATCTTCCAAAAACCACTAAGGCCTCCTTATCGAACTCAAAACCCTTCTTATTTATTCTAAAAGAAAATATGAAACCACTGTGTCCATCTTGGACTTGGTGGTAGTGCATCCAATGCTCACAAAAAGGTGGTCCCATAAATCTAGAAAAAAATATAACATCCATACACTCATCCTCCTCCATTTTCAATCCCATGGAGTGCAATTGGGTAACTACCATATTGATGGAATATAGATGTTCATCTAAAGACCCATTGTCCTCCATCGTAAGGGTATACAAATTATTTCTCAAGAAAATATTATTCACCAAGGATTTAGCCTGATAAATTTATCCAAGCTTCTTCCAAATATTCATTGTAGTAGTCTCTTCATGCATATCAAAAATATTGAACTAGTCAAACTGATTCTAATAAGTCCCTTTAGTTTTCTATTCATCTTGACCCAATATTCTAGTGATGTGGTTGTAGGTTTGGATCTAGATACTACAACTCATAGATCTTAATCTATGAGCACATCCTCCATCTTGACCTTCCACAACTTAAATTTTGTACTTGAGAGCTTCTCCATCTCTATCCTTGTTGTGTTTTCCATATCTTTCTAATTAAGATCAAAATCCTCTTTGTGCAAGGTGCCAATCAAATTAATATTAGTAATAAAATACCTCTACTCAACACCTAGAATCTGGGGTGATCAGGCTCTGATACCAAATGAAAGGAATTAAGGTATGTGAAAATACTTCTTACAATAATATTTTATTTTTAAAATAGAAATCATAAACACATTTAAATAGAAAATAAATAATATATACCATAACATAGTTGTATGTGGTGAAAACCTTTTTGGGAGAAAAATCCCACACTCCAAATTAGATCAATGTATTGTTGAATAAACTATGACTACAATAAAATTACAGAGAAAACCTTCTGAATAGTATCACCAATCATAGATCATGAGTAATTCCTATAGATTAACAATACCTACAAAAACCCTCCACAAAACCTCTATCTCAAGCACCTAATATATTGGAGATACAAAACCAAAACCATCAAATGGTAACTAGAAACCCATGAACTAAAACCGCCCAAAAGTGGTGCCTAATTTATCCCTCAATAAAATATGCCTTATGATGTGTCGTAATATGCATCATAAGCTGGTCAACAAGTGTAACTCTCTTTTACATCTCTTTTATGCATCAAAGAAATTTTTTACATTTCCTATGCAAACTTCCAAACGCCATATAACTTTTGATATGATGGGTCGATTGGGATTTTAAAAAAAATTCAAAGAGATCTATGTAATGAGCACCCTTGTAGGTAATTTTAAGTATCCAAGAATTTTTATTTTTTCCAAAAATAACCCTATAACCCAAAAATTGAGTTTTTCCATTTTATATCTAAAAATTGCACTTTTTGTAATCTTAATATTAGGAGCAAGGCTGAGAAACCTTTCCCAACATTATTATATTTATGGAACATGAGAGCATGTTGGAGATTCATGTTTTGTAATGGATAGATTTGATGATGTATTTCATCAATTGACCCTTATTTAATGTATACAATAAGTAGGAGGATATTAGGAAAAGGGTGTTATACACCTTCCACAAGAAAAATAATAATTTAATTATTTTACATAAATATTTACTTGTAGTACATCTTAGGAGATGTGTTTAGCCACATTAAATATTTATTTGGATCAACTTGTAAATTTATATTTGATATTGGCTACATATTTTATGTGCGGGATGCATATGGGAAAACTATTTACTATTAAAAAAATTAGTACCAAAAAGTAAATGTTCAAGTCAATGATTTTATGCACTCATAGTTTTGAGACACATGGTTTTACCTTACCACTTGACTATTTTATGGGAGCTTGAATTTATAAAATCAAACACATATTTAGTTGTTGAGGTTGGTTGGTTGGATAATGGGTTTTTTTGGCTTGGTTGTCACTTGTATATAGCAATCTTGTTGAGTGCATACGTGAAGCACAAAATAAGATGTGTGGTTAAATTCTTGAGCACATGGAGGATACATTGGAGGAGCTTTATGTTTCAAAAGTATCCATGGAGACTATGTAATTGTTGAATAAACTAGATACTAAGAGGGCGGTGAATCAATATCCACACAAACTTATTGAAAAAATACTTATAATTTTGTTGTACCATAGAATAGATAACAGCAATAACAAAACATGAGATTCCACAACACAAGAACACCAGATTTTACGTGGAAAACCCAATGAGGGGAAAACCACGGTGAGCATTAGCTCACAATATATATAGTTATTTTAATATCAGTTACAAGGAGGTTCACTGCCAGATACAAAAAGCTCACTGCTTACAAGGACTCACTGTCCAAACATGGAGGCTCACTGCCTACATAAATATGAACAAAAATGGCTAACCGCCAGAGTGAACTAAGAAGTTACACCACATGTGCCGATTCAGTTCCTTGATGCTCAGAGTATTTTCTCGCATGACAATAGACCAACATTTAAACTCCTATTTTTGTACTTCACTTACCACACACACACACCTTTTCACATACTTCTTACTCCTTTCTTGTCACTATCCATCTTCAAACCATATTGCATATATACCTGATACATCCACATGCATCAATCAAGTCGGCCTAATTGGATGCAATTCATATTTTCAAAATGATAGCTTGTCGAATCCATATAACACATTTCCAAAAGTAATTCACCTGTTTCATGCAACATTATGTCAGCTGTGACCAAGGCTAGGTCCCACATATAATCCGCAATTCATGTTGAGCTATTAGGTTGGCTATGATTAACCTAATACCGAATGCAATCACAAAATTTTATGCCAATGCATTGTCCAATCATATGAACATTTGAGAATACATACATACACGCTTCCAATAATCATAAGAATTTTCCCAAAACCTTAGATCATACTGATTACTAGAGAGAATATGCGAACCAAAATACCAGAGCAAATACCAGATGAGATAAGCTTGATTTGCACACCTGTACAAGGTATTGGACCAACATGGTGACATCAATGACAATATAGGACATACTTCCAGCAATATCCCCCTTTGGCATTAATGGCCCAACATGTGCAAAAACTATAATTCAAATACTCTCCTTACAATCTAAAAAGAACTCTTCCAAATCTCCAAATCTCTCCCCCTTTGAAATCAATGGCAAAGGGCACCAAAAAGATGTAGACATGGTGAAATCTAATATTCAAACATTTTAATTCATTCAAAACTTCAAAAAATTCAAAAATTTCAAGCATCCAATCCTTCAAAGTTCTTTCAAACCAGAATAAAAAAATTCACCTGGAATACCTTTTTGTACCTTTCTTTGATAGCAAGATATAATTTCTTCCATTCAAACACTGCAAAGTCCATTCTTGTACACATACTTTCCAATAGAGCCAACAATGTGAAAGAGGATGACCAATCTGTGGATGAACATTGTTTTTCACAGTTTTTTGCATCAGAGAGTAAGTATTCTGAAAAGATGGTCTAACTGGACCTCAATAATTTCCTTAAGAAGCCAAAAGGTCTTCACTACATCATCCCTTTTTCTCTACACAACTATCATTTCAACTTGTAGTTCACCAACTCTCTGCCTTTTCTTTCCCTCTTTAAGTTCAAAAATATCAAACTTTTTTCCAATGTTGTTCACTTCGGATTCAATTGCTTCAATTCTTTTTTTGAAATTATCAACTATAGCAAGCCAATAGAGACAATACTTGTATATGTTTGACATTTATATTATGCACTTCTTCATCTCCATGATTAGTCAAAATAGCCTTTTATTTTCTTTAGAACATCTCTTTTCAACCAAGGCTTCCAACTTGCGTCCTTCTGGACCTTCAAGCAACATTCTTTCTTCAACTATTTCAACTAAATTTTTAGGTAAGGAATAAAAAATGATAGATACATCAATACCTTTATGAAGTAGATATTCAACTAAATCATCATCAATTTTAAGTCTATCAATAGGAGAGGTCGTACTCCATAGATCACCAATTTTCTTCATTTTCCCTTTTATTAACATAGTCTGGGTGTCATCTGGATCATAAGATTCTGATCCATCCAGATATTCTTCTTCTACTTCCTTCTCTTTAGGAATAACAAATATATTTTTGGAGACAACTTTTCTTTTCTTCAATTCCGGAGGGGAATCACTAGTGATTACTTCCAATTATTTTGTTCCAGAGGAAGAACCTTCCTCAAATCGACTCAACATAACTTCACCAAAGCTCATTACATTTTGCAAGTATAAGAAAAAAAATTTACACACACTTGCTTTTTCCTCTAAACTTTCCAAGTGCCTGTATATTTGTCTTGCAATGGGAATCCCAGATTACCACTCAACATCTTTCTTTCCCGGTAGCGATTTTAGAAAATAGAGTACTAGGCATGTAAGCAAGGATCCAAAATGAAATGGGTATCCTTATCCCAATGATATTCATATGTTCTCAGTGATATTTTCAATAATTAGCTTACACAAATCAAACTGCTTGTTTTCTTTTACCATTTTATGTGCCAAATACACAACAATGGCTGAAGTAGAGCTTTCTCAATTTTTGAAATAGATTTTATAAGAAATTCCATATGTAACATGCCTAACCGAGGAATCGACAATAGTGTCAATCAACAGTGTCTAAGGATCTTTGTCAACTCTTGTCATTTCCTCCACTACCTTGTATTTTATAGTCTTTTGCCCAGGAAGTTCTCCAACGTTGCACAATCTGGTAATCACTTTGATTGCTTCCTTTGTAATAGGATAGGATTTATCTAGTACAATGCTACCATCCTTGAATTTGCTCAGAAGGAACAAAATAAATTCTTTGTCAGCAATCCAAGGGAATTCTCCCCATAAATCTAATCCTAGGGTTTGTAAGTTATGTAAATCACTCAGTTCCAACCCTAATTCCATCTTCATTGTTTTGTGATGATCAAATTCATCCAGCTCGACTCCTTTTAACTTCAGAGGGATATTCCCACTCGATCCTTTGTTAGAAATTTCCATTATATCTCCTAACCTTTTAGAATTCAACAAGGATATTCTTGTATTACCTTCCTTTGTAACTACAAGAGAGGGAAACTTTCGTCACTTTCTTTTGAATCACCATAAAAAAAATCTCTTGAAGGGATTTCCATCACTTTAGAAATTCTCCAAGAAGGTTCAAAGTCACTCTACAAATCCTTTGAATGCATTTGATGATTAAAATGATTTGATAAATTTCCTTTATACACCATCATTTTTCCCTATCTCACATTAATTACAAAAAGTTGACAAAATATTTCTTCCACTCTATTGAGAAACCCTAACGTACTCCGCAAAAGAATATGCTCGCTCTTTTTCTTTTGGTTTATTTTGCAACACCTCTATCCTTTTAGTCTTTATAACATATCCACATGCCAGCATCTGACACACTGTATTTTTGGGGATTTTATTGATTTTCTAATAAAGCTCCCCCTAAGACCATGCTAGGTCTAATTCTTGGAGGATTTATTTGCACTAGATGAGGGTACAGACGCATCTGTAGTCTCTAATTATTCTTTATTTTTCCATTTATTTCTCATTTCCTACTTAACCTCTTCCTTATCAATGTTTTTCATCGGTTCATCATCTTCCACCTGAGCATACTACTTTTCCTTTCTATTTCTACACACTCTTGAAATATGTCTTAGTTTCTTGCAATGGTAACAGACAATTTTTCTTTGTCTTCTATTAATCCCTGTTCTGCATTGATTTTATTTATGACCAAACATGTTACAGGTATAGAAATAGCCATCAAATGATTGATTTATCCTTTTTCCATTAAACCTATTCATCATCTCACTAATCATCTTTACCGAAGATCTGCAGTCAGTAGCTTTATGTCTGATCTTCTTGCATGTATAACATTGTCTGGAGAAGGGACCAATAAACTAACTCATCCTACTCCTACACTCAACTACCTTATGACCAAATTTATTACATGAAAAAAAAACACCATTGAATGATGAGTACCTTTGTACATTTGGTTATCTGAAAGGTGATCTTCTTCTAGAGTTTCTTTTCTCCTTTCCTCTATCTTCATTCTTTTGATTGCTTATTGGATTTGAGTTCTACATTTTTTCACTAGTTTCATTACCTAAGCCACCAATGTCTTTAGAAGTTTTATGTCCTGCTATTAATTAATCAACCTTGGTGGAGCTTGTCTTGAAATCCTCTTCAAAAAGTTTTTCTTTCTCAAGTTCTACCTTCAGATTCATCACTTCCTATTCAAGTCTAGAGAAAACATCAACTTTGCTTTGTATTACTATTTTCAAGCATTCTTCAACTCTCTTATTTTCATCTATTTTCAACTTTAATACTGTATTCTCATCATTTTTTTGCTTCAATTGCTCACTCACTTCTTTGTATCTTTCTTTGAATTTCTTTAGTTGTTCTTTCAATTTCTGGATGCATTCATTTGCTTCATCTAGATTTTCCTTCAGGTCTCTATTTTCAATTTCAGCCTTGTCAAGATCTTCAAGGGTAATCTAGAGCTCTTCTTTATCCATTTGTTCAATGTGTGGGATCTCCTAAAGATTTTAGACTTATCCAGAGGAACCAAAGCTCTGATACCAATTGTTGAATAAACCAGATACTGAAAGGGGGGGTGAATCAGTATCCACACAAACTTGTTGAGCAAATACTTCTAATTTTGTTGCAGCATAGAACGGATAAGAGAACTAACAAAACATGAGATTCCACAACATAAGAACACCACATTTTACATGGAAAATATTGGCATATGGCTTGTAAGTGTTGTCATTGATGGAAACCCAAGTCATGCATCTGATCTACAATATAGTTATGGTTTACACCGGTAAAACAAAGTGAAGAATAGGACATATGGTTAAAGGCAATAATATTGATCTGAATACCTCATCGGACTATTATTTTGGGTTTTGGATCTCTGAGGAAGGTTTTTTGATGTTTTTATTACATTATTTGTGAGATATATTGATGCGCACTCACTGGTATGTGATCTAGGAGATCCGATGCACAAATCTATTGGTTATCTGTGCTTGAAGTCCAACCCATCAAATATAGTAATCACGGATGTATAAGGAGTAATTAATTGAATGTTTTCATGCTCAATTATGTTTGTTTGGGTCCTCTCTACATCCTAACCAACTTTGGAGGATACGCATAAAGAATTAGGGGTGGATCTAGCCGACTATTGAAAAGAACTTAATGTTTTATGAAGCTGACATATGAATGATCAAATCCTTGATAGCGGATATATATATGAGATCGGTTCTATCATTTTGGAAGGAGAAGTGTGTGTGATAGCAGGGATAGAGAAGATAGTGAATGTGTGGTGTGAAATTCAACAAGTTAATAGTGTGAATTTGTCTATGTGTGATGCAAAGAGCAGAGCAAAGCAGATGGAAGTGCAAAGTGCAAAGTCAGAAACAAGATCCAAAATCAAATCTATGAGCTTCACCAAAATTGTAACTTGGCATGAATAGATGCTACTATCTCAGTTCATCCTTTAGATGGTTTTAATCTAAACTTTTTTAAGGTAGTGAGCCTTCCCTTCTGAGCAGTGAGCTCTAGGAAGTGTGCCTGAATGCAAGTGCATTCTCTTTTGTAAAACTTCTATTTGAGTACTCAAATTGTGGATTAACCTCCACTGTGGTTTTTCCCCTAATAGGGTTTCCACACAAAAATCCTTGTGTTTTGGTGTTATGAATGTTTCCTTTAAATGCTTGCACCTTTATTTTAATGTAATGATGGAATGGTTTAAGTTTCAGAGTAATAAAGTTAAGATTTGTTGAACACTAATGTACCCCCTATCAGTGTTCCCTTGATTCCAACAATTGGTATCAGAGCTTTTGGTTCCTTGAAAGAAGTTTAGCAACTTGAGATGGATCTTGGAATGTGATGGACTTTGGTAGTCTTTAGAAGCAGCTTTTGGTCACACTTGATGACCCTGATCAGTCTAAAGAAGAAGTCCAGGAATTGAAAGCAAATCTTAGGGATGCTAAGAAATTCATTCAGTCATTGAAGGATCAGATTGTTAAATCCAAGGAGAAAAGGAATGATCTTTGTGATCGAATACAACAACAAGAGAGTGAAAACATGGGTGATGCTCACCTGAATTAGACCTTGAAGGAAATAACTGAAGAATGTGAAAAGCTTGCCAAAGAAAATGCTACCCTAAAGCATGAGATGGAATCTATGGTGATGAAGCTGACTAAAAAGATTGAAGAAAGGAAGAAGAATGAGGAGAATCTTTCCCAATCCTTAAAAGAGAAATTTGATGAACACAGGAAAATAAATGAAGAATTCAATCAGCTGGAAAGAGAACTGCAACAATCCAGAAATAATGAAGAAGAACTTGGTAAGCAGATTGTTATTCTCGGAAATGAACTTACCACTACAAGCGAATACAAGGATAAGTTTAAGATTAGTTCAATGAAGCTTGATGATCTAACTCAAGGACATAAGAGTGGAAATGATAAGAGAGGTCTTGGATATGAAAAAGGAGAAAGTTCCAAACCTGGGCAGAAGAATTTCAGACAAGGAAACCTGATGAACAAAGGTGGAAGGTATACGATAAGACAACCTAATGCCCAAAAATTTAATGGATACTATTTTTATTGCAATAAATTTTTCCATATGGCTACTCAATGTAGAAGTAATATGAAATCAAGAGATTCATCATTTTCTGGTAAGTGTTTCAAATGCAAGAAGTTCGGTCACAAATCAATTGAGTGCAGAAATTTATCAAACTACTCTGTCAATAGAAACAATGTTGAATGTTACACATGTGGAAGATTTGGAAATATTTCTAATCAATGCAAACCAAGGAGAAATCAATGGAATGATTGGTCTGGAAAAGGAAGTATTGTGTGCTACAATTGCAATAGATATGGTCACATTGCAATATTTTGTAGAAATAAAATTATGGATAGAAGAGGTCCGGTATACAAAAGTAGAAACATATAGGAGGATGAAAAAGGAAAAGGAAAAGTAACTACATATGAGATAAGAGACGAGATGAAGAAGACATGACTAAGGTACACCCTCCCACCATCATATTGTTCTTAGTTTGAAAACTGCCCCAAATGGGAGGTCATATGTAAGGAATATCCAATGCCTACTAACCACACACCTTTACTTGCACATGTTTCCAAGGCTATATCAAAGGCATCTCTACCATCCTCTTTAGGATATCTATCAAAATTATTGTTATTCTTTATTTTTTGCTTCTTGCAATCACTTTTGTGGTTCTAGAACTTAGCCTTGGATTTTCTAATAAATTTAGATCTATACTTATCTTTCTCCTTCAATATTCAATGAATTTCAAGGGCCTACTTAGTATATTTGAAATATTTTTTCCACATATATAAGCGTTAAGTAGCCACTAACTCATCCATTTGAAGCTTTAAGGCAATTTTCTCAATTGTCATCACCAAGTGACCCCTTGATTCTAGAAGAAATCACACAAGTGTCATTTAATGGTCCTCCTTCTCCATATTTACTCCAACAAAGTGTAACTAGGTCATGGTTATATTGAAATCTTTAAAGTTATTATCCATTGAACCAAATCATCCATTATCAAGGTATACAAATTTTATCATAGGAAAACTTCTTAGCCAAGGATTTAACTTGGTATAAAACTTTCAAATTATTCCAAAGATCTTTTGAGGTGGGTTCTTCATGTACATTCAATGAAACTAAATCTATCAAATCTAGATCCTATTAAGGCCCTATGTCTTTCTATCCAATAGATCCTACTTGACTTATGCCATTAAAATTGGTTTGGATCTAGATACATTAGCCCATAGATCTCTATCTACAACTATATTTGTCATTTTGAGCTTCTATAACTCAATGTTAGTGTCAATAAACCTCTCCATATCTATCCTCATCATTATTTTCATTTTCCCACAACAAGATCTTGTTGTGCACAAGGTCCTACTTGTTGATGGGTGTTTTTGCACTTCTCAACACAGACAAAACATAAACGTTCTATCTCTCTTGAAAGGTAATAATCTGCAACTAAATTTCAGAGAATCGCCCCAAGGTCTCTCTGATGTTAGGTCATGACTATGCAAAACAACCCAGTTGTTGATGCGTGATTTGTTAGTAATCACAAGGGGCCTTTATGATTCACAAAGCATGGAGTTTTAGAATTATAGAAGTTATGAACATTAGCTACAATTTTATGACAGAAATATGAAACTCATCTTGTTCATTACATATGGCATTGTTATGATGCTAAAAACTTATATTTAACTTAAATTTCAAAAGAAAGAACAAAAGGTTGAAGGGTTAAGAAGTTATTCTAACTCTAAAAACTATGGACAACAATAATAATGGTTGATATTGCAATAGACAGACTTCCCAAACTAAGTTTTTCTTAACCAAGAATCATCTACAGTGTCAAAAAACCAATGCAATCTTCTAAGGTTCTTTGTACATTTCCAGAATATGTCACTCACCTATTAAGCATGAACGAACAGCTGAAGTTAAGTACAGAAAGTGAAATGGCTTGGACTAACTTTACACAATAATTTATCATCAATAAATTACTAAAACTATGAGCTGGAAGTGCATCAAATACTACAACATACAGCCACCATCAAATTTGAATATGAACTAAAAACTAAAAATAGACTTAAACAAAAATGAACAATGCTAAAATAAACATATGGAGGTTGAATCATGCACACATAATGAACAATACACAAGAAACCATCAACTTCAATGTTTTTCTTATAGATTGTTGAAAAATACCTTTACACAACAACTCATCTCTCTCTTTGAAAATGAGAGGATGCCCCTATTTATAGTTTTCAAAAAGTAGAATGAATGGTCAAGATCAATTTACAATGAATGGCCTAGATTCATTCTAGATTTAGGGTTTTCACATCACCTAATAAGGGTAAAAAATTTATAATATAAAATAGGCTACTTTGTCCTTTTCCCTATTTTTCCCTTTAGCCTATTTTGTCCTATAGCTAATTTTGTCTTTTAGCTACTTTAACAATTACTCATCATCTATTATGGGATTTCCAGCTTCCTTTTGCAATGAGGCATAATAAACAAACTTTCCAATAATAGCCTAAAGCTTATCCCATTCAATGAAATCAGATTTGGTGATGCAAAATGTGGTCCTTTTGAGATCATCCACCATCTCTTTGTGATGTTTAACACATGTGTGCCCTGCCTTGACCAATTGCTCTGATTATAAGAAGGCTCACGCAGAAAAATCTATAAATTCTACTGACAAAGTGTCGCCAGCCCCTTGCTCTATCTTCTTGTGAAATTATCATTTCACCACCTCTCAATATAGCTCCAATGTTGGTATTGTGTATCATGTTACCAATTTTAAGAGGCTATCTGCCTCAACCAAGTGAGTAGTAACACACTTGTGGATAACATCTAATTCGATCAAAGAATTTTCAAGGATCCCTTTTTTGAATTCACAATAAATCAGCCACGTATCTGGCAACTAGTGATCCTCTTTGGGTAGAGCCAACTCATTTTCCCAGACTATCTTGGATAAGATCTTTAGTATGCTTTGTTGCTTCGGGTATGCAATTTTGTAAATATTTGAGAAATCTTTACAAGTGCCTATCTCTTCCTCAAATTCCTTTCGTAGGACCAAGTAATGATTATGAATATTGACTACATAATGGATTCCTTTGTCACCCATGTCAACAACCCTTTTGAACTAGTCTAAGGTGGACTTAGTCTAGTTCTTCATCTTTTCTATTTTATTAATTTTTTCTTTTGATAGCAAGGTAGGTGTTGATGATTCCATTGGGGCCTATCCCCCAATTGTGGTCCATTTTTGTATGTAGGCAATTAATTTTGCCACATGTGCTTTCAACTCTTCCTTTTTTGATTGATCCTTGTTCATTTTTTGGAGGATTGTAGATACTAATCCCTAAAATTCATCGATCTTTTGGGCTTAGGATGTGGGGCCTAGGTTAATGGTTGTTACCTTATAGTCTTTTTCCTGAAGAGTGTTTGCATCCTTATCTATTGTTGGGGTGGCCACATGCAATATCTTGGAGCTGGAGGCATCTATTGTTATGTGAGATCTAATCTTTGGTTTCTTCTTCGCTCGGGTCTTTACTTGTGTCTAAGCCAGTATTGCCTCTAGATGGGCCTTACGGTCTGGAAGCACGAGAGCCTTTCTTTTCAGCTACTTCTCTATCCATGAAGGAACTTTCATTTGATGTTTGATGGATGTAGCAATGAATTCATTATTTTTCCCTTCCCCTTTATCTTATGATAGCTCGTTCCATTCGTGCCTAGGAGTGTCTTTGATGTTTTCCTCTTCTTGCATTAGGCTCACAAATTCTCCATTTCTTGCACCAGCATCCTCTTTTTGTGCCACCCCTTCTGTTTGCTCATGCTCAATATCAATTCATTTTCCTGGATCAACATCCCTTTCTTCTATATTCTCCTCCTCTTTATCGTTCTCTCCTTTGGGAGGTACATCATCATTTTGTGGGCCCTCATCCTCATCGATTCCTGGAAGCTCGTCAACTTTCTCCACATCAATATATGTATCATTTTTCCCTTCCTCAAAGCGATGCTCCTCCAAGATTGCCTCTTTATCCTTATGCTCTTTACGCTACTCTCCCTCGGGCTCCTAATGTGAAGTCCTAACATCATAATAGGTGTAGAATTTGCTCATTTCCCCATCCTTGGGCATTTGCTACCCTTCTTCATATGATGCTACTTCATCAAGATCAATCCTTAGGCCCTCCTCAACGTTCTCATATTAATCATCCCCAGTCTGAGTCTTCAAGCACTTCAACAACATCCATTATTGTTTCCTTGGGTTGTTCCCCACTTAACCTCTCCATTTCCTTAGAGATCTGCATTGTAGCCTCCATTTTAGGTGGCTCGATAGGAGGTGGAGGGAGGGGCAATGCAACAACATGTCGAGCCATAATCATTTTAAATTGAGGATTCAAAATAACCTTAGAGAACTGAGGTGGCACATTTTGCAAGTAGGAGACAAAAGTCCCCAACAAGGTGATAGGTGCCATTGAATTTGTAGGTATAGAAGGTGGCAGGGTGGAAATGGTTGGCAGTGGAAGTAAGAGTGAGGAAGATGATAGTGGGGAAGTGGTAGAGGAAGAAGAATCAAGAATGGCTATTGGATTGGTCAGGGAATAAAAGGTAAGGTGGATAGAGATGTCCACAGTGGGTGGAGAATATGGGCAATGATTTGGGAGTGGAAGGAGATGGTGCAGCAACAACAACTGGAAGTATAGAGGTAGTGGGTGGAGGTGACCATGGTTGCTCTTCTTCTTCATGTGGAGGAGACCCTTCCTCCTAGATAGTGGGAATATTAGAGACAAAATTTCCCATCCTTTTAGGCTTCTTTGGTGGTCTTTTCCCCTCGACAACCTTCTTGGTATATACCTTTTTATTTGGCTATTGTTTTGATATATCCTTTCTTTTCCTTGATCGGGTGACCGGTGGAGACTTGGGAGCCTCTTCTGAAGAACCTGCAGCAACACCACTATTTGTCTCACTTTCAATGTCATATTCTAATTCCCCATATGTTAATTTTGCACCCTATTCCTTTAATTGGGTTGTTTGATCATCAATCCATTTCTTAGTTCTTTGCTCCACTAGGTGAGTGACAATATTCAAATTTGTGACCTCTGGCTCAGTCTAGTCAATAACGGGTAATGGAAAATTTACTAAAGCATTATATCTCTCATCAAGAACATTGTCTTCTTCCACTACTTTATTGGGAAGTGGGAACAAATTGATGGATTTCAAAAAATTGGTCATCATTCTCATATAATACCTCCTCTTGACCTCATGGTCATCATCGCAATTTGCCCAAAATTCTTCAATGTGGGGCCTATGTGCATATTACTTTCCAACATGTTTCTTTAGCTTTCCTAGAGGATCCAAACCTCCTCTCTCTGTCTTTAGCTCCAAGTTGTATTCTGCAAGCTCCTTCTCTGAATATTTTGCACATGGGGTAGCATGGCATACATACATTCCTTGGCCAAATGCAATGGGGTATGGGACCCCAACCCAATGCTTATGAAATAAAGTGTGGGTAGTTTGCAACTATTGAGTGAGCTCCAATAACATGATTCTATCATTGGGTATCGGGGTAGTCAATACGAGAACCCTGAGAACCCTTCAACCCTTATGTATGTGAACTTAGGGAACTAAATGAACCAGTACCCAAATCCATTTACTATTGCTTTGGCACTATGTGACATCCTTTTGGGATAGTCTCTTGACAAGGTCCAAACAAAGTACATGATGAAAGCATCATTGACCTGACTGTAGTCCCTCTTGTAATTTATGTATTGTATTTGAAGGTAGCAATTATAGACAAGGTTCTACACCTTCTTTGTTCCCAATTGGCCAACACAATCCAACCCCTTGTATAGAGAGGTGACTACTAGGAGATACATAATATAGGAGGTCATATAGAACTCTTGGGTCTTTTTTACAACAATAAATTATCTATGCAAGTTCTCACTAATGATTTTTTCCTAGTGAAACTTAGCTTCTCCTCTCAGGATCTCTTCCACAAAGTAGAACATCCACTCCTCAAAAAGTGTTTAAGTGAGGAGGCCCATCACTCTGCTCAAGAGCGTTACTAAGTCATTAGTTTCCTCCATGAAGTCTCTTCGGTATAGATTCTGGGGAGATTTGTTGGAACTACCCCTCTTCTCAAGTAACCATGTTTGATTGATGGTTCTCTTACATCCTGTGGGATCTTCCTTCCAGACATTCAAAGCATACTCTTTCTCAGTCTCCTCCATCTTGTCAAATAGAGGAATCCCAAATGTTTTCCCAATTGACATGGGAGTCAGGTCTGTCATCACTCTTCCATCTACAGTGATTATCCTCCTATTTTGAGGGTGATAGCATTCTCTGCATGCAAAGATTAGTTCAAGTTTGATCAGGGCTAGAGGAAAACCTACTCCCTTTGAAATTCCACTTTTCTTTATCTTCATGGCCTCCTTAGTTTTAGGGTTGACCATGACCCACTATTTGAACTCGTCGATACTTACATGACCTAGGTTAGTATCTATTAATTTATCCCAACTGGAAGTGATCTTTGAGGTGCACTCAACCCCGTGGAACTCATACTTCATCTTAGCATTTTCTTCTTTCCCTCTTGGAGTTTTCACAATCTTCTTGCCTTTGTCGGTTTTCTCCATTGGTTTCTCTATTGGTTCCATAAATCCTACACACAAAGCATGTAGTAAGTGCTTTGATAGGAAAAACATTAGTTAAATTATACCAAAATATTGTTGAGTGCATCCATATACCTGAGAAAAATCATTACATTAATCAAATTTTATCACTTTGAGTTTATTTGTGAAGTTTGCAGCTTGGCAGGTCAGGAGGTGCAGGTTTCTGTCTAGCGAAAGTCATTGGGGTAAATCTTGTTAGAAATGGCTCTGGGAGGACAAAGTTCCATAAGCAGAATTCTAATGAGGAATTTTTGCATAGTCTGAACACTAGGTAAATTCAATACAAGCTTATTAGTCACATGGGAAAATACAAATTGGAACATTTGGCATCATTTTCCTTGGTCAAAGTAGTTTACATGCTAATGTGGAGATCAATGATGCAAAATCCACAGGGCAGTAAGCCGTAAGAGTTTTGTTGTTGAAAACATCCTTGAGGACATGGCGACCCATAGGTGGATTTTTTCAGGGTGGAACCCGCAAAGGTGTTTTACTTAGTCAATTTCAGTTCAAACATTTTTTACACGTGGAGAAAGTCGTGTTTAGTCACCCCTTTTAAAAATTCCATCCTTTTCTGGGTTGCAAGAGTTGGGCATGTAGAAGCCATGAGGTGGAGATCCGTTAGGATTTTGTTGTTAGATAGTAGCTTAGGGTGGGCGATGTTCTGTTGACAGAGTTCCACATAGTAGGACCCGCAAAGTCATTTTGCCTTAAGATTTTCATTTTCGCTCTAGTGGGTAAGAGTGTGATTGTTCACTTCACGCTTACGCCATCCTTTGCTAGTATTAAGTGCTTGCAAAAAAATTAAGGGCAGGGTCCACTAGGCAAAATTACATGCATAGTTTATCGTTCGAAATTGCATAGGTGAGGCGGACTTCCAATGACAAAATCCCATAAAGGCGGACCCACAACGAGCTGGGACTTGGTCGATTTCCTGATTTGGGCACTTGTCATATTGGTGGCAATGATAGGTGTGGGATCCACAAGGTGGGGAGCTGCTAGAGCTTTGTCATTAAATAATGGCCTTCACTGACTGTCCTCCCACCAATGGCAACCTGCAAAGGACTTAGTCTTAAATATTTTTGAAGTTTTGATTTTTTTGGTAATAGTGGAGGAGGACGACGTGGGAGCCACAAGGTAGGAAGTCAACATGGCTTCTTCGTTAGTGACATCCATGGGAAAACGGTGGTCCGCATGTGGAAACCTATGAGGAAATCCCCACATGAGCCTTAGGGACTTGGACATTTTAGTCATTTCATAATCAGTACATCGAGGGGCAACCATGAAGGTGGAGTCTGGTGATTGGGAAGATGTGGTGAATGTGTCATTTGAAGGGCAGATTAGGTGAAATAGACTGTAGGGCCCAAACCTAAGAAGACAGTTTTCAAAATTTTGATAGTTTATGGGATTTAATGGGTCAACTTCAGGGACAAAAAGAGAACGGGCCGCGACTTCTTCCACCATTTACGAATGATAGCCCAGAGACAAGCTTCCCTAGACAAGAACGCACGTCTTCATAGCACTTGAGGATCTAAACCCTAGGGCTTGAGGTCGAACTTAAACTTGTGTATTTTAATGGTTCTAAACCCTAAACCTATAATCCCTAGAAAACTTGATTACACAGAAGTGGAAGGGAAGACTAATTCATACCTTATGTGGTGCAGATGGAGGAGGCGGCCAAGGCTCGAGTCTTCAAATTCCTTTGCACGCGTAGCTACCTCTTTCACTCTCCAAATTCAAAATAATTGGTGAAAATGATAGGTGGATGGGGGGCTATATATAGACCAAATTGTCACAAATGTGTCCATTAATTACAGGGTCTTGAAATATGTGTGGTGGGTGAGGATGCAAAAACACGATATGCGATAATCGTGGGAGAAAAGTCATGCAGAGAAGTGATATGCAAAAGAATAATGCAGAAAGTCTGTCACGGGAAGGCGGGGGAGAAATGTCATAAGGAATGGTGAAGCCGAAACAAAAATTCACAAAGGGAAACCCGCAGCCCAAAATCTATAGACGATAGAGGATAGTGTGACTTCCGCATGGAAAAAACCCACAAGACATTTCTTGCAAATTCTTGAAACTTCCTAAAACTTGGGTGAGTGACTTGGTCATGATGGATTTGGAAAATTTTATGGCACATGATCAAACTAAGTCCAAAATAGGGGCACAAAAACCAAGGCAAATGCGAACCGATCCGATGAGGGAAAAAATAAAAGAGGGGGTCCCCAATTCAAGTGGGGCGTGTGTGCAGCAAGCACAACACTACTCAAACCAAGATTAGATAAAAAGAAACCTTGTCCCTAACACCTAGGAATCAAGGTGGTCAAGATCTAATACAAAATGAAAGGAAGTAGAGGCTTGAAATATGATTCCTACACCAATGTATGAGATGAGATATGTGTAAAAATAATTTGACTATATATTTACAAGAAAATTAGCATAAAAATAATTATACCATAAGATAGTGATTTACATGGGGAAACCCCTTTCAAGAGAAAAAGCTCACATTCCAAAGTGATTCGGTATTATTATTTAGTAATCAAAATTGGTTACAATACACTTGAAAAATGTTGAAATTTATAATAGTATCACCAACATGTAAATCTAGAGTAATTTTGACAACATAACAATTCTTACAAAACTCACAATGCATACTCCAACTCAACCACCTAATAAATAGACAAAGCACCAATCAGAAACCATAAAATAATTTTACAATATCATGAGAAAAAACACTAGAAGTATTATGCCTAAATCCATGCCTCATATTCCAATTCCCTTTGGTCCTGGTATTCTAAACTATTTTTAGATGAGTCTCTTACCATAGTCATAAGATGTCATAACTTGTCAAAATTGACCACACAACTTAGGCACCTCGTTTTCATCTTCATTATCCTTTCAAAGATGATCTATGATATGCACCATAGATTTTCATCATACTAACCAAGATCATAATGTAAACCCCTCTTATATTCTTGTGTGTACCATATATAATCTATCATAAGTAACTCCCATCTTACAATTCATAAGATTCTCTTACACATCAATGATGTCATTAGATGATCTTACAAATTATTATATTACAAAATGTCTTATACATGGCCAAGAGTGCACCTCAAAGTGGGATGCCCTCTTTCCCATGGGAGGATAAAATGATAAATAAATACAAACATTAGGATGAAAGGTTGAGAAATCTTTACAAATAATTTATTACAATTCATCTATCTTTCAGTGCGCAATTTTTCATTTTCAACCATGTCCAAGTTTACCTTTTGATCTATTTGTTCTCACTTTTCCCATTTCCTCTATTTCTCTTCTTGTTGTATTGGTGTCAAATCCATATCTAAGTAGAAGTATGATCATTTTAGAAGTCCTATGATTTTTAAAATTTATCTTATTATATGTCTTTCATTGATTCTTGGATATTTTTATCTCTCCCTCATTCCTTTATCTCTCCTACTAGCCTATTTGCTTGGACCATTTGGTCTTTCCATGGTATTTTATCCTCAAGGAATCCTCTCACTAGTTTATTGGTTTCATTTTCTCTATAATTTTTAACTCCCTTAATAATAGTTAAATATTATGTTGGTTGACCCCATCTCTCTCTCCATAATATCTATCTCCCTTAATAATAGTTAAATACTATGTTGGTTGACTCCTCTCTCTCCATAATATTTATCTCCCTTAATAATAGTTAAATATTATATTGGTTGAACCTCCCTCCCTCTCTCTCTCTCAAGTTGAATTCATATTTCATTCTCCTTATATTTTTTTATGTGATTTCTTATATAACTCTTTTAGTTATGCTATGTCCATTGCTTGCATGGTCTTTGTTTTGTCTTTCCTTGTAATTACTTGTGTTGCATTTTATTTTGACATATATAGTTCTTGGTTCCCAACATCTATCATTTTCTACAAGTTGAACACTCTCTTTAAGCATCTCATTGTCTTTCTCTAGTTTTTGTTTTATTTGTATTGTTTCTATATGTTTGACTTCTTGTACTTGTTCCCTTACTTCTAGACCACCTACTTTTTCTTTGATGCTCAATAAAATCTCTTATAGATAACTCTATTGACCAAATAAGTGGCGATGTTGATGTAGCATTGTAAATTTTATTTCCATCTAAAGCTTTCCTCAAGATATATTTTATATCCACGTAATCTTTGAACCTCCTTTAGATGTGAGTGCTAATTATAATCATAATTAATAATATAATAAATTTATAATATTAAATTAGAAATATTAAATAAACAAGTTGAACACAAGAATCCTTTAACCTTCTTTAGATGGAATGCTAGTTATAATGGTAATTAACAATAAAGTTAATTTATAATGTTGCATTGGAAATAATAAATAAACGAGTTGAACAATAATATTTGACAGAATGCTATCAAGGATGGAGCAATTTAAAGATATTGTCCAATTTAATCTTTGCCAAAACTACAGTTTTTAAGAATGTATTTATAAGTGCTAGGCTTTTGATTTGACCAGACAACCAAGTAACAAAGATGGAAAACGACAACGCCGTCTGTGGGAATCGAACCCACGACCACGTGGTTAAAAGCCACGCGCTCTACCAGCTGAGCTAAGACGGCTCTGGCTTTATGTGTTCAGCTTAATATATAACAAGAATATTATATACTCTAGGTTGTCTCTCCCACGAAAATTTGTAATCTAACCCACAAACACGCCTTAGCAGAAAAGAAAACGACGATATTTTCATTTTCATTCGTTATAAAAAATATGAAGTCATTTATAAATATGTCATATTATGAGGAGTATGAATATTATAATATAATTTATATATTACTAGCACTTGTATTTTTGGAAGGATGTAATAACAAAAAAAAATCAATTAACAATCATAATTATAGAAAATATCAAATAAAGCAAAAAGAAATCATTAACAAGCAAATGTGTTCATTTTTGCTAAATAGAAACTTCAATAGTATGAAAGTAGAAAAAAAATGCTACCACAACTATGAAATTCTTTTTGAAATATTATGATGAAAATAAAACCAAAAAACATCCAAATAAAATCAGATTTTATCTTAAAGATCGTGTATTATTTTAAAATCATAAATTGTTTTCAAGCGTATCATAAATTATTTTTAGGCATGGCAAACAGTGAGATGAAAATTGTTTTAAGGTGTGAGATAGGTTTACTGGTCATTTGTGGATTGGCAAGTCCACATGGAAAGCCTACCAACTAAATATTAGACATTAATAATGTAAGTCTCAAAATTATAATTTAAATTTTTGTGTTACATGTCAAAAGTCAATAATAGAAATTTAAGAGCCACAATTTAGATTCTTATATTATATTTTGTTAGGGGATTTGAATTTGGATCTCTACAATGAACATTTAAGATTTAACTAATTGTGCTCAACTTCTTTTGACATGTTTTATATATTAATAACATTAAAAAATAATAAATTAAAAATATCATTGCATTTATACATAACAACAAGTGGCATAATCTTGTGCTAAGTTGGCCTCCTTCCTTGATTCATTATCTTTCTTCATTTATACATACTTCCACACATTCATTCCCCACTTGAAATTTGTGCCTTCCTACCCTAAGTCAATCTTGAGGTGCTTGGGGATTGATCTCAAGTTACTTAGGTTTGACCCTCAAGTTTCAAAACTTGAAGTTATTTTTTTCTCTTAATTCCAAGATACTTGGGACTAACTCTCAAATTTCAAAAATTCAAATTCAAAATTTGTTGCCTCCCATTGTTTCACTAGTTGTTTATGTGACTATTCATTATGTCTTTATATTTAAAGACCAATTTATTTAAGCAATTAAAAAAATCCTATACCATATGAAAATAACAAGGAATAACTACATCATAAGGAGCATTCATCATAGAAACATTTAGATTTGGATCACTAAAAATAAAGCATTCACATGAAAATTAGCATATAGGCCATTGCACACTTGAGTTTGTTGTATTCAATAATTATCCAAGGTCTTAAAGCCAATCTATCAAGGGTTTTAACAAAAGAGAACCTAACCCTCACAATCTAGTAGCTCCCCTTAAGTACTTCTAAATATCAACGGTCCTTTGGCATCATTAGAAAAAATGGATTCTAGCAAACTAGGTCACAAAAATTGATAAATTACTAGATCAAGATTGCACCCTAGATATCACTTTTGTGCTATTGAAGATCAAACCCAAGCCACAAGATCAACCAATAGAGAAATTATGGTCTACATAGGGTTTGAGGTGGTCAATACATGAAGGCTATTTTTTTTTTAATATTATGATAAATTGATTTTGTGAGTCTACAACATCCATATTCCACAATCATGTTAAGAGCTAAGTAAACCTATCTTTCATACTTGTGTCTTGTAAATGTCATTTCATTTTTTATCAATTTCATCTTCTAAATTAAATCTAAGTAATTTTTTCTTTCTTGTATGCATTTGTTTAATTAGCATAGATTTATGTGAAAGAGATTTTATTACTTTATTTTTTTTTGGTGAACAATCTACTGTTATATCCCCTAGGGTTTGACCTTAGGGTTATAACTTAATTTATTTCAGGGTTTCAAACATGTGTTTATTGATTACTCTATCACCTTTTATATCTTATTAGGATTTGTATTCTTATTTATTATTACTCCATTGTTATATATTTCTTCCAAGGGTTTATGTTTCATTATGTTATACTATTTTTACCCCCTCTACACACCCTTGGATTCCTCTTTCAGGTTTCGATTTTAGATTTAACATACCAATGACTATTCTACTTGTAAAAATTGGGAGTGATTTATATTTCCTTATCTTCCTATCTATAATTTCCATATTACTTTGTGTCTTCCATGAGCTACTCTAAACCCTAATATTCCTTTGTAATGAGTTTTCATCTTAACTCCACAATGTCATCCACTATAATGATCTATTTTTTTTCTTGAATGCTCACATTAAGAATAATATGGATTATTATGATCATCAGGTCCATTTGGATCAACAAGATTTTGCATAAGAACTTGCTAGTTTAGTTGTTGTTGAGAATCCTACTCAACTAACAAATAAGTTCATAACATATCTATCAACAAACCACATAGATTACAAGACTTACAAGTTGTTTGTGCTAAGGTTGTTTCATCTACCTTGTGTTTTTAGTGTATCTACCTCACCTCCATATTCAACCATACCTACTTCCACTATTTCTCATCCCATAAAATTATACCTTCATCCACTATTATACCATCAAATAGTGTTAATAATTTCTCCAAATTTAGTCCTCTCTATGAATGTAATAATATTAATTTTATACCCTACTATGATCCTTTTAAAACGTCACTCCTAATGTGAGATGCTAGATAAAAACTAATAATACAACAAGAGGAAATAACAAGATAAAAGGGCACCTCAATGATTAACCTAAGAAAATGGATAACATGAAAGTAAGATAAACAAATTAATTGTTGTTATACCTTCATGTTGTTGCTTCCTTGGTTGGCCCCTAATCTTGGATGTCTTGTGTGCTCTTTGGATGACAATGGAGTTAAACGGATGCAAAATGCAAGATGGATGAGAGCTCAAATGATAAATTTCCAAGAGTTTTGTTGCAAAGGACTTGATCCCCCTAAATGAGGGAAATGAGGGGGTATTTATAGGCTAATTGAAACTCTCTAGAGAATTCAACAGTTGGGATTGATCCAACAAGATCAAGATGAAGAGCTATGGTGATTTGAGGACTCACAAGCCCTCACATCTTGACATGTGGAATGTGAGATGTCTTAGGGTGGAGTACTAGGAGGAGATGGAGGATTAGGATTAGTGATGGGAATGGATGGAGGATCAAGGATGGATGAAGGATTAGGATTAGACGTGGGGATGTGATTGGATGGAGCACTAGGAGGAGATGGAGGATTAGGATTAGATGTGTGGATGGGATTGGATGGAGGACTAAGAGGAGATGGAGGATTAGGATTAAGAATTGGAGGATTATATGAGGGGATGTGTGGATTAGGATTAAGAATTGGAGGATTATATGAGGGGATGTGTGGATGAGGATTAGATGTAGAACTAGGAGGAGATGGAGGATTATGATTAGGTGAGTGGATGGGACTATATGGGGGACTTGGAGTGGTTGGAGGAGATGGAGGATTATGATTAGATGGAGGATTAAGATATAATGTGGGGAAAAGGAGAGTGACGTAGGAGGATGTGGATGTTGGATTAGATTGGGAAAATGAGGATGGTGAGTGATAGTAGGAAGATGTAGATGAAGGATTAGAATGGGGAGATGTGGAATTAATGTAAGGGTATTGGGATGGGGGATTGTGATAGGAAGGTGTGGATGATGGATTAGAATAGGAAGATTGAGGTGGTGGACCACCATAGGAGGACATGTACGGTGGGTTGGTGTAGGAGGATATGGATGGTAGATTAGGATGAGAGGATTGAGATGGTGGGTTAGGATAGGAGGAATATTGGTATGGGGGATTGTGATAGGAATGTGTGAGTTTTGGATTAGGATGAGAAGATTGGAATGTGGGATTAAGGTAGAGGTATTGGGATTGTTGATGATGATGAGGATAAGAGGACGTGGATGTTGGATAGGATAGAGGTTGAAAGGGAGGACATGATGAATATGTCGATGGTGAGGATGTTGGATATCCCTTGTCAAGGGTAGCATAACAACCGTTATTAAATGTGGATGAAGGCATGGTGGGATAGTTTGAAGAAGTAGTGGGATTTTGGGAGGTGATTGGAGAGAGCTTGCTAGAAATTATAGCATCAAGGGGATCTATATAACAATCTTCATGATCAACAAGATTTTCTTTATCGTCATCAACGGAGTTAGGATTCCCCTTGACTACTATTATTGGTCGTGTGAGAGGGGGATAAAGATTCATGATGGATACAGATTAGTAGGAAAGAATAGATGATGGATAGAGAACCATTATGGATTGGAAGCTGATATGGGGATTAGATGAAAGCTCGGATCGGGATTGAATAAAAGCTCAGATTAGGATGATGGGAAGCTCATATGGGGATTGGATGAAAGCTCAGATTAGGATGATGAGATTAACACTCAGATTAGAATGGGATTGGAGCTTAGACTGGGATTGGATCAGAGGATATGATAGGATTGATTTGAAACCAAGTTCGTGGGTTTTAACTAGAGGATGTAAGGTGTTGACAATCAGATTTTTGCCAAATTTGGCAGTTTTCAAAAATTGTCAAATTTTGCCATTTTAGGAAACTTCATAGGAATACATTTGAGAGTCCAAATTTTTTCCAACAAATACCCAATACTAAGATTGGATGACTTGCCAACTAAGATCCCAAATCTGAGACAGTGATTCAGAGTTATTAACAAAAGTGTTTTTTTTAAACTGAAAAAAAAAACACTAAATTGTGATTTTGAGGGTCAAGATGAAACTTTGGGGGTTTGAAAATGTGCTAAAAAGGGGATCTAACCTATCTTAGATATGTTGGGAATCCACATGCTAGCTCATAACGCAAGCACCCGTAAAATTTCAGCCAAAACCCACATCCGAGTCAAAAGTTATGGCCTCCAGAAGTTTTTGCATAAAAGTTAAAACCTTCAAAATTGATAATTGGAATGGATGATTTGATGACATATCAATTTGATGATTTGAATGAGGATTTGTGGATGGATCAATTTGATGATGTAGATGAGGATTGAATTGATTGAATTTGTTTGGATCAATTGATGATGTACCAATTTGATGATTTGGATTGGATTGGATTTGATTGGATTTGGATGATACTAGATTTGGATAGATGAATGTTTAGGATGATCAAATTGTCAAATGGAGACTTGGGGTGGTTAAACGGAGGTTTGAAATGGTAAAATGTTTGAAACTGTCTATTCAGCGGGGCGTATCCACACTTCTGCAGTAAAACTGTCAGAAACGTTGAATCGCAGGGGCATGTCCGCACTTCTGCAGTAAAAACTGTCATAAATGTTGAACAGCAGGGGCATATCCGCACTTTTGCAAAAAAAATGTTGAAACAAGGGGGCAAGTTTGCCCCTCTCCAATAGAGAATGCTGAAACAGGGGGGCAAGTTCGCCCCTCTGCAATGGAAAATGCTGAAACAGGGGGGCAAGTTCGCCCCTCTGCAGTGGAAAATGCTGAAACAGGGGGGCAAGTTCGCCCCTCTGCAGAAAAATAGCAACTTGGTTTGGATGAGGGATTTTGGCAAGGAAAAATGATTCAATGACAGTTTTGACTTATCAAAATTTACTGGTTTTTCACAGAAAGACACTTTGAACAAGCACAATCCTATGATTAGTGTTAAGGGGTATGACCAGCAAAAATCTTACTCTAGGTTGAACAAAGTTTCTAGGGAGTCCTCGATATACGCTCGGTACGTGAGGCACAAACCGTGAACACCAGTTCATCACAAACATGAGTCGAGAACCCCAGCGAGATACTAAAAGGCTCGGACCAACTCTTCACATCTATCTAGGTATCACCCTAGCTTCAACGCTTCACCAATTACGATGCAACTAGATTGGGGTACAGCTTTGGCTCTCCCCCCTTTATATACCCCACTGGTACGCATGGTTGGGATCGTCCCTTAGGGTGATGAAATCCCCAAGCAGGTCTCGCTAAGAAGAAAACACTAATCGTTTCCAACTACCCCCTTCCGATCCGCACAAAGGTGCAAAGGGAGAGGGTGAAAACAAATTAATGCCCCCTTAGGGTAACACAAAATAAAACAAACACAACAAGTAGCCAATATTACTTTCCCCTACTTATACTAAGTAAATAGATAAAGCAGTAAAGAAAGATTTCCAAAAAAATAGAATAAAACAAAGGCCCTGCAAGCAAATGTTAATTGTTTTATCTTTTGCCCTTTGTGATTTGCAACAAAATACTCAAGATATCAGCAAGAAACCTGACTTCACTCACCAACAAACAGGGTTAGAGGATTAGAGCATAAAACAACAAAAGGAAGAGACAAAAACGAAGCTAAAATGCCACCTTTTTACCTTCTCGAACGTGCTGTTAAGGGAAAATCCGCCCCTCTACAGTGAAAAATGTTGAATCGGGTAGACAAATCCACCCCTCTGCAGAAAACAGTTAGAAAACGTTGAACTGGGAGGGCGTATTCGCACTTCTGCAATAAAACTGTCAGAAACGTTGAACAGCAGGGGCGTGTCCACAAATCTGCAGTAAAAACTGTTAGAAAGGTTGAACAGCAGGGGCGTGTCCGCACTTCTACAGTAAAAATTGTCAAAAAAGTTGAACAGCAAGGGTGTGTCTGCACTTCTACAGTAAAAACTAACAGAAATGTTGAACAGCAGGGGCGTGTCTGCACTTCTGCAGTAAAAACTGTCAAAAACGTTGAACAACAGGGGCATGTCCGCACTTCTGTAGTAAAAACTATCAGAAACATTGAACAACAGGGGTGTGTCCGCACTTCTGCAATAAAAATTGTCAGAAACGTTGAACAGCAGGGGCATGTCCGCACTTCTATTGTAAAAATTGTCAGAAACGTTGAATAGCAGGGGCGTGTCCGCACTTCTGCAATAAAAACTATTAGAAAGGTTGAACAGCAGGGGTGTGTCCGCACTTCTGCAGTAAAAACTGTCAGAAATGTTGAACAACAGGGGCGTGTCTGCACTTCTACAATAAAAATTGTCAGAAATGTTGAACAGCAAGGGTGTGTCCGCCCCTCTGTGGCTCCTGGGAGGGCAAATCCGCCCCTCTGTGACCTGAATCTACAAACAAGCTAAACAACAGAAAACGTAAAATAAAGAAACCCTTTTGTGGGTCCCACCGGGCGTGCCAGAAATGTGATCCCTTTAAAAATGCTACTCCTAATGTGAGATGCTAAACAAAACTAATGATGCAATAACCAAAGCAATAACACTAAAAGAGGACACCTCAATAAGATTAGCCTAAGAAAATGATGAAGCAAAGAAGTAAGATAAAACAATTGATGATTGAAGTTGGTTATACCTTTCTTTTGCTGCTCCTTCCTTGGTTGGCCCTTTGATTCTTAAAGAGTTGTGTGTTCCTTGGATGGAAATGGAGTTAAATGGATGCAAGATGAATGAGAATGCTAAGTACTATGATAAATGAGAGCTCAAATGACAAATTTGCAAGAGTTTTGTTGCAAAAGACTTGATCCCCCAAAATGAGAGAAATGAGGGGGTATTTATAGGCTAATTGGAATTCTCTAGAGAATTCAACAGTTGGGATTGATCCAACAAGATCAAGATGAAGGGCTATGGTGAGTTGAGGACTCACAAGCCTTCACATCTTGACATGTGGAATGTGAGATGTCTTAAGGTGGAGTGATGTGGAAATGAGGTGGAAGGGAAGTACATGAGGTGGATCTTGGGGGATGAGAAGATTCCTTGGAGGAATAAAAGTGAATTAAAAATTCACAATGATTCGAAGAATCTAGTGGATAAGAGAGGGTCTCCAAAAAGTTGGAGATTTGTCACATGTGGGTAATGTGACAAGTCCAAGGTTCTAGAAGCCCTTAGCACATGTGAAGTGACAAGTCAAGGCTTCTAGAATCTTGCATGGGGATGGGGAAGACCTTGGAAAGACAAAAGTGAATTAAAAATTCACATGGGGAAGAGAGTCCAGGCTAAAAAGGGTAAGTGGGAAGGTTGACCAGAAAAGGTAAGCCAAATATGGCTAATGATTCTGATTAAGGTTGTGCAAACACATGATTAGGATAATTAATGAGAGATTAGAGGCAAGTGGGAGATTATGGAGGATGTGACACTTAATCTTGATTAAGTGGTGCACATCCTAATTACAGATTAATTAATTTAATCTGGATTAGAAGAGAGTTATGGAGAATGAGACAAGGAGAGAGAAAAAGAGGAATTAAAAATTGGTTTTAATCCAAATAGGTTAAATGACCAAATTAAATAATTTTTCATGTTTATTTAATTTAGAGAAGAAAAGGGTGTAAGGTAAAGTATTTAATTTATTTAATTACATACTTTAGGAACCTTAGACAAAAAATGAAATAATGATTAAATAAATTATTTAATCACTATTAATGAAATAGATGAATAAAGTAGACAATTTTGATCATATGGAAGTGATCAAATTTGGATGTCTACACCTACAATTGTTTTTACTATGTTTGACACTTATTTAAGTTTTTTTCCTACTTTTTTCTTTTTTGACCCCTATCTAACCTATTTTCCATCTTTCCACTATCTTTTACCCTTTCTACGTGCCTTGAACCCTTCCTCAATCCTATTTTTAATTCTTATATTTTCATTTTCCCCTTTCATGTGTCTTTCCTCCTTGCTTATGCTTCCTTCACACTTAAGCTATCCATGTTTTTATTTTCAACATTTTTGCTTCAAAAATTGAATATCTTCTTTTTCCCTATAACGACTAGCTTATCCTCATCTTACTTCTCACACATCAAAACTCAAAATGAATTGAAACCACCTTGAATATTATTGTTCTCAAATATCTTCATCACCATCTGATCTCATCTTCCTCAAGATATGAGGTAGTTGTCCCCCTACGATGGTTCCCTGTTGGCAACATGACCATGATGGTGTATGGTTTTTTCACTGATGGAAACCCATTGTACAATTGATGGTTCATCAGTATGTATAGAGTCTAGATCAAACCAAGTGTTTTTGGGAAATTGGCTAAGTATGACTAAGATAGTGATGTAACAAAGCATCAATTTTGTGGTTCGTATTGCTCCACACTGCAATATCTTATCATGCAATTTTGAGGTAATAATGGTAGATGTTAAAGGAGTCTATATCTAAATTTTTAGTGTTTTGTGTCTTCAGTAGTAGAAGATATTGATGATAGAGTATCGGGCTAAGCAGAGATATAGTTACAGTTGTAGAGTTCATGTTGGAATTCTCCACATTCCATCGTAGATGATCATTTTACTTTGCAGATTTGAGGAAGTGCTTGAAGATGTTAGATGAGTGTGCACTCTAAGTTTCAAGTGGTTTGGTGGTCCACATGTCAAGTTGTGAATGAACAATTGGTTCATTTGGTTATTGCCTCACCAGTTTTGTTGTGCAGTCTCAACCTAAGAGTTTTGGGGTCATGCAGTATTAAAGTGAGTATGAAGAAAAATCATAATGAAGAACACACTTTAGTTACTTCTACAAGGTATCTATGATGGATTTTTTAGTCAGAAGGTTATGGTGTCACACGTTTCATCTAATTAGGCCAACCTAATTGATGGTATTATTATTTGTGAAATATATACATATATAGAAGGTCAATTCAGTGTGTGTGATGTATGTATGAGGAAGTAGATGATGATGAGTGAAAATTTGAAGAGAAAAATGTGATAGTGGTGAAGAATTAAGTGTGTAAAGTTAGTTACTGAGCCTAACTGGAACTATATCTTTAGCATATTGCAGATGCATTGTTAGCAATTCAAATTTGGCAGTGAGGCACTCTTTTCTATATCTTTTGTAATTCTAGAAGAAGTGATCTTCCTTGGCTAGTGAGCCCTCCTATTTTTTGGATAGTGAGTCCTCTGGGCAATGAGCCCTCCAAGCAGTGAGCCTTATGCAATGTGTTGTAATTGGTTATGATATAATGTGAGCTAATACTCACCGTGGTTTTTCCCTTTCAAGGATTTTCTAGATAAATTGGTGTTCTTGTGTTGATTTTTGTGATGCATGCTTTAATTTTTTATTTCTGTTTATAATAAAGTTTAATGAGATTATTTGAATGCACTTTTAAGTTAATGAATTTTAGGGAATACTAATTCACCCCCCTCTTAGTATTCGAGGTGTTGGTATTAGAGCAAGGTTCCTTCAATTGGATTAACAACTGAGGTAGATCTTGAGTTTGAACACATGGCAACTAGGAGGTATCCTATCCCTCCAGAAGAAATTATTATGGAAGGGTTTACTGAAGAAGACTATGAAGTTGATATGGAAGGAGAGTTCAAATATGCTCTTGATGGCCTAGATAAAGCATAATGTGAGAATAGAGATCTGAAATAAACTCTTAAGGAAGCAGATGAATGTATCAAGAAGCTAAGGAATCAAGTCAAGAAATTTAAAGAGCAACTTAAGGAGACAATGAGCAACTTAAAAAATCAAATGAGACGATCATTAATCTAAAAGTGCAAGTTGAAGAAGGAAAAAGAGTTGAAGGCTTGAATGCTAGGTTGAAAGACAAGTCTATAAAATGCTCAAAGCTTGAAGAAGAAGTTGTGTCTTTAAGGAAATATTTGGAGAAAGAAAAGAGTCAAGAGGTAAAATTCAAGAAGAGCTCTACCTTGCTTGATGATATGCTTGCTTGTCAAAAAGCTTCAAAGGACAAAGAATGATTAGGGTTTGAAAAAGGAGAAATCTCAAAGGAAAATCAGACTCCAAACAATGTTGAAAAGGAGAATAATAAACAAAGGAAGACTAGAGATACGAAGATCAATATCAAACATATCCAAAACCAAAAGAAATATTTCAAGAGACCTACTATCAGACAACTAGCTGCATAAAGGTACCCATATTTTAATGGTTATTTTTATTCTTGCAATAAATTTAGACATAGAGCTATAAAATGTAGAAACAAGATGAATCAAAAATTTCAATCATTTTCTAGTCAATATTATGCATGCAGTAGATTTGGTCATAAGGCTAGTGAATGTAGAAGACCAATTATGAATGGTTATAATAATGGTATAATGCCTCAATCATTCCCCAGTTATTGTTACACATGTAATAGGTTTGGGCGTAAGGCTTTTGAATGTAGATCTAAAATGGAAAAAGGTAAGCTTGCTCCACAACAAGGTGTCCTGTAGATCTAAAATGGAAAAAGGTAAGCTTGCTCCACAACAAGGTGTCCTGTAGATCTAAAATGGAAAAAGGTAAGCTTGCTCCACAACAAGGTGTCCTATGCTATAAATGTAATAAACTAGGACACAACTAATTTTTGCAAAGGAAAGAATGTGAACCCTTTTGATCCACAAAGATTGATTCGATTGAGGTAAAGAAGGAGATGAACAAGGTATGAAATAAAAAGGAAGAGAATGATGTGAAGAATGATTTTGTGCCAAATTTTAGTGCAAATGTTTCCTCCATAAACTAGATAGAAAGCATTGGCTCAAGGGGAGTTTTAACAGAAGACTTTCTAAACCCCTGCCAAAGATGCGATGTTGATGTTTTCAACATAATGATGCATGTATAGGTTGGTTTTCTTGATCCATTGGTGAAATCTTCGGTGATACATCTCTTAATGTAGAGATTTGCAAAATGTTTGGAAGTTCCTATGATGATACAAAGAAATCTTGATATCTTTTGATCTAACTTTTCACTATTGCAATTAATGCATACTTTAGGTCATGGAAAAGTGTTTAAATTTCATTTTTCACATTCTAAAAGGCATTTGCGTTCAAGCATTTGAAGAGGAGATCGGTGCAAACAAGAGTTGAATCAATTTTGAAGTGTTGAATGAAACCCTACCGATGAATTTCACAAGGTATTTACAATTTCATGTAAACCCTATCTCAAGAAAAGTTCAAAAATTTTACTCCACAAGTTATTTATGTGCTTGAGAGATCGAGAACTAAGTTTAAGAAGCACCCATACAAGTCAATGGTAACGGATAAAGAAGGGGCATTCTCTAGGGTTCCTTCAAATGTGTTGCACACAGAGGATGTGCGAATTTACATTCATTTGGATGAATATGATCACTTGAAATTGGTAGAGTTTAGGGAAAAAGTGCTAATTGGAGATTATTTCAAGTTAAAACTAGAGTATGCCAGCCTAACAGAGAAAAATTTGGATGTGTGGATAGAGTTTCCTAATTTTTGTTTTGAAGATGAATGGGTAAAGTTTGTTCTGAGAAGAATTCATGATAAATTCATGTGGTTGGATATGTCGCATATCTTAACCAAAGGCAATTAGGGATGTTACTAGTTTGAGCTCTACTAGACCAGTCCTGACAATGAAGGTAGTAAAAATGAAGTGGTGATGAAGCTTACCAAAGCCAAGTTTGATAAGCATTCCCTAACAGTGAATGATATTGAATATCTAACAGTCAATATGCTTCAATGATGATTGGTTACAAGCTATTTTTCACAAAGAGAGAAATGTCTCTGCAATTGTAATACACATGGCTTATCAAATGGTGAAAGAAGGCCCAAAGGATTTGATCTTTGTGAGATCCTGAGATTGCAGTTGTTGGAAAACCTATAGAAGACTAAGGTTTCAAAATACCTTTTTTGGTGTGGTACTCTTATCATTTGCTTGATGTTTTATTTTCTCAATGAGTTGTTCAGAGTGAAGAATGTTGTATGGCAAGAAAAAATCCTTGTAGCTATGCAAATTAGAGATCGTTTGAGGAGATTTCCTAGTATAGAGATGTGATTCAATGTTGTGGGGATTCTTTAAACCTTTTCAAACTTAGATGCAAGAGAGAGAAAGGATTCCTAGTAAATTTGTGGAAAAACATAAGAATGAATTAATATTTATGGTTAACAAGGATTATTGCTACATTGAAACAGTTGAACCTAGAACTATTTGGGTTTTGAAGCTACCTTATGAGGTAGATGAGTTTGAATGCATTGGTCTTGCATAAATTATGTTGAGAAAACCTAGAGATACAACAACCGAAAGGTTTGGTACTTATGCAAAGAAATCAAGTAAGGAGAACTTGGAAAAGGACATTGAAAAAAAGTTGAAAATACGAAGGCTAATTTGGAAGGGAGTTTGGTGCCCCTATGGACCCTGCAAAGAAATATAAAGGTACATATACTCCTCTTGAGACTCCGAAAAGATCAAGAAGGTCAAGTAGGACCCTAGTCTCCACACCTACTACTACAAAAGCTTTTGGAACAAAACCAATAGGTGGATCAAAGAAGATAGATACATCTCGCCTTCCTGAGAAAAAAAAGGCTCCAAAGAGTTCAGAAAGAAAGAAAAAGCAACAAGGGATAAGTATGTCAATCTAGAAGAAGTGGAAAAATATCAATCGGCCTAGAAATGGAGATAAAAATTCTCTCAAGAAGAGACCAGTACAGAAAAGGGAAAGAAGAAAGAGAAGACCCCTCTGATTCATGAGCATAGTCCCATGAAGTTTGATGCATTATTTAGTGCTATAGCAGAGTTTGGACTTCTAAAGGATACAACTGAAATGTATCCAAAAGATAATAATGGAGATAAGACAATAATTGAAGAGGTAATTTTCAAACACATGGTGGTATTTAATGTTGGACTAGGTGAGATAGAAGATCAATTGTTGGATGATCTAAAAGGTGTAATGAGTGCAAGAAGACAAGAGGCAATTGTAGAAAATACAAAAATGGAAAAATTTTCCTTGGAAAATATTGGTTCCTCATTATCTCATTAGGAAAGAGCTAAGTTGTCTCAGTTGTGTGCCCAAAAATTTAGGACAAAACAAAGGGTAAATATTCTTATTGGCAAAGACAAGGATGATATAGAGAAGTTAAGGAGAGAAACATTGCAAACAACTGAAAATCTTCTTAAGGATTTGGGAGCTTCTCTGGGTGATTAAGATCAAATGCAACAAGATACATCACTCTCAAAAAACAATGAGTCAGTCACAAAGCAACAAGAGCATGAGCATATGCAAGAAGAAAGTAAATAGATAACACTCCTCTGAATGTAGAGATAATTGATGAGAAGAACAAAGAAGTTAAGCAAGGAGTCCTGGAGAAGAATAAAGCTCAAAAGGAATAAAACTTTCCTCCTCCAGAAGTTGAGAATATCATAGAAGAGTTCTATGGAAGTAGAGAGAAGGAGAAGAGTGATACTAATGCAGAAGAAATCTCTAAAACAGGTTGTGAATCCTCTAGACCCTCCAAAAATTCATTGAAATATCTTTTGGAAATTTAATTATAGTTCCAACCAATGGTGTCTATAGAACTGCTACAAATTCCCATGTAACAAGGTCAAGTGGACTTGGACAAGATTTCCCCTCTACATAAGTTGCATCTTGGTGATGTATTTCATGCCTCTACAAGAAAGGAGATTCTTCAAATTCACTAGAAGATCACATAGTTAGTTGATGAAGCAGTCAAGGTGTTGCAAGAAGGCCTTCCTAGATTATCCATTGATACCTCTTTGTCGGGTATTCAACAATTGAAGTTTTTGTTAGACTCTTTTAAGGAATACTCTGCTGGATTGGAAGAGAATACTGAGAAGGAATTAGCAAGGAAGATGAATTCTAAGAGGCTAGTTGATGCCTCAAATAAATGTGCTACTTCTCATGCCAAGTTGCATGATAATTTGAAGGAAGTTAAAAATTGTTTGGAGGAAGCCAAAAAATTGTTTCAATTATGTTTGAAGTGACCATTGTCTACAAAGAGCGTCAAGGATTAGATGGAATCAATTGAGTCTCAAATTTCTCAGGCCTCTAGTGTGTATGATCCAGTGAATGATGGATATGGAGCAACAAGAGTGGTAATTGAAAATCTGCATGGTCAATTATTTTTACTATGATGCAGAGTTAGGAGGATTCAACAACATATCTCACAATCCTTCAACAATAATCCAAATAAATATTTGTATAACACATGATATTATTCATTCTATGTCACATTGGAAACATAACCATGGTAGCCCAAAAGAAGTTATTTCATTTTTCCCAAAACTGCAAACCCTAGACAGGGTTCAAACCTGCCCTCACTAAAATGATCATAACTTATTCAAATCTTAATGAAATTTGATGAGAATTGAAGAAAATGAAAGTAGATTCATATAGGAACAACATAAAATTTGTTTCAGACCCAAAATATATACTTTAAAATCCGTACCATCACATTCTTTCAGACTGTAAATTCTGCACAATATTGTTAAAATAGGCAGTCTCACCAAAATAATCATATCTTCCACAAAACTCAATAAAATTGAATGAGACAAAAAGAATTGGAAACTAGAAACAGAGATATTTCCATCCATATATGATAATCCATTATTTGAGTGCATACCAGGCCGTACAAACACAACTTCAACCTGGAAACAATGTAAAATCAGAAAATGCACACAAATTTGAGGTTGTCATTCATCAAACTTCACAAATAATGTCTCCAACCTCCCCAATTCGAGTTTTGGAGGGTGTAATTATACATTTACAACCAAAACTAACTATTTTCAACCACCTTTTAGTTAGTTTGTTGACAAAACACCTTAATGACACTTTTGACAAGTTGCTTGACAACTTTCTTGAGCAACGTTTACAATTTTTACAAAATGGAACAACTTTAAACATTATTTGACAAATGACTTCAAACATGACTTCCTAAGACTCAAAAACCTATAAAATGGTTTTATAAACCTTATTATAATACCCAATACACAAAATATAAGAACTATTTACAAGTGGCCTCATGCAGGCAAGAAATCAAATAAGTGCTCCTGCACCATACTACAAGAACAAAAAGATAAAATCATAATGTAGTACAGTCATCTTTGAGATATAGATAGGTCAGCAAGAGCATATTTGAACTCTCCTTCCATATCAACTTCACAGTCTTCTTCAATAAACCCTTCCATAATAATTTCTTCTGGATGGATAGGATACCTCCTAGTTGCCATGTGTTCAACCTCAAGATCTACCTTAGTTGTTAATCCAATTGAAGGAACCTTTCTTTGATACCAACACCTAGAATATTGAGCAGGGGTGTTAATCGGTATTCCCTAAAATTCATTAACTTAAAATTGAATTCAAAGAATCTCATTACAGTTGCATAAATGGAAATAAAAAATTAAAGCATGCATCATAACAATCAACACAAGACCTCTAAAAGAAGAATAAGACCTCCTTGTACAGTTTGAGAACCAGAGCTACATGCTTGCCTTCACCAAGAAGGATTGGGATACACACCTTGAAAAATTAAAAGCATCATATCAGGGTAGATTAACCTCATCCAATTAAGGTGTATACTTCTTTTTGAATTATATAGTCAATTTTTGATATCAATGTATATATGAGGAGTTAGTAGATGGTGTTGCGGTACAATTTTATCTTTTTGGTGATGGATAACATAGATAGGGGGAGTCATTATCATGTAAATATATCAATGAGGGGTAGTGAAGCAATGATGTGAAGAAAATTTACTACCCTTTTCCCTTGATATCAAAGGGGGAGTGAAGCAGAGATGTGAAGCAAATTTACTACCCTTTGCCCTTGATGAAAAAGCGGGAGTGAAGCAGAGAAGTGTGTTGCCATCAATGACATAGGGGAAGATTGTCAGCAACATGAGTATGATGGTGTATGATGTTTTTATTAATTTCAACCCATTATAGAAGTGATGGTTCATGAGTATGTATACAGTCCGAAGCATACCAAGTATTTTTGAGAAATTGGCTAGGTGTTTGACTGAGATAATGATGTAATAGAGCATCAATTTTTTGGTTCGTATTGCTCTACACTAAAATATCTTGTCATGCAGTTTTGAGATATTAAAGGTACATGTTGAAGGATTCTATATCCAAATTTTTAGGGTTTTGTGTCTTTTGCAGCAAAAGATATTGATGATAGAGTATCAGGCTAAGCAGAGACATAGTTATAGTTGTAGAGTTCATGTTGGAATTCTCTACATTCCACTATAGATGATCATTGTGCTTTATGGATTTTAGGAAGCGATTAAATATGTTAGATGAATGTGCATTCCAATTTTAAGTGGTTTGGTGGTCTGCGTGTTCAGTTGTTGCTTCACCAATTTTTTTGTGTGGTGTCAACCTAAGGGCTTTAAGGTTATAAGATATTAAAGTGAGTATAAAGCATAATCATAGGATTTTCTATGGGTCATGTCAACCTATTTTGGTGAGGAACACTCTTCATTTACTTCCATAAGGTATGCATGATGGATTTTTGAGCCAACAGGTTATGGTGTCACATGTTTCATCTAATTAGGTCAATTTAGTGTGTGTGATGTATATATGAGGAAACTTAGATGATGATGAGAAAGAATGTGAAGAGAAAAATGTGATAGTGGTGAAGAATGAAGTGTGTAAATATAGTTTACTGAGCCTAACTGGAACTATATCTTCAACATAATGCAGATGCATTGTTATCAGTTCAAAATCTAGCAACAAGCCACTCTTTTCTATATCTTTTATAATTAAATTTAAGAAGTGATCTTCTTTGGGCAATGAGCTCTCCTATTTTCTAGATAGTTTTTCCTATGGTCAATGAGCCTTCTAGGCAGTGAGCCTTTTGTAATGTGTTGTAACCAATTATGATATATTGTGAGCTAATCCTCACCGTGGTTTTTCCCTTTCAAAGGTTTTCCACATAAATTTGGTGTTCTTGTGTTATTTTTTGTGATGCATGCTTTATTTTTTTGTTTCCATTTATGCAAGTTTAATAAGATTCTTTGAATGCACTTTTAAGTTAATGAGTTTCAAGGAATATTGATTCACTCCCCCTCTCAATATTCTAGGTGTTCAACATTTCCTTCCCCCACTTGGATCCAAAAACTAAATTATAGTTAACCATAGGCTAAGTAAACCAAATTTAAATTATTCTTGCTCAAAATATTAAAATTTTATCCCTAAAATTTGATAAAAAGGGATCCTTTCTCCTCTCATTTTTCATATCACACAATCAATTTTCCCCTTGCACATTGGATTTTTTCTTTGTCATATTTTGAAAGGAAATATGCATCCACCCAAGATAATTTCCACATAACCCAAATATCGAAATCTATGCAAACAAGTATTCAAAATATATATGCAAAAGAATAGACAACATACCATCAAAGGTGACACAAGATATACCCTAGGAAAACCCTCAAAAGGTAAAAACCAACCTCCAAAAGCATTCATCACTCATTTATCATTCAACAATGAAACCATTACAACACATCTTCAAAGTCTCCATGAACACCCTTGAAACATCAATCCCTCTACAAGCACTCCATGTGAACATGAACATAACCACATATCCCATGCCATGCTTCAACCATCACAAATGATAACAAGAGATAACCTGCCAACTAGCCAACCTTCCAACCTTAGACAACTACCCATGTGTTTTCTTTTATAGAAACAAGCTCACACAAAACCACCAAGTGGTATTATATAAACCATGTGAGTAATACAATGAGCTTACAAAACCATTAACCCCTCATTTAATATTGGTACTAAGTTTTCCCAATATTAAATATTATTCCCATGTATAATCCCACATTAAATATTTAACTCGGTGTTATATATAACACATAAAGTTTCCCCAATAATGCTAGACCCATGTGATGCATGCATCCCTATCTCTCCTAGGTGCACCACATAATAAATAAATATTTCATGAATAACATTATGCAAGGTGTACAACACACCTTTTCCTAACATTCTCCCACTTGTTGTATACATTTCATAGGGGTAAACAAGTAAACTCAAACATGAACAAGGGAACAATCCCTCTAGCTACATATACCATCAAGGAATCAAAGTGCTCCATGTGCTCCATCAAGATACTTGCAACAAGAATCAAGGTGACCACCATATTAATCAAGAATTATCTCATCCTCAATCATTCCAACACACAAATATAAGAAGGCATCCAAATATTTTCCACACTATCTATCACAAAGAAGCATTTGTCTTGCCTCTAACTGATATACCAATGCACAAACACTCAATCCAAAGGTAACAAGTATTTATCAATGGTTGTCAAGATACAATCACCATATCTAAAAATATCACCCACAACAAACGCTAACATATCCAACTATCCATACCTCAAATTTATACAATTCATAAAAGGTGAACCTCATGCCATCAACATATACAACCCATAACATGTAATCACAAGCTTCAAGTGCCAAACCTGTCATATAATGAACATACACATCCAAGAACTCCCATTGAATAGGTAATATCGAATCTGAAAATGATCAAGGCATTCAATGATCCACCAATAGAATCACATAGAATTTTAACCAACATCATGTAGTATCAAGTAACATACACAAAGATATGCAAATCTTACAAACCAATATACTGCAATACAACTCTCACCACAAGTCTTCATGGCTCTCCCAAGTTCTTCACACCCAACAAAGGAAAGAGATAAAGGAACGTACATGTCATCATAAAAGAACAATTAAAAACACATGAACACAAACATAGTGATCACCATAGCTCCACAAAAGATCTCAAATCTGATGTCATGTGAATACAAACATCAAGGAAGAAGAACAAAAAGCGAGAATGTACAAATCAAAACTTGTAGCATGTCCTTCTACACACACCTCTAAATGATAAGTTGTGATAAGTATGATCTCCTCCATAAAACCCCAATGATAATAGGACTATGCATGTCTAACAATAACCGATATGTATGCATCTCAAACCAAAGCAAGATCAAAATATAATCCATCCCAAAACCAAGGGAATAAGCCCAATAACCTCTCCTAAACTCAACATCAATGAATAATATCACAATGTGTAAGGAGATAAACATGCCAACATCTCTCAAATGAACCCTCTATAATTATCATACCATAGATTAAGATCCATATGCACGAGAAGGCAAAGCATAAAACAAAATGCACCTGAAAGTGACAATGGGAAATACCACTTAAATGATAAATCATTGAGTAGACCAAGAGTGGGTAATGAGAATGATCTTCCAAGATATCCAAGTCAGCATGACTCATCTAATTACAATCTCCTCATATGTCCATGTTGAACTCACGTCCAACCAAGGTGTAGGCTCCTTGGACTTCCAATTGAAACCTCGTCAATGAGTAACCATCTAAACATATGTCTCTAATCATAAGATATCTCCTAGCCTCACCTATGTCTCCAAGTATCCATGGTACATGTAACCAATCAATCCATGCCAAAATCCAAATTCAACAAAGCATCATCATGAATCTCTCAAGCAAATGATAAATGTACCCAATACCAAGAGAACCAACCAAGATCAATGTCAAAGCTTCAATCTCGAGAATCAGGAACACATCATGATATCATGATCTCACATGTCCTCAAAAGAAGATCATATGCTCCAATGAACATATCATGCACCTATATCATGCCAGCACTCTAATACGCAATCAAGAGTAAACCATGACATAACACAAAACCATCCTATCAAACAAGGATCACATGTTAAAAGACAAATCATGATGCCTTAACCAAAGACTAAAGAGTCCTCCATGGATAACCAAGATGTCAGCATCTCCATAATCACATGAAGATAACCATATCCTATCAATGAAACCCAATATGTCAAAGAACCTTCACTGCATGGAAGAAACAAAATCTAAGAGTCCATATATGACACCAACAAATACTAAAAAATATCATCCACCATCAAGTGATGAATCCACATCATCACCACAAGCTCCCACTAAACCATGATACCGATCTCTCCATGGCAACATGACAACCATCCTCTAAATGAATATCCTTCATGGACCCAATACAATCAAAGAACTCAACATCGAGCTCCCAAAGAGAAGAGTACAAACCATTATCTCCAAACCAAGAAGATGCAACACTTCCAAACCATCACTATCACAAGCTCCCATTGAATCATGTAACCAAGCTATCCATGACATCATGATAAAATATCCTCAATGAAGATCAACCATAACCATGAACCTCAAGCCAAGAAGATACATTTACACAAACTAAACATGAATCAATCCAACACCACCAACAAAGCACTTGCATAAAAATCATGTCATGCCAAAGTCCCTAAAGCACACGGAACATCCATGACACCATGATCACCACCAAATGTACCAGAAACATAATCCAACCATGTCACACATGTCTGCATCACATAGTCAACTACATAGGTCTCACATCATTGACTACACCTAGTAATACCATCTCTCCTCAACATGATAATCAAACCAGCACAATAGGTGACTAAACCAAGCCAAAATTTTGAATCTACAACAACACTGAAGTATCTATTGGAATAGACAACCCATATCCAATTCATATATGCAACCTGCAAGTATAGACCGCCTAAAACACTATACAACTTGTAGATACAACAATGCAACATAAAAATCCAACAATATAATGATAACCATATCAAATGAGAGTAAACAGAGTGTTAGACACACATGACAACCAAGAAGGGGTGAATTAGTTGTATATTAAAACTTTCAAACCCTTATTAACCTTTAAACCCTTATTATGCATCAACATGAATGTAAACAAATGAAACATCAACACATCAACAACCATACACAATAGAACACCAAATTTATGTGGAAAACTCTAATTAGGGGAAAAAACCACAGTGAGGATTAACTCACATATATATGAATAACAACATTTATTACAAAAGGCTCAGTGTCGAAAGGGCTCACTACCTAAAGGACTCACTATCTAAAAGAAAGAAAGAAAGAAAGTAAGGCTCATTTCCAAGGGCTCACTACCTAGATAGAAAGAGAATGGAAAGAGAATGCTACAATGAGGTTCACTACCTCAAAGCAATAGGAGAATCCACCACAATAACTCTCCACCATCTATAACCCTCGGCTCACTGCCTCCAACAACTCCAGGCACACTAAAATGTAAACCCCTTTTGCTCATTGCTTTTGATAGTCATAGGCATTCATGCTCACACTCCGATCACAAAACTTGATCACACTTACATCATTTCTCATCACACATCACACCACACATTTCTCCAACAATTGACCTTGCATATATCAACTGTGACCTCACACAACCTTCTCCAAGTCGACTTCAATGAAACGAATGCACCTCAAATGTGCAACCACCAAATAGGTCAACACCAAACACCTTCGTGGTGGAAATAAGTGAAAGTGGACCACACCGAGGGTTAAACAAGACCCAAATCTATATCAACACACTTCCACAATTCATGAAGTGCATCCATAAGTAACGCTAACACTAGGTCAGCTAAATCGGCAATAACGCTAACAAGAAACCACATTCACACTTCACTAGGTTCGAAAAAACCTGTAGACCACATAGAAACATCCTAGAATATTCCAACACCAATATAATATCCAAACACACTAGCACAACCACATGCAACTTAGAATACCGTCATCCTGTTCAACTAGTCAAACTGTCACTAAGAGACAACACATGAGCCAAGCTTATAGAATAGCTAAACACCAAACCATCCAAGGGAAGATATATATAAGCATCATTAGCAAATTCCTAAATCCGTAAGACACAAAAATTTAGTGTGGAGAAATGCAGAGCAATTCCATTTCTCCAAGACACCCTCTTCACAAACCAAAGACAATCCAACATACTATCAAACACATCTATTGCCGCACGATCTGATACCTGAAACTCTGGATATAACACCTCTAAACACTTATGAACATCACATCCAATCCGCACAATAACATCTTCAAACATGAATAAATTTGGATCATAATATAGAACACAACCCTGTCACCTTGTACACTCTTTATGCAAATTTTCTCAAAAGCACTTGGAAACCAAGTGACCATGTTGCATTTGCAACACCTGATCAACACCACAAACACCTTCTCATCATAACCACACTAGAGGTTGACATAGGTTGACATCAATGACAACACTAATGACAACATAGTGTAACACAAAGATGTACATGTGAGTATACAATGACTCCAACATCAAATCACCAAGATTCAATTAGCCATAAGCTCACAAAATCACCATAGTCAAAATGAATTGGATAAAAAACTTAGATGGAAACAAGAAAAAATAAATCCTGCCATAATATATCCAAACCTAATCAACTTTTTAGTGCTTTGAACAAGCTTTTTGTCGACTATAAGAAGTCCAAAATCTGACTTTGTATGCACAAGAGATGACCTCTCCAAGCTCGAAAGGAACATCCAACTTCCAACAAGTAAATCATTGTCAAGATAGTGAAATTTAGAAAAACCACTAACACCACAACATAGTTCTTAGAACCACCTTTCCAATGAGTATAAGAAGTCAAAAAATAGACACCCTGGGTGAAATTTATGCCCCCTAGAAATAAGTTGCCCAATAGGCAGTTTAATATTTATATTTTAAAAATATTAGCAGAATTATTAAAAAATTTAATAAGGCAATTTTAATTAAAATGGTTTTTGAGAAACTTTTTATTGTTTGTTAAGCCCGCAGAGGGGTTAGTGACTAGGTCTCGCTAGACCTAGGGTCGGGACTAGGGGCTAAGCCTTGCTAGCCCCAACCGACTGGACGACAGCTAACAACCATCAACAAGGTTGTCAGCCCTATCGATGGTACTATTAGTACCGCCTAATAGTTGTAGACTATGGTGGGGGTCTACAAACCCCCTATTTGTTTAATTTTTTTCTCTGCTGGTGAATTAGATGATCGTACAACAAGGCAAGGGAAAAAAAAAATTGTAACCAAAATAGGTCAAATTTTATGTCAATCTTCATCTCCCAAGTCTCCTAGATCCAATGGTGAGATATTTTTTGTCTCAAGGGTTCATGTGCAATATTTCCCCTATAAAACCCTCATGATGAACATCCATAAAAAAACCCATTTTCCAACAAAGATTAATAAACCCATATCTACAAAAAATAACCATAAATATACAACCCTAAAATCCCAAATATGCAAAAAAAACCTGCACAAAACCCTCATATCTTGCAATATCTCCAATTTTTCATGCAAGCCTTGGATTCAACTATACACCAAATCTACTCCAACAAGGGTTATACAAACCACAACCATGGCTCTGATACTAAATGAAAGGAAATATGTATCCACCCAAAATTAATTTCCACATAACCCAAATAGAGAACTTTATGCAAACAAGTATTCAAAATCCATATGCAAAAGAATAGACAGTATTCCATCAAAGATGACACAAGATATACCTTGGAAAAACCCTCAATAGGGAAAAACTCGGCCTCCAAAAGCATTCATCACTCATGTATTATTCAACAATGAAACCATTACAATACATCTTTAGAGTCTCCATGAACACCTTTGAAACATCAAGCCCTCTACAAGCACTCCATGTGAACAAGAATGTAACCACACATCCCATGCCATGCTTCAACCATCACAAATTATAACTAGAGCTAACCTACCAACTAGCCAAACTCCCAACCTTAGACAACTACCCATGTGTTTGTTTTTATAGAAACAAGCTCACATAAAACCACCAAGTGGTATTACATAAAACTATGTGACTAATACCACGAGCTTACAAAACCATTAAACCCTCATTTAATACCGGTACTAAGTTTTTCCAAAATTAAATATTATTCCCATGTGTAATCCCACATTAAATATTTAACTCAATGTTACATAAAACACATAAAGTGGCCCCAATAATGCTAGACCCGCATGATGCATGCATCCCTAGATCTCCTAGGTGCGCCACATAATAAATATATATTACATTAATAACATTATGCAAGGTGTACAACACATTTTTCCTAACATCTTGGAGGTTTTTAACATTGATATACTACCACAAAATCATCATATAACTTTTAATCCCATTTATGTAGCATTTTGAATTCATGAAATAGCCTTGTGTGGCCCTATACCTCTCTTTCTTCCTCTCATAGCCCTTCTTTATTCTTCACAACTTTCTTGCCAATTTACCATTTTTCTCCCTAAGTTTTTAATTTTCCTTTTCCATTTCATACTCATACTAATTTGGTTTCCATTTATTTCCATATTGTCTTTCATTTCCTTCTCCCACCAAGCACCAATTTCTTTTAATTCTATGTCCTATTGGTAACCACATTATAATTTGAGTTTTCATTTCAACGAGAAAAAATGTTTCAAATATTATTTTAGTATGTTATTTCCATTATCATTTAATATTGATTCATGCTTATTATCCACAAGGGAGCTGATTGAGATAGATTCACATTTGACCTAACCATTCTGTAAGGTTTACATCAACAAAATTTGAGTTACAAGTGATTTTTGTAAAATTATGTATAGATTAGATAGTCAAGATAGTTTTAAGAATTGATAAGAACATAAAAAAAATCTCTAAAAAAAATAGGATATTTAAGATTATAATCCTAAGTAGTAGCACCTCTACTATGCTAAAGCAACACCCTTACCAAGGTACGAACACACCTACCTAGGTGCATAAATATCAATCATATAGCCTTCAAATTTACCAAGGGTTTTTTTGACACCTCTATTACAAATATGGGTGATGTTCACCTTGTAATCATTTTAGAATATTATGATACTTTTTTAATTGTTGATTAACTATGTGTACATATCCAAGGATCATAGAGAGGGCCAACTTGGACGTCCACATGAGGTTAGGTGGTATTTATAATTAAATTTATTGTCTAGATGTGACTTGGAAAATATGTGTAAGTGGCATAATGAGGTGGGAAATATTGTAAGCTGTCATTAAACACTTGGAATGAAGTGGAAGGGAATCTCTGAAAATAATGAGATGTAAGAAGCATCCATGACATTGTAAGAGGTGTAAGAAATCATATAAGATAATATGCACTTAGAATTTAGTTGTCTTTTATGAACTCATAGATTTGTTATTTAAATTCCTCTAGTGAATTTGGATAACCAAGTTCACAAGAAGGTCTTGAAGCTTCTAAAAATATTCTTGTAACTCCAAGACACATTCCATGAGATCTCTTTTGGATGTTGAGTACTTGGCTCATGGTTTGAGTCCATTGCTTTTAAATCCATTAATAGTTTCTTTGATTGTATTTACCCATATATTGGAGGCATATGATAATATTTTTATTATTTTTTAATAGGTTATGTTGCTACTAGAATTTTGGATTAAAGAGGGGAGTCACATTGGTGTACTCTATATTTGTGATTAACACAATCTTGTTCTCTTTATGGTGGCGGGATCTTTTACCTAAAGATGTTTCCCCATGTATATTGATGTTCTTGTGGTATTGCACATTTTATTTATTTGTGCTATATTATTTCCATTCTCATACATGTTAGATTGTGTTGATGAATTTGTAAGCACTAAAGATCAATAATTTTATTGTTTTTGTACTTGGATTATTAATATTTGGTACTAAGGACTAGTTGGATTGGTTAAAGAGAGGGATGTCTCTTTTGGAGTGTTATTTTTGTTGTAGTGGGAGATTTTATGTTCTTGTGTAGATGAGATTCTAGTGATAGAGATCATAGATAACACATGTTGGATGAAGATTGAGAAGTTCAAAATGACACAAATAATGAATATTGGAAGCTAAATATGGAGGATCTCTTAGAAAAAAGTGATCAATTAATAGTAATGAAAAATGAGAGAAAACCTAAAAGTAAACTAGTTAAGGGTTGATAAGAAAGTACAAATTACCATAAGGTTATATATTTTTTATTTTTTCTCTCTTGAATGTTTCTAATAAAACTATCACATTTAAGTTGGAAAAAGAATAGGTGAAAATATCAAATAAAGAGTCACTAAAAAATTGTGTCTAAACAGGAAATTATATTTCTTAAAAATGGGGGAGACTCTATTATAGAACACTTGAATGCTTTTAACTTAATCTTGATTTAGTTTCAGACTACCAATGTTAATAGTATGGAATATGATAAATTTATTTTAATACTCTATTCGTTACCTATTTCTTAGGATAATTTTATTGTTTATGTTAATTTTTCTACAATAAATGCAAAACTAGATTCCCTTGTCATTACCTTACTTATAGAGGAGCAATAGATAAATTCAAGTGACAATGGTTCAAAGGAGGCATTGAATGTCAAAGGAAGACCCAAGAAAAAGAGTGGTGGTAATAAAAAGGGAGTATGGATAAGTCTAAATATAGAGCTACATCTAAGGGTAAATCCAAAACCCCTAATAAGAGTAGGTTGCGATGTTGGAACTATGGTAAGTAGGGCTATCTTAAGAAGGAATGTAGAAATATAAAAAATAATGATAATTCCTCTATAGATAAATCCTTAGATGATTAAGGTAGTGATGTCTTATTTATTTCATATAACTTGTCATGTGATGAATCATTAATAAATGTGGTGTTAGAGACTAGGGCATATTGGTAAAAAGGGCCTTAAAAGCCTCGTTAATAAAAAAAATGGTATTTGGTGATTGATCATGTTGCATTAACATTTTGGTAACTTTGGCAACCTTTTTTTGGCCCCAAATTAATTTATTGGGGAGTATATGGGAAGTAGAGTCCCATTGAATAGTATTTTTGCAAACCAAAACACAAACAAAATACTAAGTACTTTGTCTCTCTTGAATGAAAATATAACCCTTATGAATTGAGAATATTATCACAAGGCTTCAAAATCAGGCCTTGACTTTGCAAAAATGAATTAGTGGTTTAATGTTTTGTTGTTTAACAAGGGCCCTTACAATTACCTCATTGGAATTTGATGATAAGGGTTTTTAATGGTTTGAACTTAAGATAAAATCCTAATTGGATTTTTATATCTAAAATTTGAAAATAAACATTTGATTCTGCAATTTGGGTGACACATTATTCCTAAATTAAATCAAATATTAAATGAAATTCAAAAGATAGGGTAAGAAGAGATTAAGTTAAGAAACCCTAAGGATAATGACAATAATGAATCAATGATTTAGATAGATGGATCCCTCACAAAAACCAGTTCTTGTTTAATCAGAGACTAACTCACAATGCTACAAGAATAGTGCAATCTTCAAAGATAATGAAATATTTTTAGATCGTTAACATTCATATAAGCACCCAATTCTGGTGTAACTTAGATAAATCTTCACAATTGAACTAATATCAAATGAGGTTTAGACTAATCATACAAAGTAACTTAAAATTAACAAGCCACAAATGGTATGAACTAGAGGTCTAATATCTTCACACTTCATCATCATTATAGCTAAACTTTACCTAACATTGAAGAAAATGAACCATGCAAGTATAAGAAACCACAAGTAAAACACCAAAATTAAATGCTTGCTTGTATTGATTTCAAATTTTTTGGTTACAAAAATTATAATTTCAACCTTTACAATGAGAGAATATTGCCTTTTATAGGCAAGGTAAAAAAACCTAAGGAATGATCAATGTTGGAGACCATACCAACACCAAGGCTCCATATTACATCAACATTTAATATTTTGAGCACATTAAATATTTCACATATTCATCATCGATCTCCAACTAAATTCAGTTACAATATTTCTTGGGATATGTAAAAGTACCATATGATACAATAATATAGCTATCATAGCATTAAATTATAAATCATATATCCTAGGAAAACTAGGGAAAAATTTCCAAAAATTTACACCCTTTGATTTGACCTAAAAATTACACAAAACTTGTCATCAATGACACTTCTACCCTTTGATTTTTCATTAACAACAAATTTGACAAATGTGATCAAGATAGGAGCAACCTCCTCATTAGACCAACTGCAACATGAACCTTATAACATTGGGTGTCATATTGGTATATTAACTAATTATGCAAGACCATCTAGTAGGATTTTGACCAACAAAATTATGAATTCTTAGCAAAATCTAAGCAGCTCTATCCAATTAATCTTAATATAATTCATTAGTTGGCTCTTTATGAATCTGTAACTTTTGTTATTGCTTCAAAACTTTCTCATCTATCTCCGTAATTGAATCAAGTTTATCCACCTCCTTTTCTATTTGGCACACAATTTTCCTTTTGAAATTCATGGCATGTGTCCAGTAGTGTGGATCCTTGAGTTTATCCTTACTCAAAATATTTTACTTGACCAAAACTTCATTGGATAGCTTCCAGATATGGGAATAATAGGTTATGGTACTTTTTATTGCTAATGAAATTCTCAGATAGTTTGTCCACCTCTTATTTGAGAACAAGAAATTTATTTTGAACTTGAATGGCAATATCAATTTCCTTATTGCCTCTATTAAAAATAAGGTTTATCCAAGCCTTACTGGATTGAGCCCATGAATTCATCTTTTCCATTTTATCCACACCATCTTTAGATAAAACTACAGGAGTCGCCACCTTTCCTTGCTACTTTGAATTGGAGTGACCAAATTCTTAATAAATATAGTGAGATTTTCTACTTGGTTTTTCAATTTAGCTTTAGTGGATTCATATTTATTCATTCTTTGTACAATATTTTTTATTGATCCTTGAAGCTCTTCTATCTCTTGAACTCTATTGGTGGGACCAAGGTTAAAAGAGGAGACATTAAATACTTTTGGAAAATGCTTTAGCTATTCTTATCCATTGTGGGAGTGTCCACATTCAAAATCTTGGAGCTTGAGGTAGCTTTTGTCATACGAGACCTTATCTTGGTCTTATTTCTTTTTTTGGCCTTTCTATCTTGCTAAGGATAGCTTCTACACTTATTTCACAAGTTTCTATTATTGTTTGCTTCTACTTCAACTATTCTTGCAACCATGATGGTGTATCAACCTTGTCAAAATTTGATTATGCCTGAGAGGGTGGAGGAGAAGTTCTATCTTGTATGTTTTCTACATTTACATATCTTTCCCTTTTAGATGTTTACTCTATCTCCAATCTTTCACTAGGAATCTATTCTAATGGCTCTTCTTATTGAGTAGAGATTTTAGTTCCCTTTAGAAAATCCAGGTTAGTCATGTCCTTTTCTTGTCTTTACAGGCTTTCAAACACCTTCTCAATATTCTCCATGGATGGAGGCTCTAGGGTTTCTTGAGAGCTCGGAGTAGGGGCATTCTCAACAAGCTGATTTAGTAGATTTCTATTGATCTGAGATAAAATGGTGGCTGAAACTTCCTTAGGAATGTGAGAAATAAAATCAATGAAGGTTTGGGGAAGGCCATGAGAAGTAGGAGGGAGATAAAAAATGGGATGTTAGAAGAGATAGCGGACATGGTGTATTAGGGAGAATAAATGGAAGGGGGGAAGCTTGGGTGGTGGAAGAAGGATTAGGAGAAGAGTCAATAGTAATGGGGCCATTGGAGGGAGTGAGAATGGAAGTGGAGATATCTATATAGATATCAATAGAAGGAGGTGAAGAAGAGATGGTAGAAGGAATGGTAGATGTAATAGGAGATGTAGATGTAAGAGCTAAATATTAGCTCAATAACCAAGACCACCTACAAAAATAATTAAAACCTTCTACAAGAGGGTATGCAAGAATATGAGCTTGCTTGATATTAAAACCTATCAAAATGATGATGAGGTATGAAGTATGTTACATATGATTAAAATGACCTTCCTTATATAGGTAAGGTGGGGAATAGGATTGAGCATGATTGTGACATGTGTCTTAATCCCATGATAAATGACAACTAACATAATAACTACTTAGGAATCATGCATAAAATATCGATAAGATAAGTTCTAGAAAATCCAACTGAGACTTCTAGAAAGAATCTTATATCCTAAGTAAACTTAACATGTGAATAAGTCCCCTAAGTCCCTAGCAAGATAAATTACTAGGTACAAGACTTTATACTCACACCAACAGTAGAAATGGGAGGAGAAGGTGGAGAAATGGAAATAGAAGGTGTGAGAGATGAAGGAGGACCTTCTTGACCTTCAATTTCTTGCTCATTTGTAATTGAATTCACCTTCCTACTTCTCTTAGCTTATGGCCTCACCCCTACAATAGGCTCAAATTTTATTTTATACACTCTAGGCTTTGTATTAGGTTGCCTCTTTTCTTCCTTAGTTCCTTTTTCTTTACCCTTGATCTTAGAATATGTCCCTACCTCACCTTCTACTAGCCACATATCATGCTCAACTTATTTTTTTGCTTGTTAATCTTCGTCATCAAAGGAATCTTTCTCTTCCTCTATCAGATTGAATGTCAAATCCACTCCTTGATCCATGAGAGAAAAATATTGGGACTCCACACATCTTTTAGTAAACCTTATGATTGGTTTAGTCACTATATTGAGGTCTATAACCTCTTCCTCTACCCAATCTGGAAGTGGGATTGGCCTATTTTCTATTTCATTGTATTCCTTCTCTTGGAACCTTGCCATCATCTCGAACTTGGTTAGGAACAACAAAAAGATGGAGGGCTCTTATTTATTCCATCATCACCCTAGAGTAGGTTCTTCCTCTAACCTCCAAATCATCTTGGAAATTAGTGCATAAATATTTAATTTCTAGCTTATGTCAGTATTCATTGCCCACATATTTCTTCATCTTTCCATAGGGGCCAAAGTGTCTTCTAATGCTATGAAAGTTGAGGTTAAAGAACTAAAGTTATTTATCTGATCTCTCAAAATGATAATGGGAGGGACACACATATAGCTCTCTTCAAGCTATCACAGGATAGGGAACTCCCACTATGCTTGTATTTTAACAATTTATTAGAAGTACAAATTTTCCTAGTAATCTCTAGGAAAATGATCTTCTCATTAGGATAGTTGGGAAATCTATAAGGTTCCCTAGAGAATCCCTTTGTCCTAAGGTACACAAACTTAGGGAACTGAATAAACTAGTAACCAAACCTCTTGTTTTAAGTCCATAGCATGGGAAGAAAGCCTTATGTTTAAATCTCCTTGCAATGTTCTCATAATGGACATAATAAAAGAATCATTTACCCTCTTGTAGTGGTTCACGGAATTCTGCATTTGGAGTTGAGGGTAGCAATCATAAACCTTATGTTGCTTAGGATAATTTCCCACTCGACCTAAGAAATTTAACCCATGATATATGAAGTTCTTGGCTAAGGCATATACAATATAGGAAGTCATGTGAAAGATCCTGGTTTATCTCACCATAGAGAATGAGTGATGAATTTTTTCACTTATCCTAGCCCAATGGAACTTCTTGAATCCCTTAATAATCTATTCCATATAATAAAACATACAATTTTCAAATATTAAGGCTAAATCAATCCCCATCACCCTACTTAGCAATGTTACCCAGTCATTAATTTTAGGCATGAAATCACTTCTATACAAGTATTTAGGCAACTTCATGGGTAAACTTAAGATGCTTCATCCATAAATCACATTGTCTTCATGCATTGCTCTAGTCCTTGGTTGAACACCCACAAATCTTGCTCCTTAGTAGTTAGAGATATGGTTGAAAATGTTGGAATAACAAATGTCTTTGATATGCAACACTATAAAAATATACTAACACTCTCCCATCTATTGATATGATTTTTCAATCCTCATAATAGTATTCTCTACACTCCATGATAAAATTAGGACATTGCATCAAAGTCGGAAAACTATCAAGTTGTGCAATCCCATTCTATAATATATTTCTTCTATAAGGACTTGGATTACTCCAAAACATTCTTTCGCTGAATTCTTCAATGTCAATGTTGCCAAGGTTTGTATCTCCCACAAAATTTTATTCTGAAGTGATCTTCATCTCTGGATGCACTCCTTTGAACCTGTACTTCATTAACTCTACATAAAGACTTTAATAAATACCTCGATAAGGTTCTCATCTTCATAATAAATTACCTTACATTCAATGCATATTAGAGTAATCATGAAAGAATCTATAATGACCATGCATGAATATCATTCAAGGCATCTAAAAGGAAATAAAAGAAATCACCCTAAAAATGATCATTCTTTGCAAATACCACTTTATTGCAAAGATTTATTGGGAGAAAACCTAAAGGAAAACCAAGGAGATGTTTTTTTTTTTGGAAAAATGGGTATCACACAATCTTATAGAGAAACCATATACTCTCGACCTTGTAAAGAAAAATGATAGCACAGTCCCCTTGCTTCTATTTTAAACAATAAATTATCCCAATTGTGAAAAAATAAATATTATACAACCTTGCAAAGATAAGGACATCCCACAACCTCGTGGAGAATTAACTTTGATAAATCCTTGAAGGAAACTACGGGAACTAGTCTAAATCTGACCACATACTAAAACTCCATAAAAGCGATAATAAGACAAAGATAACTCTTTTTGTAAGAAAAAAAAACAAGGTCAGATGGCTATTAGAATCCTATAAGGTGACTAATATTAATAAGATTAAAGGAAAGGCAATGATTGAGGCCAATATGGGAAAATTAAACAAGATTAGATCAACCCAAGAATTTGTGCAACATTCAAAATCCATAAAAAGATGAAATTGTTTTTCCAAAAGGCTACTTTGCAAAAAAATCGATGAGGTTGGGTGAAGGGAGGGCAGTTTTGCACAACATGAATTTACATAAAAACTCAAGATAAAAATCCAAAACTCACTAAGGATATCCAAGAATTATGAAACCCTAAATGTGAGGGAGAGGTAAACTAATGTGGGAAATACCTCAAAAATTTCCACAAAGAAAGATTCTTACAAAATACCCTAGCAACATTTCAACATAAATATTTCAAGACACACCATGACCACCCAACAATCCAATCTCATCAAAATTACCCCAAATACACCATCAAGACCCAAACAGTCCAACTTAGAAGGACAAATGCAAAAGAATGTAGGTTAAAAACTATAGCAAAAGGTGATAAAAAAATGCAAACCACAAACTTAAGCCCAAAAATGTGAGCATGCCAATCTATAATTTATACAATGAATATGAAATCAATAAAAGGATGAAATACATACATAAATTTCAAGTGGAAAACTATTAAATGGGCTCTAAAATCCATGTTCAATTCACCCAACTGATGTCTTGATCAAAACACATTAAAAAGAGAAACAACGAAACCCTAGGGAACACCTAAAAGGGAAACTGAATTCAAAAATGGGAAGTTGGAGAAACTTCAATCCGCAATAGCAAGGAGGATCTAGTTTCAAAGAATGGAAAAAGTCTTTAAACAATCACTAAATGACATAAAAACGAAGTAAAAAATCCTATAAACCCCTGCCACCAAACACCATAAATGTGTTGCTAAAGATAGGGTGGTGAGCACTTGCCTATAGAAAAATGACACTCTTAACCCTATGGATAATTCATTTACTTTCAACCTTATGGAGATACTAGAACCTCACGACCTTAGTCTTCGGGAACTAATATACACAATAGAAAATTCACAAAAATAAGGGTCATCTAAACAACCCCAATTCTCAGCACTTTCACCAAAAGGAAAACTCAAAACACAACTAGGACTTAAAATCAAATAAGCACTAACCCAAAAGTAAAATATAATCTAAATCACACTAACGTAAGATTCCAAAAGGGAAAAACATAACAAAATAAAAGAGGGGTCCTCATTTAATGGGGTGTGTGTGCAAGGCACAAAAATTAAGACTATGCTCGGGAATTATATAGAGCATTTCAAAGATAAACAATGAATGCATAAGTATAATCTAAATTTAAAGCATAAACTTGAGGGAGGTGAACGAGCTCTACTAGGGTTTCTTGTTTCTATGATCATCCTTGGCTCTCTTTGCATCATATCGTGCCTTAGGTGTAGGATTTTTCCTCTATTTGTACGACCACATTTACTATAGATTTTATTTGTTTTATTATGACTTCAACTGACTCCAACCTAATAGTTCTTGCTAGTGTTTTCAATTCAACGACTTTGCACAATAGCTCCTCCTCTAAAAAAGCGACCCTGAAAAATTGTTCCAAAGGTGTTTCACAAGGTAATTCTTTTAATTCTCATATAGATGTGGTGCTTCCCATCCTAGAGTTTGATACTGCATGTCAATGGTTAGAGCCGAATACTCTTGTAGGTTACTTTATTGGGAGGACTCCCCCTAAAAGTGTGCTAAAATATTGGGTCCATAAAAGTTGGGTCCCTCATGGGGTCCACCTTGATATGGTCTAGAATTTGACCAAAGGTTTTTTTATTTTTCATTTCGTGGAAGTTAATCATGCTTAGGCAAAACTGAACCATGGTCCTTGGTATGTCTAATCCTTTTTATTGGTTTTTCAACCTTGGACCCATGATTTATCTGTCTCTGAGGATAGGAAACTACGGACCTCGATTTGGATTGATTTTTCTAGCTTGCCCTTGCCTTGCTTGCATTTTTTGCACCATATAGCTTCATCTCTGGGGAAAGTTATTTGTGTTGAATCTGACTAGTTCTTTCAATCTCACCCTCAAAAGTGAGTCTGTGTTGAAGTGGACCTTTCACAAGATTTGAAGGATTCCATAGATATTCAAATTGGCAATTTCCAGCATACCCAAAAGGTCTTTTATCTTAATATGCCCAATACTTGTTATTGGTTCCAATCTGTCGATAACAAGATCAAAGATTTCCCCCTTGTTGCCCTTCACACTTAGTCTCCACCATGAGAATCTGAAAATCCTCACTTGGCAAAAGCCCCAACCTCCAAATCAAAAGACAAATGGATGATGATCACAAACTGAAAGAACAAGTCCAATGGTGCAGGGATGACTTCCAAGGTCCCTAAGCCTTTGGTTGAAATTTCAAACCCTTCTGAGAAGGGGAAAGGAGCTCATAGTGCTACTAATGCAATTCCAATTTGGCCAAAGCCCTCCACAAAACCTCAACCAACTTTTGTGATGATAGCTCAGTCGGTTGTGTCTCCTATCATAGGAGCTCATAGGAGATCATACAGCCCTTCCACACCTCTTAAAGAGTGAAAATTTGTTTCAAAAAAATGGATGTTTTCCTCTCCTTCACTTCAATTGGGTTCAGTGCCACCAGAGTTTTTCCAAAATCACTTTTCCTCTTTGGAAGAGTTAGACTTCGATGACATGATTGATTCCCATAAATGAATTTTCCCTCTTGGAATGTGTGAGGTCTAACAAACCTCTCTATGAAGTATTATTTTAGGGATAATCTTCATAAACAGGCTAGCATTGATGTCTTGTGCCTTCAAGAAGTGAAAGTCATTGGTTTTTTGTTATCCTCTACTTGTCAAATTATTTGGCCAACAAGTAAAATGTTTTCCACTTTTTTGGGCGTGGTGGGGCAGTCACCCTTTTGCCTCCACATTGGCATGATTACATCATGGATCATGGGTCTGACCCCACACACTAGCTCGTCTGGGTTCTTCTGAACATTGATAATCATTCCTTTGGGATTATTATGTTTATGCCTTGAATGATGATGTTGAAAGATCTCCTCTGGTGTTGGATTGTTGATTCTCTTCCAGTTGCCACTTGAGTCCTCTATGGTGATTTTAATATGGTTGAGGTGGTGTACAAAAAAGAGGATACATAATTGTTTAGATGGTAAGCTGATGAGAGAGAAACATGGTTTTACATGCATAATAAATTAGGTTTTTTCGACCCCAATATTGGTTGTCATCATTCTTATTCTTTATGAAACACTTGGAGTAACTTTCGAGCTTGGCTTGATAGAATATTTAAGCATATTGATTGTGTTATGATTTCTACTCGATCTTTCTTCTCCTTTACCAACTATTCTCTGTTAGTGGATGTGACCTTGTCAAACCATGTTTCCATCCATTTTTTCATTGAATGGCAAGTGGGGCCACCTCATACCAGCAAGTCTCAATTTTTTTTGAATAATTTTCTCGCTAAGTCACTAGCCCATGTTGGCCCACATCAAAACTATTTGGAATATTGAATGTAGACTTACCCATTCTACAGGTTGGATTAAGTGGTGGAATAATGCCATTACCTGCACTACGAGGTTTCTTTGTATTTATGGGCATCAACTGGCCATTTTCCATAAGCGATCTTATGAGACACCACTTTGAATCTCCGAAGGGCCACTAAGGCCTTAGTTGCTAACCCCTTTTCCTCAACCTTGCAATCCAGAGTGGCAAAGCTAAGACACCAAAATAAATTTGTTGATTGTTATGTTGTGAGAAGAGAACAAATCAAAGCCAAACTTCACTGGCTTAAAATTGGGAATCGTGCCTCGAAGGAATTTTTTTCTTGCTCTTCGTGCTAGACATAATTCACATGGCATCAAATGGATTAAAGAAGGCAATCATTTGCTCACACAATTTTCTGACATTCTCCGGGCTTTTTTTAGGTATAAAGAATTTTTTTTCACTACCCAAGACTACACTCTAGAGCATGCCAATGCTCTTTAGGAATGCCTCGTAGTTGTGCCTAATAGGCTCTCTTCTACTTAGAAGCTTTTTGTGAGAAATTTCTCACCAGTGAAGATCTCAAGGAGGCCATGAGCACTATGGTTGATGACAAAGCTCTAAGAATCGATGGTTTCCCTTGTGAATTTTACAAATCACTTTGGGATTCTATGGGAGAATAAATTCATCAAGTTTACTTAGAAGCTTTTCATTCTAAATCCCTTGGCCAACTTATTAACAAAGGCAACATAAAATTCATACCTAAATTCGATGACACTTAAGATATTTGTAACTAGTGGCCCATTACACTCCTCAATGTCTCTTACAAAATAATTGCTAAAGCCCTTGCCTTGAAAATATGCCACCTTCTTCCTCAAATTTTTCACCCAGGGTAGATTGGATTTATTAAATCCAAGTTCATTTTGGAAAACATCATTGTCATTTAGGAAGGTATGGAGTGGGCTAGAAGCTCAGATAAAAAAGCAATTTTTTTGAATATTTATTTTGTTAAAGCTTATGACTATATTGAATGTCCTTTTATTCTTGCTATGCTTTTTGTTTTGGGATTTTGTCTTGATTTTATTCAATCTGTGAGCGTGCTTTTTGTTGATGCCTCTACCATAAATGGCCACCAATCCCAATCCTTTGGATTTTTCTATTCCATTCACCAAGGTTGCCCTCTAGCTCCTTCTTTGTAGGTCCTTTCTATTGAAGGATTTGGTTATCTCCTAACCCACTCTGTCTCCTGCAGGCTTGTCTAAGGGATCACCTTTCCCAACTCATCAACCCAACTTATTAATGGCCATTTTGTTGATGAATCCTTCCTCACTCTATTGGAGGAAGAAGATAATCTAAAAGCTTCCCTAAGATGCCTTGAGACCTTTTACTTGGCCTCTAGTTATGATATTCAGTGGCACAAAACTTAGTGCTATCATCAATCTATTCTTCCTAGTCCCCTATGGATTCAATAGTATGGTTGAAAGTGGATTGCTCACAAGGAAATCTTCAATTTCCTTGGCATCTCCTTTTCTTTTCAGGCTTCGTCTTTATATTTATGGCAAGCAATTATTTCTCATATAGAGCATAAGCTAGCTTTTTGGATCACTAAGTTTCTCTCATTAGGTGACAAGTTCTAGGTGTTCTCTAAAATTATGGCAACGACTCATGTTTACTACTCTTCATGTTGGGCCCCTTCTAAGGCCTCCTACATGAAGCTTGAAAATATACTCAAGGACCTCCTTTGGGCCTCTTCTGAGACTCACAATGGGTTTCACCGTATTGCCTATGAATTTTTTTGCCTCTCGAGAGATTCTGGTGGGCTTGTCCTTCTGGCCACACAAAGGCAAGTGACTGATCTTTGTGCCAAGTGGAAAATTTGTGCCCTCACTAGCAATGAGGCCTGAAAGATTCTTCTTAGACATTGTATTTTTGCGGGATATCCAATTCATAGACCAGCTTGGAAAGGGATTGGTTTTCATACCCTTCTCATTATGAAGGAGCCTATTTAGATTTAAGGCACTTTTGTGGCCTAAAGCATTTGGCATGCCTAGGAGGTTGTCAAGCCTTGGCTCGCTTGGAATGAAACTAGTTTCAGAGATGGTTTATCTATGTTTTATCTTTCAATCAACAAAATATTTGATGGTCTCCTTTGTTCGCAACTTTGGGACGTTCTCTTGCCAAGTTGCCTTGGCTTAAGATTCTCAGATTTCACAAGAAGGGTATTCAAACTCCTAATGACTTTTTTTCTAGATGACAATGAGCCTCATGTTGTCAGGAGATTTCAAAGCCAAGTTTGGCTTAAAATGTCATGAACAAGAAACTTTTGAAGGATTGTTTAATGTCATTCTAGTTGACGTGCTTCATAAAGTTGGTATCTATTCCACCAAGTCTTGGTGGAAAGATTGGAAGTGGTGTCCAAATACACCTTTTAGGAACTACAAGCCTTGAATTGGTTACCAGTGGATTTATTCTCATCTCTTGATGGTAACTGTTTGAACCAAAGGTGGCATCTTCAATCCTCAGTTTTAGTTTGGAACTGCAAATTTGCTACTGTATGGGCTACTATTGTTGAGCTCAAGCTTACCCACTTTACTCGGTATATTATTTTCCAAGGCTTAATTTTGGGATCTTGGCTTACCCACATGGGAGTTCATGATCCTCATTTCCCTTTTTGTGGGCAACCTAAGTCTTTCAAGCACCTCTTTTGGCTCTACTCTAGAGCTCAACAGTTGTGGAATTGGATTCATGATTTCTTTCAACCCTTTTGCCTTGAGCATTTATCCTAGAATATGGTGTTGTTGGGTGATTAGCCCCACCTTCCCAAAAATTATACCCAAATTTGGCACACTTTCAAGGTGGAAATCCTCTTTAAATTTTGGAAATATAGAAACTCTTATATTTTTGCTCATAGCCAGATTGATAAACATGTTTCGCTTTAATCTAAAGCCAGTATATGTTCTAATATGTTATTGCATATTCAAGTGCAAGCTAAAAAAATTATGCTTGAGGTGGCTCACCTTCAAGAGCTCTTGGACCACTAAGGGAATTCCCTCTACACAGTTGCTTATGTTTCACCCTCTCCCGCTTCCTCCCAAGGCCGCTCGCCTTCGTGTGGCCAATATCAAGGCAGGAGTGGCTTTGATAGGGATGCTCAGGTGGCTTGTCCCCATTCACAGGCCCCTTGTCACAGAAAGAAGAGATGGAGACAGGTTATTTGCATGTAGGTGATCTTCGGGGTCTATGAAGTTGGATTTCACAACTTCTACATGGTATCAGAGCTCCAGACCTGTGGCTGCCTATTTGGTTTTTGAAGATTTCAGATTATAGAGTTTTTATTTATGTGCAAGGGTTTCAAGCTACAGTCATTTTTTGCCATATCAGAGGATTTGTCCATCATTTTTTGAGAGATTTCGACTTTTCTCTCTCAAACGGTGCATGTTGGTGCAAAACAGACTTCACGGTTGCGCTCAAAAGACCCAAAAACCCCTATTTTCATACAAAATATGATAGGATTTGCTGAAAATTGGTTTTTTGAGTTTTTGGGGTTTACCAAAAATGCTGCGAGAAAAATCCGTATGAACGCCTCGATTTTTGTGCCATATTTTTTTGGCATCCGAAACATTTTTGAGTTGCCTCAATTTTTGTACCATTTTGCCTCGATTTTTGTGTCTTCTTGATTTCCGTGATGCCTTAGTTTTCGTGCCATGAAGGTACAGCTGAATATTTTATTAATGTTTTAATCTTTAAATTAATAAAATATTTGGTTTAATGTCTAAATGAGCCCTTTTTAGTAAAATGGTCATATCTTGGGCATACGGTGTTGAAATCGAGCAAACGAGATATCATCAGAAAGCAGGTTCTGGGCACTATCCAATGGTGTAGGTTTGGTTTTCTGGTTTTGCAGTTTTGATGTATTTTTTTCCAGTCAAAGTTAGATGATGGTTTTTGCACTTCGGGAGGCATATCTTTTGCGTCTGGAGTCCGTTTTGCACAAATGAATAAGCATTGGAAAGGTGTTTCAGTTTTATTTCCAGATTTACAGTCTATTTGATCAGAAAATTTATCAGGTAAATTTTATTCAGCTTTGTGTGTTTTTACACTTTGCTCATTAGTTGGACTTTCTGGCACCTACATGGGTTCTGTTTGCATGGGATAGGTTATATTAATTTGATCTAAATGCTATAAGATCAGATTTCTCAATTTTTTTCATTTGAAGAGTTTTCATGGGTTTTTCTACTCACCCTTCAGTTGTAATTCTGGAACGAGGTAATTATGAGTCATGGGCGAAGGGCATACTTACACATTGTAGGTGGCTTAATATTTTTCCTTATTTGTATGATCTCATACCTGAACCAACCACTTCAGAGGGAAAATTAGCATGGGATATCATTAGAAATCACATAGTAGGACTTATATTGTCTAGTGTTGATCATGACACTGTGTTGGTTATATCGGACATTGATTGTCCTCACCCACTTTGGACACGTCTTTGGGAGATCTATGGAGACCCAAATCTCTCTCCATTCCCAGAGGATCTTGCTGCAAATTGTCTTTTACCCATTGTTTGGAGAGAGAATACACCCTTTGATCATGATACTTTAGAGGAGCTTGAGTATTTAGACACCCTTACATGTTCTGATGGATCAGAGGCTTGTCTCACAGTTCCTACTCTTTAGACTGAGACTTCATCAACATCACCTGTTGTTCCTGATTTAGTGCAGCAGAGCATCATACACCTTCTAGACATAGCTACTTTGGACTCTTATGTTGCAGACATATCTTTCTTGTTTGTTGAGTCTTATATTGCAGATTTGGAGGATTCTTATGAGGACATACATCTCCTCTACCTTGACAGTCAGGTTATCATTGTTCGCCCACCATTATCAGTGCATTCAGAGGTTGCATTTCAGGATTCTCCACATCAGTTTGGATTTGGCATCATTTGTTTCAGTTCAGACAGAGAGATTCTTCAGCATCCGATCATGGCACACATCTTGAGATAGATTGGTTCATCACTCTTCATAGGGTTTCTTCGTCATCGTCCTTTGGATCCGTTTCTTCCCAAGGGGAGGAATATTATTTTTTGCTGCAGGATCTCCTTTTGGATTCTACATCAGGCATCTACCATTGTGACGAGAGTTTTTTCATTATGGGGGGACCTTCTTCTCTCTTTCTATCTCTCCTATGGAGATCACTGTACATGTACTTATATGATAGAAGCTGTCTATGGGGGGTATTATGTAATCCACCTCCTATCCTTCTTTCATTAGTGCATTGCATTCCTTTCTTTGCATTCTATTTTGGGGAGGAGTTTTGTTCCCACTGGGTTTTCTCCTTTACCCCGTTTCATTTAGTTTGCATTGCTTTTGTAAATGGGTACCTGATCAGGCCTAGTTGTCGAGACCCATATTTCCTTTCATGCATTGTAGTTACCTTTGCTTTCTTGCACATGTTTTTAGTTGCACTCTTGCTCATCTTAAGGGGGGGTGTTAGAGTAAAGGTTTTAACTTAATTGTGTTAATTAAGTTTCCTTTATTCCTCTCTTAAGATTTCACTTTAGTTTGCATAATGTGACAATTAATAATTATATTAATTATTAAATGTTTACCTATTAGGGTTTCTTTTAGGTTTTGCACAATCTCCTTTCTGAAGGATTGATCATTGTATTATTACAACTCTCTGATTAATACATATTTTCAGCTTTCAGAGCACCCTTTCTTTTTTGTCTCCAATGTCTTCTTCTATGATAGGTTATTTGCATGCAGGTGATCTTCAGGGTCTGTGAAGTTGGCTTTCTCAACTTCTACAATATCAAGGCAAGAGTGGCTTTGCTAGGGATGCTCAAGTGGCTTGTCCCCATTCACAGGCCCCTTGTTTAGCAGCTTGTGTCCTCATAGATGTTATTCCTCCCCTCCTACCTGAGCTAACTTAGGGTGGCCTTCTGGGGGAGCTTCTAGAGGTGGTGGTGGTGCTTCTAGTAGGCCCTCTTGTGGAGCTTCTAGGTGGCCAATTGATTCTTCCAAATGGTTTATGTGGCTGGATTTGGTGATTTCTCCCACTCAGCAAGAAGGTAAATAAAAATATGTCGATGATTGGGATCCTCTTGATGTCACTCTATACCTTGTTGATGTATGGGGTTGGCCGGATGATAGGGACCCGCCAACACTGCTATCATTGCTTAGCAACCTTTTATTGTATTTTTCATGCTTTATGCTATTTGGGAACTACCCATGTGACTCTTTAGGGTGTGCCTTCTTATCACCCATCTTTTTTTGTGAATATGTGTATATTTATTTCTAATTAATAAATAGTGATGCTTATTCATAAAAAAATATAAACACAGAATCAAGAATTCATAAATCTAATTTCACAAACCAGTTATGTTAAATGAATTAAAATACACATCTATAGAACCCAAACTACCAGTGGATCCACCTATTAATGCAAGAAATCTAAGTGTGTGAGTGGTGTATTCATTTATCATCCATAGGTGATCACAAATATCCATGCCACAAAGTATAGGTCTACATGAATGATTCTACTTCAAAAGCAACTAAGACATAGCCCATTGCCAGTCAGATATTTATAGCCTCAATGAGGTTGTCATTGTAATTCCTTCAAACATAGCTGTACTTCTAGCCAAATTTCCATAGCATTGGTAGAGATATTTGAATCCTCCCATAAGGTTGACTATAATTAAATTAATCTTTTAATACACATATTGCTTGTATTTAATTTTGACCTTACACAATGAAGCTCATAATTGGCACTAGGAATCACAATAGCACTGAAGTAGGAAATTGAGATTTCACCCTACACTCTACCATGTGAAAACTAATGATAATTACAGGAATCATTTAGACTTATTTATGAAAGATGTATAATTCCCACCACCTCAAGGTTATTCCAACCACAAGATGGTTTCTGATGACTATACATCCCAAATCACTTAACATCAACTGGAAAGTTCACACCGATGTAAAAAATTGACACAATTTTAATCCAAAAATAGTGAACACTTGATCAACTGGAAAATTAACACCAATGTAATAGATATGACTAATTGTTTATAAAAGAAATAAACTAGGTCAAATCCCAAAAATAGAGTCACATTTATTTAAAGAAAATACCCCCAAAAGAAAATGAGCACTAAGAGAGACCAAAGAAACACAAAACCTATTCTAATTGTGTACAAGATAACAATACAAGAAACGGCTCAAGCCTAAAAATAATGCTTAAGATACTACCCATTAATAGGCAATGGGGCATCATCTCCTATGAGATTCTTTAGATGATCTAAGTATTGTCCCCAAAATTTATGAAATTTGGAAAGGACCATGTCACAATTTATCAAAATTTCTATGTTCACCATTTTTCTCAGGAGTCTTATCCCAATAAAGAGCTAAATCAGAGATATGAAATGACTTAACTTGAGTACAACGGTCAAATCATCGTTTAACCACCCCTCAATGCTTACAAAAAAAATCAATAGAAACATCCCATTTTTTTCTAGATGGAGAAGCTAGGTCAAGCGAGCCTCTGACTTATCCTCATCAAAATAATACACATTAATGAATTGTAAAGTAGGTATTTTCAATTGTACAAGGAAGATTGGCTCCAAACCATAGACTAAGTGATAAGGAGATGTCCCTAAGAAGACTTTTTTATGGCCACAATCTACCTAGAGAGAAAATCTAAGCCAATTATGTCAATCCTTAAGATTTTATCGAGCAGCTTGCAAATAATTGCTAAAAAATTCTTATTAGTGGATTCAGCTAATCCATTTCCCTGAGGATAGTAATTAGATGAAAACTTAAGAAAAACCCCAAATCATAGGACCAGTTTGAAAAGTTTAATGATGAGAAAGTTGAACCATTATTACAAGCCAAAGAAAATGGACAACCAAAACATGTGTGCTCTTCAAAAAAATTATCATTGCACCAATTGTACATTGCTTACGTACTATAGCTTCAGTCCATCTAGTATAGTAATTATTAGTAGTTAAAATATACTTGTTATTTACAGAAGAAGGTGGATTAATCATACCAATGAATTCAAGTCCTCATTGTGCGAATGGACATACCTTCACCGCTAGCTTTAGTGACATTACAACATTATTATCTTTTGTCACATTCATTTGGCAAACATGACATGTGCGTACATGAAAATATGCATTGTGGAGGAGATTGGGATTGTAGTATCCTGCCCATAATATTTGGTGAGTGGTAGCAACTTCTGAACCATGACCCATGCCAAAATTCTCAAGAAAATTACTCAATACTGTAGAAGCCTTAGTTTTACCCATTCACTTCAAAGAAATTCCTTCATGATTCCTTTTATATCGTACAAACCCTTTAGGCATGAGTCTATTATTTTTTAACTGTAATGTTTGCCACTGAACAATATTCATATGAGGAGGACAACTCTGATGAATCAAATAAAAGGTAATATCATCATACCAATCATCAGAAGAAATGTCCTCAAGATTATACCGGTGCACCGAAATGTCCAGAACAATTTTAGTTATGGTATGCGTAAGTGCCTACCCTCACACCAATTTTATAGGTTGAATTTCTAAATCAAATTCTTGTAACATAGTTACCCACTTTCCTCTATATTAACCTAGCTCATTAGTATAAGTAGGAATTTGACTTCTAGATTGAGAACAATTGCATATATCTTGCTTCTTAATATATAATTTGCTTGAATTTTTTGATGGCCCTTACCAAAGCGTAATCTTGTTTTTCTACATTGGGGTATCTTAACTTAATATTTTTGAGAGGCACACTCATGAGGGCTATTGGACACTCATCACTCGAGCCCTTCTTCTAGGAAAGCATTGTTGCACACATGTGGTCTAATGAAAAGGAGTATATGTAGAAGGATAATGCATAATTTGAACTAACAAATACATGGGTATCCATGATTGCTTGCTTAATTTCTTCAAAAGCTCATTTGACTTTAAAATTCCATTCAATTTTTGTATCTTTTTTTAACATAGCGTTAAGTGGCCGAATGATCTCAATGAACCCCATAATGAATTTTTAATAAAATTGTTTCCCAAAATATAACTTTAATTCTTTCCTGCTAGTAGGGGGGTGGATTTTCAAGATAGCCTGCACCCATTCTAGATAAATGAAGATACCTTCTTCTGAGTTAATGTGTCCTAACAAATTATCTTTTGTAACTCCAAAAATTCACTTCTTAGGGTGGAGTGAGATTTTGTACTCTTTGCGCCTCTTAATTTTTTTACATAAATTTGAAACATGGTCCTCTTTGTGTTTTGAGAAAAATGTTAGGCCATCCATGTAAATGATAATTCATTTTCTTACTAACTCTATGAAAGTAATGTCCATAGCCCTTTAGAAGGTAGCTCATGCGTTAATCAAACCAAAAGGCATCCTTTTGTATGTGAATATGCCTCATTTTGTGGTAAAAGGGATTTTCAACCAATCTTCCCATTATACCATCACTTGATTATATCTTGAATAACCATCCCAAAAAGACATCATTTGTGATCCACTGACAGTTTTCAAAACCTTGTCCAATGATGGCAATGGGTAGTTATCCTTCTCATAAGCTTGATTAATATTTTTTAAATCAACACAGATGAATTTCACCATTCTTTTTCCTAACTAGGACCATATTTTCCACCCATGTAGAGTGGCGCACCAAAACTATAATCCTTGTAGATAATAAATTTTGGACTTCCTTATAAATTAGTGACTCCAATAATGCATTAACTAGTTGTTATCAATGTCGAAAAGGCCTAGCTTCAAGCTTGAGGGGGATTGTATGCATGATAATAGATGTATAATAAGTTTTGAGATCCTCATAACTCCAAGCTATAACATCTTGCTAAATGGTAGGTTCTTTTACTATACCTTCCTTGTCTTTAGGAGTGCACACATTACTAATCAAAACATTTTTGGCTTCCTCATTTGTATGCATGTTATAAGTGTCATATTTACTTCCTATTGATTTGGTTTGCTACCCTTTGGACCTTAACTAGTCTAAATAAAAAAATGCATTCTAATTGCACCATCCTTCTGGTTATTTTATTGGTCTTACAGTTGATCACACCATCAAGGTCAATTTTTGCTTCCTTAGGATCAACTTCATCTATGATCTAAGAAGCAAAAACATTTAAGTTGGTAATAAAGTCCAATATATGCTTGTCATCCTCAAACACCTAAATATTGGTGACATTATCAGACACTGATGGAGTTTTTTTGAGCTCTACCGTAAACTTCTTTAAATGGGATAATGATAGTGGTTGTAATGTGGTAGCTTCTTATGCCATCTTATTCAATATGATTCTTACGTCGAGGAATTAGCTGGATATTAAATGCATTGAAAATTTTGATCAAGTCCCAAACCTGATTATGATAACATCCTTACCTTTTGTCATGACATGAATATTTTTTATGAACTTGTTTTACAACCATTTTAGAATCACCAAAGACTTGTAATGCCTTGGATTTATTGTAGATGGTCATGAGGATTTTGTGCACTAGTGCTTCATATTCTAGAATGTTGTTAGTACATGAGAATTACAATTTGTGGGCAATAAAGAAAAAATTTCATGTAGCACTGATCAATTCAAATACTGCTCTAACACCTTGTTTAGATTTTGAACCATCAAACCATAGGGTCCAACTCTGATTTTCATCCTTATTGTCTGATTGTATCTTCTTTGATTTCATAGTTTTATTGGGTCAATCATTTTGAGTTGAAGATTCCTCAATTGGAGGAAGTTCTTGGGTTGGATCAACCCTTGATGATTTTGAGATATTGAGATGGTTTTTAATTTGATTAACCATGATCTAACACAAAGAACATGTGCATTATGAATGAGATGCATTATGAATCTCGCACCAACATGGCAACAACAAGTCCTCCATACTAACTTTATTCCCTAAATCTAACTGATCCTTTCAAAATTTAGAGATGAAATATCCAAACTCTTCAAATGCTCCTTCGTCATCGTCTAAGGTCATCTCTTCATGCGCTTCTACACAAACCTTTGTATTACCTAGAATTTAGCTCAAATATTTCATAGAAGTATTGATACAGTGAATCATCATTACTTCTTGAATCTGAAGGACTTCAGGAATATAAATACCAAGATCAAACTCTGAAAATAGTATTTCATTATTTTGATTTATTGTATAATTAATTTCTTTATTTGAGTTTCTCTTTCTATTTTGATCTGATTTGTGATTCCCTTCCATGGGTGGCACATGTGAGAGAAGTCAGTTGCCATATAACTATTAAGAATATTGGACCAATCTTGACTTAATAACGTGACATACATATTTGGGATATCAACCACTTGAATATCAATGATATGTTGAACATGAGGATTAGAGGCAAGGTGCATATGAATACGATTTTCACCCACCACATTGACCTTTACTTTATCTAATTGTGTGATCTTCCTTGTAGATTTGGTGGGAGTGAGCCCTAATTCCTTACACACTGCGAGAGGCATGGCATTAGTTGAAGCACCAAAATCTACCAAGCAATTATGAAGATTTTTAATAAATATTCGTAATGTCAATAAGAAAGGTGGGGGTTCCCTTTTATCTTTATACATAGTTACTGGTGTATCAGCATGAAAAACCTAAGTTTTGTCTATCCCTTTTTCTTGAGAATCTTTGAGAATTGACTCATTGGATGGTACCACAAACTTAGTTCCTATATGGAATTAAACAGAGCATTCCTAACTTCAAGAATTTCAACAACTATAGGACATAAAGACTTACCTTCATTTTTGTAGCTTATCAACAACATATTGACCCATCCATGTGATCTATGTTTGAGCAGGAGGATTCTTCTCAAAGAATTGGGTAGGAACCTTATGAGGCATTGGGTTGTTGCTTGTATATGGATTAGGGGGCACCTAGAATCTATTTGGAGTAGAAGTTGTGAAAGGTCCTTTAGGCTAATTAATCTTGAGATTATAAGGTCCTTTATAGTGTTGATAAGAATGCACTTCATCTTGTTCACTTGAAACCGATTCATACTCGAATAAATATTCCAAAAATTCCCCATCATGGGGTTCATTTTCTTCTTGTTTGGGAAGATTAGTTGTTCAAAACCATAGCCGAGTTATAAGTTGAAGATGGTACAATCTCTTGTCCATAAGGGCTAGGTACCTCCTAAGATTCTATATTTTGTACTTCTTTTTGGAATATTCTCATAACTTTCTGAAACTCATGGAAATCCAATTCTGAATGTTGATTGGTGTTGTGCAATCTACACTAATTTGACATGGTCAACTCAACAAAATAAACCCTTCCAGGTGGTTGATTATTTGAAGTGGCTAGTGCATCCAAAGGAGATGGAACCCCTTTATTATTTGGTCTAGTATTCCAAGCCTTGTTCTACCTCTGATAAACTTACTTTTGGTTTTGATTTAGACAAACAATGGGCTTATAATTCCTCTCATCATTCTACAAGTAATTATTTTAGTTGCGAAGATGAGTCACTCTACTATTAATTTCTTTATTTTTTTGGTCAACTCCTTGATATCATCCTTTTCCTTATCGTCTTTGATGTTTGCAACCTTGATGGGTTGTATTAAGGGAGATGTGAGGGAGGAGCCTCAAACATGGGAACCCTTGGATGAAGAACCATAGCTCTAGTAGCTACTGGAATGAGATAGATCATGGGAGTATGATGATCCAAAGTCTAATTAATCCTCTAAGATTGATTAGGCATACCTAGAGTGCTAAAATGATTTATAGGACCAACTCTAACCTACCCCAATTTTGTATTGACCTTAATGGCTTTAGAATACACATCAATGAGAGAAGGTGATGCAAGATTGGCTCTTTTGAGAAACACAAATGTGAGCTTATCTAGAGTGGAATAGTACACTTGCCTTGTTGTTGCATCATCAAGAAGGTAAGTATCTTGGAGGTGAGTATAGGCATTATGAAACATATTGTTAATTATATTGATGAGCTCATTGTATTTCCTCTTTACTTCCATAAACTGCCTATATAAATCTATGGGCTCTATGAGATTCCTGAATCTGTTCAAAAAAGCATTTTTCATAAGAGCCCATGAAGTAACTGATTTGTTTGGTAGATAAACAAACCAATAAAAGGCTTCTTCCCCCAAAGAGTATGGGAACAATGACAAGATACATCTTCATTATGAATCTTCCAGTTGTGTAAACTCTCTTCAAATACTTTGATATGCTCTTAAACGATGCTATTTGGATCATTAACATAAAACTTAGAACAAAAATTGTCAAGATTCTTGGGCATATCATAGTACACATTAAAATGGATAGAAGAAGGATTGTTAGGTAACTAGGCCATTGATGGAGCAAGAGGAGTAATTGTAGGACCTTGAAGTGAAATAGATGATTTTCTCCCTCTTCTAGCACTCTTGGGTCTCGTAGGAAAACCCAACTCAAAGAATTTCCCCTTATTAGGCATAGATCTAAGTATTCTCTCAAATATTTCTAGAGAGAAAGAGCCTATATACTCCAGCTTGAGGCAAATCTTTCAACCCTCCTTCTAGCACTAGTTCTATTGATGAGTGTTTTTGCACGTCACAAAACACAAAAAATACTAATTACTCTCTCTCTTGAAGGGAAATCTAACCTTTATGACTCAGGAATATTATCCCAAGGCTTCTATAGTGAGGTCTTTACTTTGCAAAAATGACTCAGTGGTTTAATGTTTTGTTGTTTAACAAGGGGCCTTACAATTACCTCGCTAGAATTTGATGATAAGGATTTTGAATGGTTTGAAGTTAAGATGAAACCCTAATTGGATTTTTAAATTTAAAATATGAAAATAAACATTTGATTATATAATTTGGGTGATGCTTTCTTCCTAAATTAACTCAAATATCAAAATAAATGTCAAAAGATAGGGTAATAAGAGATTGAGTTGAGAAACCCTAAGGACAATGACAATAATAACTCAATGCTTTAGCTAGACGAATCCCTCACAAAAACCAATTCTTGTTTAATTGGAGATAACTCAAAATGCTACAAGAACAACACAATCTTCATAGGTAATGAAAGATTTCTCAGATCATGAACATTCATATAAGTCTCCAATTATAGCGTAACTTAAATAAATCTTCGCAATTAAACTAATATCAAATGAGGTTAAGACTAACCATACAAAGAAACTTACAATTAGCAAGCCATAAATGGTATGAGCTAGAGATGTATCAAATATCTTCACACTTCATCATCATCATAACTAAACTTTATCTAATGTTGAAGAAAATGGACCAAACAAACATAAGAAACCACAAGTAAAACACCAAAATTCAAAGCTTGATTGTATTGATTTCAAAATGTCTGGTCACAACAATTCCAATTTCCACCTTTACAATGAGAGAATGATGCCTTTTATAGGCAAGGTCAACAAAAATTAGGGCATGATCACTAGTGGAGACCATCCCAACACCAAGGGTCTAGATTACATCGGCATTTAATGTTTGGAGCACATTAAATATTTCACATAATCATCATCCATATCCAACTGAATTTAGTTACAATATTTCTTGGGATATGTAAAAGTAAAACATAATTCAACTATATAGTTATAGTATTTAATTAAAAATTATATATCCCGAGAAATCTGAGTTATAAATTCCCAAAAATTACACCATTTGAGTTAACCTAAAAAATCGCTAGTTGACACTTTTCTCAAAAAAAAACATGTCATCAATGACACTTCTACCCTCATATTTATCTTTAACAACAAACTTGACAAACCCTGTTAGGATAGGAGTGACCTCCTTATTGTGTAGGTCCTAACTACAACATGGACTTTATAACATCGGGTGTTACATTGGTTTATCAACTAATTATGCAAGACCATCCAAGTAGGCTTCTGACCAACAAAATTCTAAATTCTTACCAAAATCTAAGCAGCTATGTTGAGGTAATTTGAAGATAATTCATCAGTTGGCTATTGATGAATTTGCAACTTATATTGTTTCTTTAGAGCTTGCTCATCTATCTTCGCAGTTGGATCAACTTCTAGATTAGTCAATTCCTTCAAAAATTGGCCATAGGAGCTTAAGACTTCCTTTATTTGGGTATCAATTTTACCTCCTTTTCTATTTGGCACACAATTTCCCTTCTGAAATTCATGGCATGTGTCTATTAGTGTGGCTCCTTGAGTTTATCCTTACTCAAAATATTTTCCTTTACCAAAAATTCACTTATAGTTTTTGGAATACTAGGTTATGGTACTTTTCATTGCTAATAAAATCCTCAAATAATTTGTCCACCTCTTCCTTGAGAACAAGAAATTTGTTTTCAACTTGAATAGAAATATCAATTTCCTTATTACTTTTGTCAAAAATATGGTTTATCCAATCTTGAGTGGATTGAGCCCATGACTTCATCTTTTCCATTTTATCCATATCATCTTTATATAAAACCACATGAGTCAGCACCTTTCTTTTCTCGTTCTAAATTGGAGTGACCAAATGCTTAATAAATGTAGTGAGCTCTACACTTGGTTTTTCAATTCAGCTTTAGTGGCTTCATCTTTATTTATTCTCTATACAATATTTGCTACTGGTCCATGAAGCTCTTCTATCTCTTGAGCTCTGTTGGTAGGACTGAGGTTAATTGAGGAGAAATTAAATTCTTCAAGAAAAATGTTATGACTATCTTATCCACTATGGGAGTGGCCACATGCAAAATCTTGGAGCTTGAGACATATTTGGTCATATGAGACCTTATCTTGGCCTTCTTATTTTCTTTTGACCTTTATATCCTACTAAGGATAACCTCTAAACTTAGCTTATGAGTTTCTATTATTGGTTGCTATTGCTTCAAATGTTCTTGCAACCATGATGGTGCAACAACCTTGTCAACATTTTATTCTTCCTAAGAGGGTGGAGGATAATTTCTACCTTGGATGTTTTCTACATTTACATTTGTTAGAGATTGCAGGTAGATTACTATCAATTATATGCAGATTAAATGAATAAACAGAAGAATTTAAATGCACAGAAATTAATTGCAGCGAGAAAACAACACAAATATTAACGTGGTTCACCCAACTTTGGGCTACATCCACAAAAATAGAGTCCATTATATTATTTACTTCCAGAAAAATGATTTACAAATAACATGCAGCAACGTTTTCAACGTTTGCCCACTGCTAATTTTTACCATGTGCTTTTGCTGAGTGCACATAAAGCTTAATTTTGCATTTTTACTAGTCAAGCCAGCGACCAACTGCTAACCGATGCATACACGACCTGCAACAATACTCAACCAAAAAACCGTGCAAATGTTCATTTTCTCACGCGTGCCGGTTGCTAACATTCGAACATGATTGTTGGAATTCGAGGCTTTTTTAATTTCCACTTGGCAGCGAATAAACTGTCCATATTTTGAGTCATTTGGTAATTGTTTTCAACCGCCTTTTTAACTGTATTTTACATACAAACTGGCAGCAAATTCTTTACACAACACGCCAATGAAAGGTTCAAAATTTAAACCTCCAAGTCTGATTAGGCTCCACAGTAACAACACTCATGTCCTACACTAGGAATCTCTTCTAACGACTCTTCTTGTTGAGTAGAGATTTCAATTCCCTCTACAAAAGCTAGGTTAGTCATGTTCTCCTTTTTATGTGTTTGCAAGCTTTCAAACACCTTCTCAACATTATCCATGGATGGAGGCTCTAGGGTTTATTGAGAGGTAGGAGTAGGGCATTCTCAACAAGTTGGACTAATATATTTCTATTGACCTATGAGTAAAAAGTTGTTTCCATTTCTTAGGCATGTGAGAAAGATGAGAAATGAAAGTTTGGGGAAGGTCAAGGGAAGTAGTAGGGAGAAAAATGGATGGGATGGTAGAAGAGATAGTGGAAATGGTGTATTGGGGAGAAGAAATAGGAGGGGAAGCTTGGGTGGTAGGAGAAGGATTAGGAGAATCGTCAATGGTAATGGGGGCAATGGAGGGAGTGAGAATGGAAGTGGAGAGATCTATATAGATATCAATAGGAGGCAAAGAAGAGATGGTAGAAGGAATTGTAGATGCAATAGGAGATTTAGAAATGGGAGGATAAGGTGGAGAAATGGAAATAGGTGTAGGAGATGAAGGGGGACCTTCTTGACCTTCAACTACATGCTCAATTATAACTGACTTCGCCTTCCTAGTTATCTTAGCTTGTGGACTCACCCCTTCAGTAGGCTCAAAGTTTCTTTTATACACTCAAGGTTTTGCAGTAGGCTTCCTCTCTTTTTCCTCGATCCTTTTGGATTTACCCTTTATCTTAGAAGATGTCCCCGCCTCACCTTCTACTGGCCCCTTACCATGCTCAACTTCTTTTGCTACTTGTTCCTCTTCTTCATTAGAGGAGTCCCACTCTTCCTCTATCTTATTGAATGTCAAATCCACTCACTAATCCATGAGTAGAAGACTGGGCCTCCACCCATCTTTCAATAAACCTCAGGACCAATCTAGTCACTATATTGAGGTCTATAACCTCTTCCTCAGCCCAATCTAGAAGTGGGAATGACCTATCTACTATTTCATTATATTCCTTCTCTTGGATCACCTTGCCATTATCTAAAACTTGGTCAAGAAGAAAAAATATGGAGATCTCTTATGTATTCCATCATCACCTTAGAGTAGCTTCTTCTTCTAACCTCCAAATTATCTTGGTAATTAGCCCAAAAATATTCAATTTCTAACTTATGTTGGTATTGCTTGCCCACATATTTCTTCATCTTTCCATAGGGGTCAAAGCATCTTCTAATGATGTGAAAGTTGAGGTTGAAGAAATAGAGTTCCAAGAACTTGTTAACAATTTCCCAAGCCTAATGGAGCAACCAAAAACTACAAGCCATAAAGTAGAATGTTGAATAGGAGAAGCAGTAGAAGGTTCCACAAAAAGCAAACCAAGAGGGGAAGTTGCCAAAGAGAACTCTATAGAGGGCTGGAATGGAGAGAGTGGAAAAACAATATCCATAGAAGGAAGAGTTGAAGGCAGCAAAGAAGCCTTAACTTCCACTTCATCCCTAGGAAACAAAGTCTTCACAGAGGGCCCCCCTCCAACCCTAGGAGAAGGGATGAAGAGGTGGGGATAGTCTTAGGGAGAAGGAACCCGACTAAGGGCAAGAGATCTAGAGACACATGAGACACCTTTTAAAAAATCAAAGTACCAACTCTAAAGTGGGAGGAAAGAGCATAATTTCACTACGTCACTTGACAACTAGATTTACGCTTGGCCAAAGAACAACCTAGCAACAAATGGCCCAAGCCAAAAACAATTGCAATGCTGAAACAACACCTTCTCATAATCAAGTTTTTTCCAAATCCATTCCTCCACTTTGGAAACTAATAAAGCCTTAGATATCCATTTCAACTTGAAGGCAAGCATATAGGTAAGATGAGATAAAGCATCAATTTCAAGAGACTACCAAAAATGAACTTAAAGTATCACCAACGGCTTTTAAGCTTGAACCTATCCAAAATTGAATTGGGAGATAAGGTATCCTTACCCACACTGATAGCACAAAGAACATCTCAAAAAGTGGATTAAAAGTCGAATACCACAACTTCAACAATAAAACTACTCCCCCAAACCCACAAGCTCTAAGCTAAAACTTTAGCACTATCAATCTCATATTCACAAAAGATAACAAAGAACCCTTGCATAGAGGTATAGATATCCACCACATTCATTAAAAAGGGTAGCTAGCTTTGAGATACCAAGAATGGAGAGAAAAACAACCTAGCTATTATTGATGAAATTTGAAGATCAATGCATGCCTAGCAAACAATTTTCCTTCAATTGAAACATCAGATCCCAAAACCAACAAGGGTGTTTCACTTGAACAAAAAACCACTAGGCACCAATGTGTTAGGGTGATGCAACCAACTCCTCCTTTGCTTGAACTACATGTGTGTTGGCTTTATTTCTCCTATGATTCATGCTTAAGGGCATTGATAAGCTCTATGCCTAGGTTGTCCACACCTGAAACGTGTTTGAAAGAATTTTCATCCTCTTCTCTTAAAGGGTATGATTTGCTCCCTATGTATGACTAGGTTCATGAGAAGTTCTCACTTATCCCTCGTAGTTGTGTTATCATCTTCTAGCATTTGATTGACTTCATCCTCTTAAAAATATCTACCTCTACCTTTTACTTTCTTTTTTTTTTGCTTTCTTCACTTTTGTTTAGCTCTCAATGCAAGTTTAATAAGACCTGTAGTATGCATATGGACCATACACAACTTATATGTTCATCCTTAGCCCATTTAGATATTTTGCAACCATCTCTTCATCTAACTTAAAATGACTAGACTATATAATTATTTTGTATAACTCCTTTGTGCAGTCTTTCACGCTAAGCTCTTTTTACTTCAAGATTCATACCTTTTCAACAAGTCTCATTGATAATCTCTAAGCAAAGCTTTGTCCTTTGATTTGGCAACCATGTTCCAGCCAGGAAATTTTTTCTTTACCCCTTTTCTATTTTTGTCAATTTGTGCGTCTTTCCACCACAATGTTGCATGGCCTTTTAACTTGGTCATAGCCACATTTTTTCTCCTTGGCTCAGCTATCTCATCAAACTCATATTTTCTTCCATCTCAATAAGCCAATGAGTTTTATTCTAAGGGTTCAAACTACCTAAAAAACATAGAACTTCCACCTCAGTTCTCTTCTAATCCTCACAATAGCTTTAATGAGCATGTTTTCCCCTACATCTAATTAGAGGTCATTGGCTTGTTCTTGTTCCTCATCATCCTCTCTTGGCACAAATCCTCTTCTCAGTCTTCTTCAATTGCACCCTAACATAACTCTTAGCAACTCTAGAACCTCATACAAACCCCCACCACATTGGATGCTCTTACTCTTACCTCTTCCAAATGCTGTTCTGGGAGGCATGTTAACACTTTTCTCAATCAAAACCTTCCATTGCAGTCCCTATTATTATAATCCCACCCAAGCTTAGGTACACACAAACAAAATTCAAACGAGCTTCAATACCATTTGATTAAATAAGGAAAGAGGGTAAAACTATTGATAATTTTTTCCTCACAGCCAAGTCCCCAAAGCACTCAATACACAGACCATCCACTGCACCAAGACCATTAGATATAGCCAGTTCATATTTTGATTGCTACTGTAAAATAGAAAATGCTTGAGGCAAATGTTTAGTTGTTGCATAAGAGAACACACTACAGATTGTAGGTTTATTGTCTTGTTGCAAGTTGAAATGCTACACATTTGAACTAACAAACGGAACACTATACCACTATGGAAAAGTTTTACCCTTGGTTGTCTTACACTGTTTGCCAATCCATGTGCTTGTGAATCACCAACTTTTAAGTGTTGCAGGATTGTTGTTTCATCAAAGAATGCAACTGCATCATAATGGATGTAACATTTGATGCTTCAATTGTTAGTCACATTAGATAGTTGTGACATTTTGACAAGGCCATCACATTTACAAAGTCCAATGGTATCTAATATAACCATGTTAGTAGCATTTTGAAACTGACGCATGCATAAATAGTCCTTTATTTCATCATACAATCTTGTGGGGTATAGATATCTCCAAAACGTTTTAAATATCAGTGAAAACTTGAGTAAATTTGTGCAACTCCAACTAAAGCATAATGTAAGTTCTTTGACTTAGCAAGGAATATATGTCTACAGTGCCATATGTTATAAGTGACATTTATTTTCCCGTTTTCAATTTATATTGCCAAATAGTCTTCCATGCCAAACCTAGGAAAAGAAAAAATCATCCAAAGAGCCCATCTCACGTTACATCATTTTACTCCTCAACAATTCCCAAGCATACCTATATGTGAATTTACGGCTCTAGACTCCATTCAATTTCAAACACTTTGATGTGTTTAAAAAAAGGCCATGTACTGTCAAACAAGTGTACTAGGAAAAAACAATAATTTTAGAAATCAATAAGAACCGACATCCCAAATGTTCGGCAAATTATCAAAATCATTACAGTAATTTATACAATTAGAATATCTACATTTATATAGAGTTATTACTCTTTAAGATCCTTCAAAATAGTTTGATATCCCTCTTGCAGTGTTTTTAAAGTCTTAATTCACAAATCTTCTTTTGAATGCATAGAAGCATAATAACTATTGCATGCCAGATGGCCTGCTTCCAGCAAAACAATGAAGCATTTTGTAGCTTTTTGTTCATTAGAACAATTCAAATGCAAATAAAGAAGGCATATGGACACACTGACTCAAATTTGTGTAGGAAAATTAAATCCCTTGGTTGATCTTGAATGAACTAAAAATCTAGTCACTTATTGCACCTTCACAATATCAAGGATTGAATAGAACTAATATATACATGATAAAGAAACCAGAGCACTGTGTCGTACATATGTAACTGACCTTCACCACTTCATTATCCAAGACTCTGTTAATTGAGACACTACATCACACATAGTCAGTTGACCCTGTTTATATGATCATTTTCAAAGCTAAACCAAAAAAAAATTAATAAGATGAATGGGAAAGACCTTAAGCCATAAACTACAGGCCTTTCTCATATATTCCTTTTACATCACAAATGAGAGAAAATAGTGCAGGAGAATGAATCATCATAATGAGAAAGATGCATTTATTTTTCTGATGGTGGGGGGGCGGGAGAGAATTATCAGTTTCATGTTACTGTCTTGAATCAGGTCGCTTGCTAAATTCATTTCTAGAAAGGTTACGAGTAGCAAAGCTTTCAATACGCCTCGTGAGCTGTGAAATTGAGTAATGTGAAGTAGCTGAGGCTGCATAATATGAAGAAATTGAAACTTGGGCAAAAGCAGGCAAGGCAGTCCCTGCAAATACAAACAAAACATATCAGTGCTCAACTTTCCCATTTATGCAGAAGATATCGAGATTTGTGGTAGCTAGATACCATCTATGCAAACACAAACACATAAAAAGGAAAAACTGTAAAGCACAGACATACTTTCATATAGGAAGGTATAAAACTGAAAAAAAAAAAAAAATAGATTCATATATTTCTTTTTCTTTATCCATTTTCATCTATTCTTGAGAACAAAAAGGCTACTTTTATGGAACCTTCCCCCTCACCCAAGCAAATTAACATCCCACAAAGACAGATCATGCAGACTATTTAAAAAGATTAGACAGCTTCAAAGAGATCAACAAAAAATAAAAACATGAAATAGCACTTCCAGATTGTCTGAAATAGAGCTGAAATTAATTTATTAAACAAATAAACTAGGAAAGGAAAAATGGAAATAAATATATTTGGAGAAGTAATGGATGAATCATGGTATAAGTCTACTTCAAATTCAGATATACCATAGCAATTTGAGCATAAGGTTGAAAAAAACCATTCTAGTCATTGAATTTGTCCATGGGAAGGAACACGACAGGTTGACTCAGATAGATGCCTACTTTATATTTACACGTACCAATAGTTTTTATGGATTTCAACATGATCCATACAACATTTCAATTGCATCAATGACTAAATTCATAAATTAATTTAGAAAAAAAGAAATGACATCAATGTCCACGAATGACCAAGAATAGGTCAATGGGACTGGAGCATGCAACTGTTACAACAGCAAAGTGCTAAGGGAAAAAAAGGCCCTAGACTCAAAGCTAACAAAATTAAGCAAAGAAAAGCAAGAAAATGATGAAATAGACAAGTGGGGGTGAAACGAGTACAAGTACAAATAGCTGTTCAAGAGGAGGACCCCTCAATGAGGTGGAAACTGTTGAATACCAAAACTGACAACCAAGAGAAGCAAATCCCATCAGGTGTCTGTACCTTGTTACACATTGGAAGAGCCAATGACATTACCATGTATCACTGGGGAAGTACCAATGCAGGAACTGAAAATACTCATTGGCAAGTATTCAGGGCTAAGGGGGTCAGGCTGGACAATCCTAAGGGAGCAGTTGATTCCCCGTAGAACCTCTACTAACACCCAAGGCCAAAGAACTGCTGGTGGCAGAGAAGAAACAGGTAATGTGAGCTTATTTATAACTAAAGATTAGAGAACTAGACTTGATTCAGGTATTTTTATGTCTGTCAAGGTTGGAGCTCGTGTATGTTCATTGTTGATCCAAAAGACAAAATGGGAGTCCACTGAGTACAAATTTGTTTACTTTCTTAACAACAGAGTGAGCCGTAACCAATTGGCAGAGAAATCATGTTTTCTTTCCTAATTAATTAATATCTTTCCATGTATGATGATGATTCACTAGTTTACATTATGGTAGCTGTTTCATTTATTATCTTCAGATTTGCACTTCTTATTCAAAAAGTAGCATGGCACTGAATAGAAGGAAATTCCATTCACCAATTCTACCAAAAGGAAGTAGTTATTTATATTGATTGATAAGCTCAAAAATGAGCTTTCGGTGCAGTCTTTACTGCGGGAGACCAAATTTATGGTTGGTAGGTCATAGCTATATGTCGATTAGGGCCTTTTTTTTTATAAAAATATCACAGCTATTCACACAAAAGTTATTTGCTGCAGGTATCCAGAATGGAAGGCAATGGAAAGATTCCTAATTAGCCCAAAATAGCTGGAAGGCAATGCCAAATGTAACTAGAGAATCTCCTTTTTCCAAGATCAGACCATTGGCCAACATCCATGATTTTGGAGCAAGAAACCAATTTGCAAGACTTCCAATTTAAATTTGAAGACTTTTAAATATAAAACACAAATTTGGAAGATCAAAATAAAGTTTGGTGTGAGCAGGAGGTAAGGAAATTTAAAAATTGTCCTCTCGGAATCAGAGAAAGGTGAAAACAGAAACCACCGTACATAGAGGGGTTCGCCACAAGGAAGACAACAGAGACAAGCAGTTAGAGTATCTTGCCTTAGCACTAAAAACAATAGGATCCAGAATGCATGCGGCACAACATGTGAGGACAAATGGCAGGAGATCACTACATAAACAGGGATGCAAGCAAAGATAGCAAAACAGTCCACAAGACAGCACCGTAAGTGAAAGATAACACATTTTCATAAATTGTGGTGAACAAACACACAAGATACGACCAATGAAAGACATCTAGGTAAATAAAATGGTGCCACAACAAACACAACACCAGACTTAGTCATAAAATTGGGCACAAGCCAACAATGCTATAAACAAACAATTTCCCAATGATTTTCTTCACCTCTATGCCTTGGATAATGAATTTTCTTTCTATACCTCCCATTCTCTTCAAGAATTCCTTCATTATTTTCTATTGGGGCTTTTGTGCATTTTAGTGATGCATATGCACTCTGGTATTCAAATTCAGTCAATCTTTGAAGGATAAGTCAATGCACGTAAGGCACACCATCATACTCAGGCAAGATTTAGTATCCACATAATTTTGGTCCTACTGTTCCAAAGTATCCATCTCTTCTCTTTGAATCTTGATAAAGAATGTGGATAGACTTGACTGCTTTGGATTGCTGTAGTGCTTAGCATAGTTGGTACGAAAATCAGCCACTGCATATTTGGAGGATCTGTGAAAGAATGAACAGAAATGCCTTGTGCATCTGAAACATGATGGATTATGAATTGCTTGAAGATCTACATCTCTTTGCACAAATCAAACACACTCAGCAGGTTAATTTCTTGAGGAAAAAATCTGCAGTAAGAAACTGAAATCAGTCACACTGCTTTTTATCCAAGCAAGAAGATTGAAGGGTTCTCTTTCAATTTGGAAAAAATGTTGTTTCTATAGCTAGCTCTAGAATAGCTATGAATTCAAGAAAATGTTGGTAAGGGCAAATACAGTGCTGACAATACTTTCAGTTTTTCTTGTGACTAAAGATGTGTAAAGCACTCAAAGATGGAGATTCTGGATTGTGAAGTAAATGGTGGAAGGATCTAACAGAGAAAAAAAAGTTTGACTAGAACTACATAGAAAGTTTCTAATTTTTCATTTACGATATTTCATTTTCCCTCAATTTGACAGTTTGTCAAGGGGTGCGGTTTTCTCTTTAGGTCTGGAGTCCCTTTGCTCCAGTTATCTTAAGGGGAAAAAATGCTGTTAAAGAGCATTTTATGTTTTCTACAACACATACATTCTAGTTGTCATCTTCTTCATTTTCTTCAGTTGACTCATCTTAGTCTTTTAATTTTTTCTGACTTGCTATGTCTTCCACTTTCCAATAGGTATACCATTAGCTTTCATTTGCAAATCCATGGATCATTAGCTTTCCTCCACGATAGAAATGGATTGATATATAGTTCCTGCTATATCCCAATTTATCATTAGAACAGACTCTTGAACTTTAGATTCTTTGCCAAAAATCTAACTCGCTGTCGTCCAATAATTAGTTTTCGACATTTCTGTTATTTGATATTGTACCTTGTCGAATTGCAATAATATATCATTAACCTATGCACCCGCAAGCTCTTTCATAGAAGATTTAGAGGTCTTAGCATGTTTGGTAATGCATTCTAACTGCTCCAAATTCAAGACAAGAAAGTTCTTGCTTCTAATTCAAATTTGTATTTAAGTTTTTTGGTCCAAAAAAAGTCTCCAGTTCCAAAGTTTTCAAAGAGATTTTTGCAAATCTATGTGCTGCCAATAAATGGCAGACAATCCAACTCCTGTCAAACTTGTTTCCTTCTTAGCTTTGGCAACCCATTTTGCAACAACATTCAGGCCACAAGCTTCTGAAAACTTGTTCTCTCTCAAGTGAAGTTAAATCTTCACATGCCATGAATTTCTCAGTTAACAACTTAACAGTATTGTATGACACAATTCTATAAAGACAAGTATATCTTTGAACCATTTTTTATAATAGAAACAGGTACAATAGAGCAATAACAACCTTTCTATGGTGCAGAGGGCAAAAATTTACCCAATAACAAGAGAAAAATAGTTGATTCACTGAAAGCAGCTAATTCATAATAAAAACAACATTGAATACTACATACCCTGGTAGAGATAATATACTCCACACGAGAAACAAAGGAAACATTTACATTTTTAAAAGATGAGCTTAATGAGAACTGCTTACCTTAAATTTCTATCTGCAAAGCCCAACTGCTTCACCTAACTCATTTTGTTGTAAAACATAGCAAACCATGACTCTTCTAAGATAATATTGAGTCAAAAATTAGTAACTAACTAAAACATCTCATCAACCTTTGGTTTACCAGAATTTAGACCAAGCCATTAACAGATTATACTTCACTGCGTGAGAGCACAATTAGCTGACTCTACACTAATGTCAATTTTCAGACACTGAAGTAATGAGACTGGAACTGCATACCTCACACTTGCAATTTCAACATTCTTGATTCTACCAATTCACCCAACTCACTTTGTTAAAAAACATAACAAACCATGAGTCCTCTCAGACAGCCTCGATGTCAGAAACTAGTTAATAACTTATTTTAGTAAACAATCCGATCAATCTTTCATTTACCATTAGCTAGGCCAAGACATTAACAGATTATGATTCTCTCCACCAGGCATACACTAGACGATTTCATACCTATGCCTTTACCACCATGCCAGCAAGCATTCTACACCTTCACTTTGGAAGAGGATGGGAGAATTTTCTCTCATTTAAACAACTTTTTATTCAAGTGCATAGCTTATCTACAACAGGAAAGGCATATTCAACTTCTTCCACTTCAAGAGTGAGCAACACATATCCTACCAAAAACAAATTATAAGTATGCATGCACACCATAAATGAAACACAAACAAAGCATTCATATAATGCCCAGTTTGATATAAATCTAATGCCAAGAGTTACATGTATTCACATGTGTAAATACTAAATAGAGCTTGAGCATTTCAAAAATCTCACATTATAGCTATTTGTGAAAAATATGAAGGCGAAATGGAGTAAACTTGTCACTGAAATATTAAAAAACATTGGAGAATTCATTTCAAGGAATAAAGAAAGTACCTCCAAAAGCAGCCCAACCAAGAGACCAAAACATAATGGGAGGAATCTGCAAAACAGGCACCATAACCATCATAATCATATGCAAAATATATTGAGGAAAACATTTCTCAAATGAACCATAAAATCTTGCAAAACTATCTAGAACTAAATGTTGAGTTTAACAAATGGTATCAAGCAATGCCGTCCAACTTGTTTGTCTTACAAATAATAATGCCCTTCAAAGACAAAAAGTTACCTTTATCAAAACAATGTGAAGACACAATGATGTTTGCTACTAAATCCTACATTACCAGGTAATACCAATTTGAATGATAACAAAAGTAACAATGAACACCATGAACATGGAACAAACAAATATTTCATATAGTTGATGTGTATACAATTGTTTGGTATAGGGAGGACCCAAAGAACAATACATTTTCCCTAACATAACACTTGCTTTTTAAATGGAAAGGCTTACAAATAATGGTTACACAACTGCGATTAGCAGAATCTCAAGCCATTACATCAATACCTAATGCCAACAAAACATAGCAAGTCAGCTATAGTAAAACATTACTAATCCAATGGTCTACATTATCTCCCTTCTATGAAAAGTCAGAGTCCCTTCCAACAACAATAACAACAAAAGAAAGAATTCAGCAAGAAGTTGTAAGTGGAAGAGAAGACATCCTTGGAACTCTAAGAGGTGATGAACTGGATGACCCTGCCATAGTGGAGGCGACTAAATTATAGCTCAAATTCCTGGATATTAGTTGAAGCTCCCTCTCAATATGTCATACAAATACAAGCACAACAGCTTCATTTGGAAGTTGACTAATAACCAAAGCAAGACCAAAATCCATAGTGAGTTTGTGGATTCTAAAGCATTTTAGATGATGCAAACAGGCTTGCATGCTCTCATACACACTAACATTCTCAAGTATCACTATTCTTTACAATTCTTCCTTAGATGGAATATGGAAATTCTGCTTCATAAGCCATAACAATTCACCATTTGGCCCAATCATGTACATCAACCCATTTATCAATTGGAATGTATGGGCCTTCAATACTAGCTTCCTCCATCCAACAACTTGCATGTCCCTTGGAAAGGACCCAATAGATAGATATTTAACAAGATTTTCATACAAGGGGGTAAGACTTAACTATTTGGAATAAATGAGCATCAAGAAAATGATCTGAGTTTGTTCCAAATTTGTAATAAGCACTTGTAACCTTTGTTGATTTAATGATTAATGGTGTGTATGGTGTGCATTTCTGGATGTGTGTTTTGCAAAGCTTTTGCAAGGTATCTTTTCAGAATAATAAAGGAAATGTATAAGGTATCGCCTTGGTTTCAGTTATTGCATCTTTTGTGTGAATTCAGAGACTTTGTTTCCCAACTAGATAAAGCACAAGTCTGTCACTCACTCCTTTTCCCCATCATCCTCTACACACTCAAAAAAAATCAATACTAACATCTTTTGACTTTATCTTTTCTAGTGTGTTCCAACTGCTATGTTTAAACGTAACATTTTAATTATTATAAAACACATTCATTAACATTTATGTGGCAATTCATTTGTTTTAATAAGGTGCTTAACCTTAAGTCTCCCAAACCATCATATAGGCATGAAGTGACACCCAGAATAGGGGTGCACTATGCAATGGGTATGATTTGTGCCAAGGTAAGTGTTTTGCTTCCGTGGTGATATCTATTGCAGCACCTTAGGGAAAACCCCCTTTGTCTAGCAAAGCCAGAAGTGAAGGAGGTCTTACCCACCTTAGTAATTGGTCCTAAGTCATCCAACCTAAACATAGGTTTTGTGATACTCTCCCCAAGTTTGACACCCCTTGCACTTGGGAGAGTATCCAACCTTAGGGATTTGGGGTCCACAACTTGTATCACTAACATCCTTGACATTGCCAAATTGATGCATAGGTTTATAATCTAGCTCAACTTTACCCACTTTGGATTTTGTAAATTCTAGAGGATAAGCCTGATGGGCAAATGATGGTCATGTAGGGTTTGGCAAAGCATATCCTTCGCAATCATCTTGTTGTTTCCCTTTCCCCTCTTCAATCTTCATGATTTACACAAATTTATAACCAAGCTAGAAGATTTCATAATATTCTATTTGCCAATAGAAAAACCTCTAGGGAATTCTAGATGACTCCATAATCTTCCATTTGCCAAGAGTAAAGACCTCTGAGGGAATTCTAGAAGACTTCAAAATCTTCCATTTGCCAATAGTAAGGGAATTGGTTTCATCATCAAAGCAAGATAGTAAATCCCATAGTTCCACGGGGATGCGTCCCCCTCGAAAAAGCAGCCGTCTCGGAGACGGGGACGTTTCCGAGATGCAGAGACGTCAGGGAAACGTCCCCCCGCCGTCTCCCCGTCCCTTCGCCATCCCCTGGACGTTTCCTTCACAGGGAGTCTTCTGGGCGTCTACTTTGGGAGTCTTCTGGGAGTCTCCAAGCCTCCGAGTTTCCCACATCCCCTTCATTCAAGTGTATTAAATTTTAATTAAAATCAAATTTATTAAAATTTAACTATTATGATATTGATTCATGAATGATATGTAAGTAAAACAAAAAACTTTTAACTTTTATCTCATTTCCTACCCGTGCATGCCTGTGCAAGCATTCGAGACTTTGCCTGAGAGTGAATGTGCGAACTGCAAACTGAACCAGATCAAGGTTTTCGGGTTTTCGGATTTTCGGTTTTCCAAGGGCGTCATTATTCAACACTCAATAATAGGTATTTTATATTTACGATTTCGGATTTAGCATTTTTTATTTTGATTTCAGCCGCTAGGGCATTTGGCATTGGCAACAGGAGGTTGCGAGACGGGAGCGAATCCCTCAAAGGGATTCACTCAAAGCCTCAACAATCAGCCTCGCCCTCAATTTCAACTAATTTTTTTTTTGAAAATTTTTAAAATCGAAAATGAGATAAAAGTTAAAAGTAGAACTAAAAATTATTATTTATTTGCTGACATTTCTGCAAAATGTGGAAGCACAGGTAAGGTATGTGAACTATTTGACACTTGACACTTGACAGTGACAGTGATTGCATGCATCAAGGCAAACCTTTTTAAATTTTTAACTGTGAAGTGTGAACTGTTTGACACTTGAGTCCTTGATACTTGATAGTGATTGAATGCATCAAGGCAAGGTATTTGAACTGTTTGATAGTGACTGAATGCAGTCACTGTCAAACAGTTCAAATGCCTTGCCTTGATGCATTTGACTGATGCATTCAGGCATCAAGGCAAGGCATTTGAACTGTTTGACAGTGACTAAGCAGTCATGTCAAACAGTTCAAATGCCTTGCCTTGATGCATTTGACTGATGCATTCAGGCATCAAGGCAAGGCATTTGAACTGTTTGACAGTGACTGCATTCAGTCACTGTCAAACAGTTCAAATGCCTTGCCTTGATGCATTTGAATGCATCAGGCAAGGCATTTGAACTGTTTGACAGTGACTGAATGCAGTCACTGTCAAACAGTTCAAATGCCTTGCCTGTGCTTCCAAATTTTGCAGAACAAACCACATTTTGATTTCTTAATTCTTATGCATATCTTGCAATATTGCAATCCATAAGACCACATTTATGATTTGAATTTCTTTCAAGTTTCTAAGTTTTGGTTTATATTATATAAGTCTGATTTTTTTTTTACATTGTTTTTGCAGCATCATCATCATAATGAGTTCACATAACAGAAGTGATGATGAACCAAGAATTCAAAGTGAAAATGATTCATCAGATGATCCTGACTTTCAAATAGGAGGGGAGGCTATGGGTGAAGTTGAACCACAAGTTCCACAACATGGCTCAGCCTCAAATACTCAAACTACCACAAGTTCCATTGGCACTAGAGATAATAGCTGCCCTTCAGAAATCCTTCAAGAATGGGCCAAGGGCCTCTTTGATCCAAAAAAACCCTTAAAACAATTTGCATCCAAGGTAGCAGCAAAGCCTGGGGCAGCTGGGGGCACTAGATTATGGAAGTGTCACATGTGTGAGCTTACATGGTTTGGCAGCATTACAAGAACGAATGCACACTTTCTTCTTATTCGAGGCAAAGGTGTAGATGTATGCAGAGTTGTGGCAGGTAACTTGAAGTACAGGGCTGAAATTTTAAAATTATGGGGTTGTAATGAGGATGAAGTGCCTGCATTTGCTACATTGCCACATAAGAGTTTGGGTGATCAATTTTCAGCAGTGTCTACTTCTACTTTGTAGAGTCAAAGGCCACCAAATCCGTTCAGTTCAAGTGCAGCAGTGCCTAGGGGGAAACGTAAGATGACATCTTCACAACCTTTAGCAGATTTATTCAATGTGCAGGCAAAGGATGAGGCAGATGATGCCATTGGAAAATTATTCTTTGCCAATGGCATTCCATTCCATGTGGCTCACTCTCCTTATTATAAGGAAGCTGTGTCAAAGATAATAAGGGCAGGACAATCATATGTGCCACCAGGGGAGAATAAATTGAGGACAACAATCTTGGATCAAAACTATTCCAAGATTAATATTTTGATGGAGAAGATGAAGAGAACCTGGGTCACAAGTGGATGCAGCATAGTCATGGATGGGTGGACGGACATTAGGCATCGTCCACTCATCAATATCATCGTCACATCTGTAGCGGGCCCTTATTTCCTTAAGGCTATTGATTGTTCAGGGCATAGCAAGGATGCCCATTATCAGTTTCAGATCCTCAAGGATGCTATAGAGGAGGTTGGACCACAAAATGTGGTGCAGGTAGTGACAGATGCGGCCCATGTGTGCAAAGCTGCAGGGAGGTTGATTGAGGCAGCCTATAGGCATATTTTTTGGACTCCTTGTTGTGTGCATGCTATGAATAATGCACTTAAGGACATGGGTAAAATCAGCTGGATCAAATCTATTGTCAGTGATGCTAGAGATGTGCAGATGTTTATCTGCAACCATCATCATTCACATGCACTTTTCAGGTCCTTCTCCAAGAAGGAATTCCTGAAGCCTGTAGAGACTCGGTATGCATCATACTTTATTCTCTTGGAGAGGATGCTTGAGTTGCAAGAGCCTTTGCAACTAATGGTAATGACAGCAGAATGGAACAAATGGCCTGAGTCAAAGACACAGCAGGGATTGAGGGTTAAGGAGGTGGTGAAGAATGATGTCTTTTGGGTTGATGCCAAATATGTTGTCTCCATTATTGAGCCAGTCTTCAAAGTTATTAGATTTGGAGATTCTAATGCACCTTCCCTTGGAGAGGTATACGAATGCATTGATTCCATGCTTGATCAAATGAAGGCTAAAGTGCGAGAGAAGGACCCCACAATGCAATTCTACACCGAGCATGTTTATCCAATCATTCAGCATAGATGGGAGAAACTCACCACTCCCTTACACATGGCTGCCTACGCATTGAACCCAAAGTGGTATGTGCCACGTCTTGGTAGAGTGACACCTATAGAGGATGTTGAGGTGAAGGAAGGGTTCATGAAGGCCATTGACAAAATGTATGATCCTATAGAGGCCAGCTTGCTTCATACTGAGTGGACAAAATTTGCTACTCTTTGGGGATATTCAGAGGCAGCCATATTAGATTTGGAGACTATGTCACAGGAGGACCCCAAGTTGTGGTGGACTATGCATGGGCCTAGATCTTTGATTACTACTCTAGCCATTCGTTTGCTGTCCCAGGTTTCTAGTTCTTCTGCTTCTGAGAGGAACTGGTCCACTTATAACTTCATCCACTCTGTTAAGAGGAACAGGCTCACTTCTAGGAGGGCGGAGAAGCTTGTGGCTGTCCATAGTGCCTTACGTCTCATTGATCGCAGCACAACTACATACAAGGAGAGTCCAGCAGCCAGATGGGATGTAGAGCCAGAAGAGCCAGCACAGATAGATGAGGATGCTACACAGACAGGGCTGGTTGGTATTGGTTTAGATGAGCTTGAGCATTTGGGGTCCTCGTCCGACGGTTCCAGTGATGAGGAGATTGGCATGGAGCTTGGAGTTGGAGATGATTAGATCAATAGAGGCATTAGCCATTAGGCCATTAGCTATTTAGTATTTACTATTTTGTTTTTGAAGTTCGAAGTTTGAACACTGTTGTGTTGATAACTTGATAGTTGATACTTGATTGTAATTATGAATCATGACTATGAAATTTTGAAATTCAATTTATGAATATGAAACAGCTAGTTCTCGTTCCAATCACAATGTCTATTAAGTTACAAGTATATTTTCATTGTTTCAATGTTCCTTAGGCTTTTACAATTATACATCTTTTTATAACTAATTTTTCAAGTACTATATGTATTTCAGCGCACCGCTCCCTCACCGCCCCCCTGCCGCCGTCCCCAAACTTAGGCCCCCCGCCCCCGAAACCCATCCCCTGCCGTCCCCCCGCCCCCCCGTCCCCGAAACTTGGTGTAACTATGGTAAATCCAAAACCCCTTCATCGTTCAACTCATTGATACCTTGGTTTCCACCTACGAGGTATTTTTCATCAAAGTTTGAATCTAAGAACCCTTCAAATGAGGCTTGTCTTTGCTCATTACTTGGTTCTTTAAATCTATTATATATTTCTGAACTTTATTTTCGAAAGACATTCTTTCCAATTCAGCTTTGGTTACTATTAGCCAACCTAATGCATCATAGGCCTTCTTTAAGGAGAAGACTCAAAATTCAAAATAAATGGATGTGCACCAATATTTTCCTTTTGTGGCAAGAGAACTCCCAACAACTTTATACCATATTGATATGCTCCTACCAATTGGAAGATTAGTCGCTAGATAGTAGGTTTCTTGAGACTCTTCCAAGTGTCCTTTTGAAGAACTTTGATACCAAATCCACCATATACAATTATATTAGTAAGTTTGCTCCCTAGCATTTCCATGTGTATGATTTCTAGGCTAATTGTTGAGAGCCAATCACTTGATTACCTAGCAAAGTAGGCACCACTATTGATTCCTTCTTTTGCTTTATATGCTCTCCCTCACCCAATGTTGTGCCATCTAACACTAAGTGTGCATGTGTATACTCCATGTTGTGGCCAAAGATCTGTACACTAGTAGTTATAGCATCCTTTTGTTCTGGAATACTATGCAATAAATGTATCACCTTTATAGATACCATAGTTTACAATACTTTCTTAGCAATAGCCTTATCTAAATTGAGCTTGCTCATTGCTACACCTACATGTGATTATCACCTCCCTTCAAGCATCTCTCCCAACTTCTACTCTTGCTTCAACCAACCATTGATTCTCTATGAGCAGATCCAAGTAGTTAGCTCTTTTTTATTGGGGTCTAGTAATTTCTATTACTTTATCTTCACCAACTATATCAAATCATATTGATATTTGCTTGGTTTGGACAATTACCATCACCATGATCCCCAAATCCACACCATTAGTAGAGAATTCTAGCAATACCTTGATTAGTAGGGCAATCTCTTGTAAAATGATTCCACTTATTACACTTTTGACATTGTATGATTGGTCAGCCATGGCCATCATACTCGATCCCTCTTCCACACATTCTAGAATCTATTATATCTTTGATTTTGGTACCCCATAGGTGATGCCCTTATATATATACTAGGAGATGCATCCTTATTCTTTTGTTGATTTATGAGGGTGGCAAGTGGTGTCAATGGCTCTCCTTGAGCAAAGAGTACTTGGACATGCTTATTCTTTAAATTGTATGGGCAATCCTTGACTATATGGCCCACCACTTGACAAATCTCACAAACATCCTCTTTGAGCAATTGAATTTGGTATGAATTTTTGTTTTGTAGTCTATACACCAAAGGCCTATTCCTTCTACTCTAGTGTCCTTTTGGTCTTTCATCATTCTAAGCAAGCCCCTTCAAAGAGCTTGAACCAATCCTACATGGTTATCACTAGAATCAAAACCATCATCTTCACTTCTTGAGCTCGAGGATGTCTCATTTTCACTTTCAATGCCTGTTGCATAGTTCATCCTCATAAGATGAAGGTGGACACCTTCATCTTCCTTTGTAATGAACTTATCACCCCTTCGATCTTCAAATCAATCACCAACAAATTTTAAAAACTTTTGCTTCTTAGCAAATGGTGTAGATGGATTATCCATGGGATTTTTCTAAGGTGACCCTTCAAATACGATCCTCCTACAAAAGGTATGTGTTGGGCGTTTCTCACCACTATCATACATGTCCCTATACTTGACCCTTCTTCAACAATGATGCATATTTTGTCCTAGACACCTTCGAGTTTCCTCTTAGTATCACTAAAACAAAACTAATTCCCAAATTTAAAATGCAATGATTTAAATTGATTCCATAGATTAATTCCAAAACTTTTATGCACAAATTTTAATATAATATTTAAAAATCAAGTAAAGACTTTGAAATTATATTGCATATAATAAATTGATCAACAACTGCATTCAAATACATTCAATCATGCCATAAATAAATTCTTAATTCAATGAACTCAAAGGATTTAAAACAACTTTATTGCTCAGATAATTTATTAGGCATTAATACTTATCTTTGAAATGTGCAAAAGAAATCCCAACTATTGCTAGAATGGACCCTAGTTCAGCCTCTTTCATCTATGACCAATCTAGGAGGAAAAGCGTACTTTGCCGCTCTTCACAATGTGTTGGTTCCTCTGGAACAATGCTCAACACTCGTGGCAAACCATGCCCTGGCCAAGACCATCCTGAGTGCACACACTTGTACCCCAGGTTGGACACACACTATAGATGTGCCCCCTTCTCCATCTTGCTCACAGCCTGCTAACTTGGAATCCTATTCCCACAATGTGCAATGCCTTATTATTTTCCTCCTTTCTCTGTATCTCCATAATTTAGTTTTCACGAGTTTTATACAACACAAAGGGTAGTTCCAACTTCCAACCGACACACCATTTTACAAATAATTACATCCTATGAAAACTCTAATTATTATTTTATTACATTTTCTTTCTTGAACTATTGCATTAGTTCTTATTTTACTTTTATTCTCTTTTCTTTTTCTTTTTCTTTTTCTTCCACGAGCAAAAAGTCTCATAACAATCACTCCCTCCTATTTTTGGTTCAACCTACACTAGCATTATTTGTTGTAGATCTTCAATTAGCATTCCTCTATCCACCATATATTTGTTTCATAAGTAAACCATTCCTCTTTTGTGAAGAAAACAATGTTAAACTCGACTTTTGAAGGGAAGGACTCCATTAGGTCTGGAGTTCATAGACTCTTCTAGGCTTGACAACCTCACCCAATCTACAAGATCAACACTTCTTTCCTCTAGAAAGGAAAATTGCTGCACAATCTCCATCCACTCAACACTTTTATGGTGGTGTTACGATTTGGATGAGCCATTCCTTGGTTTCGGCTTTGGCTCTAACTCCTACTCACTCTTCACTTCAACTTTCACTTCCACTTCCACTTCAACTTTCATTAATATCTTGTACTCATGGCCTTAACTTTCTATAGGAGGCTGTCTCTCAGTGCCCTTCTCTTCTTTCTTTCTATTCGAGTAATCGGATGGAGGTGTGAATAGTTTGGTCCACCCCCTCACCAAGTTTCTATTTTTTCACTTTTATTTGGAATCAATGGCATCTAATTCCTTTCAGTTTGGCATCAATTCTTTGATACTTTATTCTTCCTCATGAAGACATCTTTCAACTAATACTTCAATCGTTTGACCCATGTTGCCATCTTTTCAATTTCATCATCAACAAGTATTATTGACCAATGTTTCCTTTACACCACTTTTGGACGACCTGAGTTTACAAAGGCAATGATGCCAGAATGTTTGCCATAAAATACTACACTACCAGGTAATAGCAATTTGAACGATAACAAAATTAACAATGAACACCATGAACATGGAATAAGCAGACATTTCATATAGGCAGTTATACAATTGTTCAGTGCAAGGAGGACCTGACAAACAATGCATCTTCGCTGACATAAGACTTGCTTTTAATGACAAGGCATATGGTTATTGATTACACAATTGCCATTACCCAAATCTCAAGCTATTACATCACTGCCTAATGCCGACAAAAAATAACAAATCAGCTACAATAAAGCATTATTTCCAATGGTCTACAGATGTCCTACTGTCCTCAAATGCATGTTTTTATAGTTATTGGTTACACAACAGCTATTAAGCAAATCTCAAGCTGTTACATCAGTATCTAATGCCAACAAAACATAACAAGTCAGCTACAATAAAGAATTATTAATCCAATGATCTCCAATTGACATACTGCCTTCAAATGCATATTTCCACATAAAAGTCTTAGTTATTTGTTTTCAAATCCATTCTAAAGATAATGCAACATGCACATTTTCATGTCAATTTAAATTGTTGCTCATAGATTTCAATTAAACAACTAGAGGTTTCTTTTTCCTAAGGAATTCTAATGTATAGGTGTAGCTTTCATTATGTAAATACTAATAGGATCAACTCACATATTAAAATAGTGTAGGAGAGACTTCTGCAGCACAAAGCTTGTGATAAGTGCCTCCAAAATAGATTCAATTATGTGAGGAAAACACTTGTGTGTGCATTACTTAATAATAAATCCACCCATACATGCACAAACCAAACTTGTATTCTAACAAGCTTCCATGAATATATGTTACTAGTATGTATACTCTAGAAAATTATATTATACAAGTAATTGGCATATGCCACCCTGAAAAGTGTAAAGGGCCAATGGCAATCATTTGCTATAGGCAATGCTAGTCCACATATTTATGTATGCACACAGACAGCCATATTACTATGCAATTTCTTTAATGTTCATGCATCTGCTGCTACAAAAGCTCCCTTACTTTCTTGCAAGCTTGAACAATGAATATGAATGCAATATTGAGTATTTATGAATGAGTCTCTGAGCTCTAGGAATTCTACTTCTCTTTGTGGATACTATGTTCTTAGATATTTCATTCATTTTTCTTCAGTTAAATGGTTGAATTGCATTGTGTCATGTCAATTACTTGCTATTAGTAATCCACTCTTTGAGTTTTGATATTGATGGCATGCACATCTTTCAATTCAGTTAATGCTCTAAGTTGATTTTAATCGCACTTGCATCATGGCTGTGAGCAAGTGTTAGTTTACCTTTCCTGCTTTCTAGTCAAATGCATACCCATTATCTTTATATACAGAAAAAGAAAAAAAATCATATCTTACGAGGGAGTTGCACCTCTTAAAATTCAGAGCAAGATCACCAACGAAATTGTGATCTCTCCAACTGTTGATTGTCGATTAGTCTTTCTTCTGGGCACCATAGAGTCAATTTAATTTTTTAAACTAATCTTCAAAAGACAAATCTGTCAACCGACACTAAGATAAAATTTTGGGCAACATTCCTAAGGGTGCTGTCATGGATTCCCATCCCCTTAGCACCCCAAGGTCCAACCCTAATCCTATGGTTAAAATCCTAGTGCCCTCTGCCAAGCCACATCCAACTCCAACCTCCATTACTCCCATGCCCCCTAGCCATAAACCCCTACTGACTAATAAGGAGAAGCTATTTTGGAGCATTGTCCCTTTGCTAGTCCCCCTTCCAGCCCTAGCCCTCTTGTCAAGCTCATTGTGACCAAGCACTCAAGATGCATGCCAAAGAGGGATTGTCCTACCCTCGTCCTAGAAACCCATTTGAAGATGGGTCCATGCTTGAATACTCTAGGACTCCCCCATGCCACCATATTGTTCAAGAAGAAGTAGATTGTCCTAACTACAAAAATTCCAAAAGCTCATGTGGACAAATACAAGAAAGTCTCAATCTTCACAATAATGTAATGAAATGGCTCCTTGCCCAACTCCAAAATGCCAAGTTAAGAATGCAGGAGATGGAGATGAAGGTGTTCAACTAGGCCAAGGAACAACTTAAAACCTAAGTGAATGAAGATATACAGCAAGAAGTAAAAAAATTATTCTCTACCACCTTCCAAAATTGGGAGAACTTGGAGTTGAAGTTCCACACCCTATAGAAGAATCGAGAGGAATTGAATGAGAACTTGTCCCAAATTATCAACTTTAGCAAGCAGACCATGAAAAACTAAGCTACTAGTCATTATGTTCTGCAAAATGCGCTTCAAAAATGACAAAGGGAGACTATACAAGAGGTTGGGCAAGGAGAACCAAGGCCCAATCCATTTCTCAAAGAGGTGAAACTAGTGCTATTGAAGAGGACCCACTACGGGTTTCTTTGATTGATCAAGTTAAATTTCTCACCAAAGAATGTCAAGTTGCCAGTGGGATTCAAAACTGTTTGATAACAAATAGGTATTTTTTCTACTCTATTATTGTAATTCCTCTGCTTTTTGTCCATGTTGTTTAATTTGTTTTGCTAGTCCCATATCTCATGGTACTCGTTTCATTTTCGGCTATTGTGTTTATGTAAAAGGGTCTAGGCCCTTTCAAAACCCATTTTTATCTTTATCGAAAACAATCATGGATGTCTCTTTGTGGGCTCATAGACTTAATCTTTTACATGCATGTATCTAGTTGATGTAATTCAACCAGCTCTGAAAATTCAAGAGAAGTACAACTAGAACTTGTGATAGAACTTGTTGCATAATTAACAAGGATGAAAATTCCAACCATGTCTAGATTCATGACATCTTATACCATGACTATGAATGATAGAACAAGATGTATACCCTCTATGCATGTAGGAGTTTAGTTAAAAAAATGTTCAACAAGTTGACTTATTGTGGAATGGGTTGCAATTCTGTGACAACTTTTTCCACATTCTATAGTTGCATCATTATATCCTAAACCAACATTCTTGGGTCTCATTTATACTTCAAGATGAGTTTTGATGCTTAAGAGTGTAGCCCGTTTTCTTTAAGAGCTTAATGAACCCCTTTGCTGTATTGCTTAAAATTGCAAAATGAGTACAATGGTTGATTGAATTGTTGAAAATCAAAGGAGTTTACCACTTTCTTCTGCTTCATTTTGAGCAGAAATGAAATGCCAAGTCTTGGTGGATTTTGCCATGTGATATTTCCTCGTCTGCTTACTATTATTGAAGGTTCCTCATAGCTTTGTAGAATCTTTGGTCTTTGGCAATTTTTTCTTCAAAGAGGATTACTCCTTTGGACCACAATAGATGTCACCATTGTGAATATTCTAAAAATGGTATGCTCCTTCTAACAGCATCTCCATCGATTGGCTTCCTCCATGAAGGTGCGCCTTAGATGCCCCTCCTTGCCTTTCTTGATTAGATCATCACTAGAGTTGTCACACATTCGAGAGGTTGTTCCATTCAAGTCACTTGGCCTTATCCTCCACATCCATTTAGCCCCAAGTTAGCTTTCTATGTTGAGCATTTCTTACAGATTGTAGATGGCATACTCAATCAGCATGACTACCTCCAACAAGATTTGTCACTTGTATTAAGGATATATGTTGGGCAGTTACGAATGTGCTCATAAAGTTACACACTAAGACCAACAATGAAATCTCATGACATGACATATTTCCCCCATATCTGTCCCCTCAAGGATGAAGAAACCCCTATTTTTCAGTGTCCTATTTACTATGAGATTCAGGTAAATACCATTGTCTTATCTTGAGAAGTTCAAGTTATTTATCCATATTTCAACACCCTAATCTGAGGTGCCTGGCCCTTTTTCCTTCAGTAGTTGTTGTTACTCCCAAACATATATACTTACAAGGGAACCCTGGAGTTAAAGCTGCTCTCTTTTTTCACTCTATTGTGACTGTTGGAAGCATTAAAGGCCCCTTGGATATAATCAATTCATGCCTCAATGGTGATGGATCAGTGAAATGACACTACTCTTTGCATCTCACTACCCAAAAGTCCCTAACCCCCTATGTCTCCTTCAAAGCAGAAAAGATCTTAACTAACACTATGCGCCTTCCCTCAAAGGGATATTTATAGTTGTACTATATCTTTTGTATCAAAGTAATAGTATATGTTATCGATTGGAGTAGCCACTATAGGTTTACCCTCTCTTGCTCAGTTCACCTTTCTCTTGCACTATATTTAGTTATTTTTCATAACTTAGATCTTTTTACCCTACGACTTGCCTTTTGTAGCTGATTGTTCTTTTTGAGTCCTGTTGGACAATTAGTGCATCTTTCTTCTTTCCTTTTGCTTGATATAGAACTTTGTAAACAGGTGTTACCAAAACACCATCTGTAACTAGAGCAATTTCTTCATAACAAGGTTGAGGGTTTCATCATAGCATTTTTTAACCATTGGTTCTCATTCCTTAGGTGTACTCTTTGTTCAAATGTACAACTAATATTCATCTCGGTTTTTGAAACTTGGTCCACATCTTGCATTTTCCCTCTTGGTGCTTTGCTTCTTTCTCATTTTTCACTTGATTGTAGAATGGTCATGCAATGTATTAAACTACTCTGCTAACAATTATCCTACAAGGGAGAAATGTTGAATTTATTATCAGTAATCTGGAATGACAATATCATGGGAACACAATATCATGCCAAAGCTTAAATGTATTACAAAAGGAAGTAAGTCATAGTAGCAATTGTAACTAGAAGAATATTTCGATATCAAACATAAGTATAGAGAAAGAAGGATATTGCAAAAATTTGCAATAGAGCACACAAAAATAGAAAGCACATAATGTAAATGTAATTTAATGTATTATTACAAACTTTGAACATGATTACATTATGTTACAACTTGGGATAAAAATTGTGTTATATAATTCCTTGGATAAGCATCGAGACAAAAAGCTACATGCACCAAGGGATGTGCATGGACTGTAGGTGCTCAAATATTAAGGTTTACCTCAAGGGATGTGTATGGGCTCCATGTGCTCACATGTTAAGGTGTGCCTCAAATAATTGCATGGACTACCCATAAACAAGAGTCAGCTGCATGAATTATGGCTATCATTCAAAGTTGCATGTTGAAATCTGTGCTCAAAGGAAATGACAACAAAACAACTCAAGCTTAAGATGTGGAAAAAACTAATTTCAAATAAATCACTCAAAGGTACAGATCCAGCTGTCCATACATAAGGAAGGGCCATGTGCAATTGTCTTCATACTATGCTTCAGATCAAGGTGGTGGCTCTGACTAGAACTGAAAAACTTCTTTTATGGTAGTCATTTATGAGGCAGATTAAATTTATGGACTTTCAAATCAGTTCTCTCAAGTTTCCTGCTGCAACAATTTTTATAAGCATACATGGTGAGAGAAAATGAATTAAGAAAGATGGAAGGAGAGGAAGCATTAAAAGACAAAGGAATTGAAGAGATTATGAAGATGGAAGCATATCTTGCCCTCCAAAATCTATTTAGAGTTCAAGAGAATGACTTGAAAAATGAGATTGCCAAGACCTGCTCCAAATAATAGTTTCTTAGCTCAGGATATGAGTAGAAAGGAGATAGTGATGGATGTGCTCACTCATATTCAAAGTGATTGTAGGGCTATGACTCAGAATTCCAGTTCCTTGACTCCTTTGGTCCTTCCATTTGGAACAGAAGAATTTGAGTTGTATATAGAACAGAATCCAGGTATGGAAGAGACATCAAGCTTAAGGATGTGACACAGAAGCAAACATGACACTTTTAGCTGATCTAATTCTGCATTGAGTTTGTTAATGGATGATAGCTTCGGTCAGATATAAACAACGAATGCTAAAAGCATCTTCATTATTTATATATGATCAAAGATTATCCTTAATATAAAATTCTGGAAATCGAATTTATGAGCATATCTATTTATATATAAATTCGTAATAATAAAGATGTTAGAAATTCACATTGAATAAAATCGGAATTCACTTAATATATATCCGCCATGTGTGAGGGGGGTTATGTGTGTTAAATGTGTTAACCGAATGACGATCGGTTGTAGAGGAAACCCGCACGCCGAAAGGGACACGTCCTCTCAAGAGATGCATCCCTTGGGGGCAGGTCTCTCCACATACTTATAGTGGTTCCTTCCTTGATATGCAAACATCGAAATTCATTAATGTTCTGCAATCAGCGCATTTAGCAAAAGAAAAGAAATCTGGAAATCGTGTTTACTTAGAATTCTCACATAGAATTTCAATCTTCAGTTTTAAACCTTAGATTTTAGGATCCTATTTGATGCAGATTTGATTACATTTACATGGTATCAGAGCCACATTGTGTGAATCCAAATCAAATCTAAAATCAGATTGCTCAAGAAATTCGTATTTTCTAAAATCAAATTCACATCACATTCTTCATAATGTCAATTGTGATCAGATTTGAAGATCGTCTTGCAAGAGCAGATAACTTTGCATCATGGAAATTTAGAATCATGATGATCCTAAAACAGAATAAACTAGACTCACTTATGAGAGAAACTATAAGGGAACCAGAGGCTGAACCTAAGAAAATTGAGAACCTTGTGTTCTATACAGCCCTTTCTAATCAAGTATCTGACAACACTCAAAATTGGGTAATTGATAGTGGTTCATCTAGACACATCACAGGGTTCAGAGAACACTTGGACTCCATGACTGAAAAGTCTGATGAAGAAGTAACCATCGGGGATGATTCTGCATACCCTGTAAAAGGGGTTGGAACGTGTTCCATCAAGTTGAAATCTGGGATTTCTCTGCAACTCACTGGAGTCTTATTTGTACCTGGAATAAAGAGAAATCTTATATCCATCTCTGCCCTTGAAGACAATGGTTACAGAGTTACATTTATGGATGGTAAAGTTCTAGTATGGCCTAAAAACTCAACTATCAAGAAAGCCCATACCATAGGCATAAGACAAGGGTACCTTTACAAAATTTGCACCAAGGTTAAACAAGCCCTTACCCTTGACACTATTGATTCAAATGAAATCTGGCATAGAAGATTAGGACACCTCCATTTCCGTGCCCTACCTTCTATGGAAAAACTTGTTACAGGCTTACCCAAGCTAAAACCATCTCATGAGGGAACTTGTAAAGGTTGTGCCCTAGGAAAGAATACTAAGGGATCCTTTCAAAATAGCCTGAGTAAAACCCTTAATGTGTTAGAACTGGTTCACTCTGATCTTTGTGGACCCATGTATGTACCTTCTAAAACAGGATTTCTATACTATGTCATATTTGTAGGTGAATTCTCTAGGAAAACCTGGATCTATTTCCTTAAGTGTAAAGAGTCAATAGAAATCCTCAAAAGGTTCGAAGAGTTTAAAGCCCTCATTGAAAACTTCTCCGGAAAGAAAATAAAAACCTTAAGGACAGACAATGGGAAAGAATATACCTCTAAGATTTTTAAAGAATTTTGCATGAGTGCTGGAATTAAGAGGGAGTTCACAGTTGCCTACAACCCTCAACAGAATGGGGTTGCTGAGAGAAAAAATAGAACTATTGTAGAAGCTGCTAAGGCAATGTTGCTGGACCAAAACATTGGAACATCTTTCTAAGTAGAAGCCTCTAGGACTGTTGTCAATATCCAAAATAGATGTCCTCATTCTCATCTTGATAATAAAAATTCTGAAGAAGCCTTTACCGGCATAAAACTTGACATTAGTCATCTTAGGATTTTTGGCTATCCTGTCTATATTCATGTACCCAAAGAGAAGAGATCCAAACTAGAACCTTCTGGAAAAAAGGGAGTATTTGTGGGTTATAGTGTAATACCCCTCCGTTTTGCTTCTCGTTTCATGTTGTTTTATGTTTTGCTTGGATTGCAGCTACTTTGATACTGGACACGTTTTTATTATGATGTTTTGATCGCTACTCTTGAGCGACAACTATTATTGTGTGATGTGATTATCTGACTTCATTTCACATGCTTTGATGAATTAATGACGTCAGTAGAATTATCATGTGAATTATTTATGTGAATATTGTTATGACATTAGTGTCAGTCTTTGATGAGTGTATTGGTGAAGGAGACGGGTTCGCATCACTCGCTTGCGAGTGCCCTGCGAATCCGAGATTTCTTCTTCACGGTGTGAATTATATACTGCATATATCATGTTGATTATTTGATTACAGGTTGCAGGTACATGACATCGACTCCACCTGGTTCCCCAGGTTTGAGCGTGTCGATCCAACGGTTAAGTTGAATGGGAGATAGTAGCTTGGTAACATGTGTCAGGTCTACACCCTAGCCTTAGTGTGTCGTCAGTTCTGATGATTGAGTCATGTTGTATCTTATTGGATGTTATGTTATGTTTTGAAATGTGTTGAACCTTTAAATAGTTCTTTTGAAAATTGCATTGGTTGGAAGAAATGTTTATTTTATATTATTTTAATGTTATACTCATTGGTTATATTTAAAATGATTATTGAAATTAAACTTAAATTATTTATTTAATTAAATTTAAATCTCAAGGGATTAAATTTAATTATTAAATAATTGTAAGTAGGTTTATTAAAGTTGAATTATTTAATTTATTAAATTTAAATCTCAAGGGATTGAATTTAATTATTAAATAATTGAAAGTGTGTTAGTTTAGTTAAAGTATTTATTTAATTAAATTTAAATCCCAAGGGATTAAATTTAATTAATAAATAATTGTGAGTAAGTTAATTAAAGTTTAATTGTTTATTTAATTAAATTTAAATCTCAAGTGATTGAATTTAGTTATTAGATAATTTAATAATAATTAAGTGTATTTGAATTGTAAAATTAAATTAAATCAAAAAGAGAATTATGAGAAATTGAAATTTTACTTTAAAGTCAAAGTTAGGGCCTTTCAAAAAGGAGAAATGAAATTAACTTGTAAATTCAATTTTTGCATTTGAAAGTGAATTAGGGTTACATTAGGTTATTTTGGAAATTTTGAGGAAATGTTGTTTTAGAAGTTTAGGGCAGAAAAATTTGGGGATTCTTCTCCCTTCTTTTTTTTGACAGGCATGAAATTTGTGGGAGAGATTTTACACATGAAAGTTTTGGAATTATTTTCTGGTTGAAGAATTAAATTGAAAGGGGAGAAAAATTATGTGAAGAAGGTGGAACTATTGGATAAAAGCTTGCTGGAAATTCTTTGCATTGGGGAAAAGAAATTGGGAAGAGTTCAAAGGAAATTCTGCATCAAGAAACTTGGTGGCTGCAAATAACCAGGTTCTCTTTTATTTCCTTGTTTTATTGTTCCTAGTTTAACCTATTTAGTTTAAAATGATATGAAATTTGTAAATGGGGGATTTTTCTTGAAACCCTAGGTTAAACTTCAATAGTTTGATATTCAGATTTATGTGTTTTAAAATGCAAACCCTTTTAGAAAATTTATGGAAAAACCCTAGATCAATGTAATAACCTTCTTGTGTTTAAAATTATCTGAAAACACAAAAAAAAGGGGAAAGGTTTCATTTGGTATTCAAAATTTAATCCTTGTTTTGAAAGGTTTTATTTTGTCAAAGTTTGTTTTGGTTTTAAAATTTTTCCTTCAATTTCATCAGTATTCTGAATCAAAAAAAATGTATTAGTGTAAATATATATTACATGTATCATACTTTTAAATATGATACACATAAAATATATATTTATAAAAATATAATTTTATGTTATGCATTTTATTTTTCTAGCGTTTGAATTGTCGCCGTGCGACCTGCGTACGTATCATATGAAAAATGCTTTTGAGAAATTTTTATTTAAAAACAAATTTTTGATTTTGTAGGGGGTTTGGCCCCCCACTTTTTTGTTGCACAATGGGTACGCAGTACCCACTGGGCAATGCGCCACCCGCATGGGGGACGCACTGTCCAATGGGACTACGGCCCCCCTTGGTCCGCCGATCGCTATACACAATGTACAGTCGACGCAGGGTACGCCGACAGTGGAGGGTACTGCGGACTGTGACAGGGTACGGGGTACCCTGTCACATCCGCCAATGTTTATGTTTTTGTTTTTTTTGTTGTTGTTTATTTTTGTTTTATTTAAATTTCGTTTTATGAAATTTTTTATTTATGTTTTTTTTTAATTTCGTTTTTTAATTTTATTTAATTTATTTTCAATTTTAATTTTAATATGGTTTAACTTTGTATTTATATGATATTTATTTATTTATATATATATTCTTTTTATATTATATATTTAGATATATATGATATTTAATATATATGTATATTTTTATGAATATAATTAATATTATATATTAAATTAGATAATCTTATTAGAATGATTTTTTTTTTATATCGTTGATTTCTTGAATCAAATGAGAAGGGAGATTTTTCTTTTATAACGAATATTAGTTATATGCATGAGATTTCTTTGTGGAGGTTGTAGTTAAATATCTTGTTAAACATAGAAGCATCCTCCAACTAAACAACTAGTTATAGCTAAGTTTATCACTCTCATGATTTAATTCAGTTGAAAAGTTTAAGTTTTTGATGAAGAATTATTGTTCAATATAAAGTATAGAATGGAATAGTTCCTTTTTTGTGAGAAACATTAGATTAGGAACATGGTTTTAGAATAACCAAAAGTAGTATTTTTCATTGCCAATGCATGAGTCCATGATGTATCTTTTATTGAATATTCTGCGAATGATTGTTGAGTAGTTGTGTTGTAAAGTCTTCCAGTTAAACGTGGGTCATTCCCTTGTTAAAATATTGTTTTGATTTCCCTTGGGTAGTGTTACAATTATCTTGTATCCTCCTAGTATTGGAGTGGATTTCTTGTATTGCCTCCTAGGATTGGAGAGAGTATATTGGTTCATTTCTGTAGCACTTGAGTAACCCTTGGAGTTAGTTTTGTAGTGTGTTATCCAATTAGAAGAGTGGCTTTTGTTAGGGGCCGGAGCCCAAAGAGGTAAACCGGGAAACCTTCAGAAGTGATTTTAACAACTGAGAACTAAAGTAAATATACTTAGCATATTAGGATGTAGTTCACATTAACCAAGATAAGTTAACCTCACTCATAGGCACAAGGGTTTGTTTAGACTTGGGGTGAGTGAGAAGGCCTGGAATGGCAAGATCACTATCTCGTCCCTATGAGAGGTAGTTGATTCCGCTTGAGTTAGTATGAGTGCCGGGATTCGATTGAGGCCACTAGGATTTTCGGAGCCCATGAAGAATGCCCAGAGGATATCTCATGACAAACCTTGCGATGACACTCTGTCTAGGATAACACCGTGTTTTGTTGTGCGTATGTTTTCTTTAGCACACTTGATTATATTATGTCTGGAAGCAATGTAACCATGATTAGAGTTTTGACTTTATTGTGCATATGTGTGGTTGAGTCAGTTTGTATTAGTATGAGTCTGCCTTTGGTTTGAGGTGGTAGGTTTCTCGTCCATGTTACTTGGTTACTATCTCCTAGCATGGGGGGTGGTCCTTCGGGTACCACATGGTTGGGTGGAACATGCACCATAACCGTTGGGTCCCCTTGATCTTCAGTACTCGGTGGCGAGACTTCTTGATGGACATCTCTCTGGTCTTACTTTTGGATTCTTGTACTTTGTATCTCATAATGCAATGATATTGTTTTACCCCTCTTGTGTATGAGGTGGGCTTTGTAATAATCAGACTTATGTATTTGTACTCATTCCGGGAATGAGGATTGTAATAGATCTTTGCAATTGATTTATGTAAATGAATGCTTTATCATATCTCGTATCTTTCTTTGATGTTGAATGTTATTACTTGTGTTATTTACTTTCAATGTATTTTAGATGATGTATGTTAATGGGGTTTTAAGTAATCTCAGTTATGTAACCCTAGGGGATGTTGTCAATTTAGTTGAACATGTGGATTTAATTCACTTCTTTTAAAAAAAAAATTAGTACGCTTGTTTAGTGAATTGAAACTTCCTCTAGGGTTGCGTGGCGGGGCATTACATATAGTGAAACCTCCAAAGCATACAGAATATTCATACCCGGGTAAAAACAAATTGAGTTGAGCAGAGATGTCATCTTTGAAGAAGACATTGCATTCAAGAGGGCAAGAAGTTCTAGTGAGACAGAAACCTATTCCCCTAGAATACCTGAAATGGAATCTGCTCCTAAGATTCAGAGGGAGCATCCTGAGGAAATGCCACATGAACTTCCTACCACTTCAAATGAGGATACAAATGACATCGGCAGAAAGAGACCACTTTGGGCCAGGAAGATGATCAAAGAAGCAGAAGATCATGCAGCACCTAAAGGAACGTTCAGGGAGAGTAAAAGACCCAAACGGTTCTCTAGCTATGTTGCTTTAATGAACAACATCATAAACTCTGAACCTGCTAGTGTTACAGAAGCCTTCAGACATCAAGCTTGGAAGGATGCAATGACGGAGGAATATCAATCCATCCTAAAGAATGATGTATGGGATATAGTGCCTAGACCAAAAGAGAAATCTGTTGTCTCTTCTAAATGGCTCTTCAAAATCAAGCATGTTGCTAATGGCAGTATAGAAAAACATAAAGCACGTTTTGTGGCTAGAGGTTTTTCTCAAAAGGAAGGCATTGATTATGAAGAAACATTTGCACCTGTTGCCCGTTCCACATCAGTGAGAGCAATATTAGCCATTGCAGTAGCTAAAGGTTGGAAGATCCATCAAATGGATGTGAAAACTGCCTTCTTGAATGGAACCATTGAAGAGGAAGTCTATCTGGAACAGCCTGAAGGTTTTGTGATACATAAATCTAACTCTCATGTGTGCAGGCTGAAGAAAGCCCTCTATGGACTTAAACAGGCTCCTAAGGTCTAGTATGAAAGAATTGACAGCTATCTCTTGGGATTAGGATTTTCCAAAAATGATGCTGACTCCAATCTCTACTTCAAGATAATCAAAGGTGATATGCTTATAATTATTTTATATGTTGATGACCTGCTGATAACAAGAGAAGATCACCTCATTGCTCAAGGGAAACAGGATCTAATTTCTGAATTTGACATGAAAGACTTGGGTATTCTACACTACTTCCTCGGTTTGGAAGTATGGCAGAAATCAGAAGGCATTATACTAAATCAATGGAAGTATACTATTGACATTCTGAAAAGATTTGGAATGTTGGACTGTAGACCGATGTCTACACCTATGGAAACCAACCTTCACAAATTGAAAGAAGCAGCAGCAAAATCCAAATGTGCAGATCCAACCCTTTACAAACAGATGATTGGATCCTTGATGTATCTAGTTAACACCAGACCTGATATTTGCTATGCTGTAAATGTTCTCAGCCAGTTCATGTGTGAACCAAAGGAAATTCACTTAATGGCTGTGAAACATATTTTGAGATATCTTCAAGGCACTATTGGATATGGTCTTCTTTACAAGAATGATCAACTAGATCTACATGGGTACTCTGATTCAGATTGGGCTGGAAGTGTAACCGATCGGAAAAGCACATCAGGATGTTGCTTCAGTTTGGGATCGGCTATGATCTCCTGGATTTGCAGAAAACAATCTTCAGTTGCACAGAGCTCAACGGAAGCTGAATACATTGCAACCTCAATGGGAGCAAGAGAAGCAGTGTGGCTTCGTAAATTGCTTGTGGGACTCTTTGGTGAGCCCTTGAATCCTACAATTATTCATTGTGATAATCAGAGTTGCATAAAACTCTCTGTGAATCCTGTCTTTCATGACAGATCTAAGCACATTGAGATCCCCTATCATTATGTAAGAGATATGGTGGAAAGGAAAGTGATTCAGTTGGAGTATATTAGTACAAATGATCAAACTGCAGACATTCTCACCAAGCCTCTCTCCCGGATCAAGGTAGAGCACTTCAGGAAGAAACTTGGTATGGTTGAAATGTAATTTGTTATTTATGTTTGAAATACAAATTGTTTATAAATTGTACTAATATATAAAGATGTTTAATGTGTAAACTCTTTTGTCATGTGTGTGACTCCATGACTTTATGGGCCTACTCCCCCTGTGTACATTATCGAAAGGTGACGATCTTTCTGATAATGAACACTTGTATTTGACATTGTAAAGTGACGACTCTACAATGATAAACTATCATGATAGATATCATGTGACTTGATATCTGTGGACATGTCATGATAGTATCTCTTGGACACCTTGATGGATATCATGAGACTTGATATCTGAAGATCATTGTGATCCTTAAGAGATAATCATGGTGGATATTTATATCCGTGGATATGCCATGAATTATGGTAGACATCATGTGACTTGATGTCAGTGCACATACCATAATAAAGATATGTTATGGAGAATGTCATGTGACTTGACACTTTCAGAAGCATACCATATCTTCTGATATCACAAGTTAGGTGATATCACTTTTGGAAGTTATCCTCCCTAGTTAAAGAGGGAGTGTTGAATAATAGAGATATGTTATGAAGAATGTCATGTGACTTGACAATATTGAGAAATCATACCATGTCTTAGATATCACGTGTTAAGGTGATATCTCTACTTATTTGATTTGAAATATCTTCCCTAGCTAAGAGGGAGTGTTAATGGATGATAGCTTCGGTCAGATATAAATAACGAATGCTGAAAGCATCTTCATTATTTATATATGATCAAAGATTATCCTTAATATAAAATTCTGGAAATCAAATTTATGAGCATATCTATTTATATATAAATTCGTAATAATAAAGATGTTAGAAATTCACATTGAATAAAATCGGAATTCACTTAATATATATCTGCCATGTGTGAGGGGGGTTATGTGTGTTAAATGTGTTAACCGAATGATGATCGGTTGTAGAGGAAACCCGCGCGCCCAAAGGGACACGTCCTCTCAAGAGACGCATCCCTTGGGGGCAGGTCTCCCCACATACTTATAGTGGTTCCTTCCTTGATATGCAAACATCGAAATTCATTAATGTTCTGCAATCAGCGCATTTAGCAAAAGAAAAGAAATCTGGAAATCGTGTTTACTTAGAATTCTCAAATAGAATTTCAGTCTTCAGTTTTAAACCTTAGATTTTAGGATCCTATTTGAAGCAGATTTGATTACATTTACAGAGTTTGGGTGGTCCTCACCTCATACCAAGTTCATAAAATTAAGGAGTTTCAAATTACTTACAGTTAGTCTAAGTTGTACATTTAGGATTTGTAATTTTGATGGTAAATCCAAAAGGTAATATGAGCACATAAACTGTACTAAAAGGAGGACAGACATAATGTAATGAACTTTTGAAGTGACAGTGTCAGAGAATGTGTGCCAAAGACTCATATTTTAAATTTTTAAGGAATAACTTTGCACATCAATAAAGAAGAAGGCATACACTATGGGAGCTTATATGCCACACACCATCCGTACTCTGTGATTCCATCTTTCAGATTTTTTGCCTTATTTTTGTAGATTGTCTTTGTGTGCATATTGTGCTGATAGATTTCACTTTTCAGAGATCAAGCTCACTGTGGTTCTCTGTATCATAATGAGTGGAGCCTGCTATCATAAATTAAATTAGCTGGCATTCTAAAAGGAACTCTACCTATACTTCATTTAAGTTTTACATTGCCATATTCTTTTTGCATAATTTTTGAGTTTGTGTTTGCAGCCTTTCTTAAAAAATTCTTTCACGTAAACCCATTTACTTTCTTTGTGAATATGTACATAAACTTGTAAGTTGCATCAATGTATACTTGCACATGTAAGTGAAAGAGAGAAGCATCCCCTGCAAATAGAAGAGGGACTATATACTCCTAAATGCTGTCCTTCACAAATTTGCCCATCAGAAAAAATTTAGGGATAACAAGACCCATGGCTCAACTATACACATAAATAAAATGTTCCTAGACAGTTAGTTTTCTAATGATACTTGTTATAATAAAGGAATCAGAATGTTGTATCAGTATACAATAAGAAAATATTATGAACTAGTTAACATAAACAACTCAAGTTCTAAATTTCTAATGAGTCAAAATATTTAAATACCCTTTTATTCCCTATCCTTCATTAATAACTTGATACATAAGAACACCTCTCATATCTACATGTAAAAACGTAAAATGAAACAGACCTTTCAGATTGACAATATGATTAGAACTTACTCCGATAAAGAAATGCAGCCACATTGAACCCCTCACACAGCTTTGGACAGAAGGCATAACTGCAAAATAGTTAAATATATCAGAATAAGCCTTACAAATATTCTGTATACTGTTACATGAGTTCATATACGGTCACAAGTTTGCAAGTAATGAAACTTCAACAGAGCTGACGTTAATATGCTACAACAGTCAGAAATCTATTGGGTTCTGCAGACTTTATTCCACCTTTGGATTTAAAATTTTGCAAGCATTGACTCATCATTTCTGTCCAATGACTGCATAAAGCAAGTGAAAACAAAATGTACAACAATGTGGAAATAATCTGTTATGAACAGCATGTTGTAACTAATACTTAAACTGAAAAAGATAAATCATTTATAACATTATATCTAATCCAGATTGTTATCAACCACCTAGATTTTCTCTCAAAATTCTAAGATTCTTCAATACTATGAAGCATCAAGCATAAAACAAGAAAATTTGCAATTTGAAAAAATACTAGTGTCTGATAGCACTACAAATTAAAAACTAACACAAAGAGATACACAATTTGCATGCAAGATTAAGCTGTCAAATTGATTGGCATATAGCTAGCAAATTATGGCATCTGTATCCAGAAAAAACAATTTGTGTGTTGAACTTGAGACAGTACGTGAGAATCAAAAAATCAAAGGCACAATAATGTTAAGTACAAACTGAAACAAATCTGGTCATGTCAAGGCAGGATCTTGAATGGTACTAAAAAATCTAAGGTAAATTATATTGATGTATGTTTTTCATGCTGGAGAACCAGAACACCTATTTAAAACTAAATGATCATCCATAATGTGGTAATCTATGAAGCATAATTTTTCACTTTGCAAAGCAATGGATCAGAAATATTCACCTCGGTTAAACCCATGAAAAGCACCCAGAGTTCCTCCAGCAGCTGTTCCAACCTGTGTAGCATATAAACATTGAAAACAAAAGCACTAATTAAAAGCTGCAAATGATGCTTGACAGCTTTTACTTTTTCTTAACAACAAAAACTGCAAGAAGGAAAACATACGCTGCACTCTAAGTGATTAAACAGAATGATATAATAAAACGATATTGGAATCCAAATTTGTCATCTGCATTACAGAAAGGCAAAGCACTGGTGCTGAAGAAATAGCCTATATGGTAGCACTAATCCACATTATACCATCCCACTGAAAATCCCATTGGTTCAGCAGTGAAGCATACCAATAAGTAATTCATAAATCTGTAACTTGCTAGTCCACATTGAGAAAAAGGCTTGATATAAGAAAACAAGGACCTTCTGGCCCTAGAGCCTTGTTTGGGCTGAATGAGAAAACAATTTGCTTATCTCTGATCCTATGGTATGTTCCATAGCAGCAAAAACTGTTTGGGAAAAATCGGCAAACTAAAAGTATAAGATTTTTTGAAAAAATAAAGAAAAATTGGATTTAAAAAACATAAAAAATTGTAGAAAATAGACAAAAACTACATTTTTTTTAATTTAAGGGGATTTTCATAGCATAGAGATATAGAGTGAAAATAAAATAGAGAGTTTAATGCATGAATTGTAGAAAGTAGGATTTTGTTGTTTATATTCATATTGTTGATTACATTGCATTGCACAAAGCATACTTCATGGTGAATAAATAATAACTAGATGGTTATAGTTGATAAAATTTCAATTACAATATAGTTTGTACAAAGTCAACCTATAAATTAAGTAAAAAGTTCCAAAAATCAAATGTAGCCAATGACTCTTGCTACTACAAATAGAGCTATGCTAGAGGGTTGCAGGTCTTGATGATGAAGCTCCCGGTTCAAAGCCTCTCCTAAGTCATTCAACCTCATGACTATCCAAGTTGGCCTCTAGGATCTCAAAATCCTCCAGCTCAAGAAAGTCATTAAAAAGATAGTATTCCTTTGTTGAGCAGACATCTTAAAGTACAAAACGGGAATCAACTAGTTCATATTTGTGATTTAATAGTACTTGCAATTTCTAGAACAATGTCAAAGAGAACCATATGAAGAGTGTGAAAAGGGAATTATATGACAAAGGAAGCAATTGCAAAGTTCAACTTAATAGGTTTTGAATCAAATAGCTCAAGATAGAGTAATAGAAAATTCTTTTGAAACAAAATCTTAAATCTCAAAAGACCATAAATGATATTGAAATGTTCTCATTGATAACTATTTTTGCAGATCTGTAAAAGAGTAAAAGGAGTGTTAATTTTTTTTCCATTAGATAACAAAGACCTGCTAGTACAAAAGAAGAGAGCAACTATTTGAGCCACAACTTCAGCTAATATTATTCAACAAGTAAATTTTCCTTGATATTGCGTATAAGTGGATGATGGAGTTAAAAACATTGATGGACTTTGAGTTGAGAATTTGAGAGATTATAGGTACAAGTTTCAATGGTAAATCAAAGCACGAGGAACATTCCCTTTCAATGGGACAGTTGTTGCTGAAGTCTATCTAGATCGTTAAAGAAAAAATATGAGGCCTGCTTTGGGAGGGATTAAGATAAGCCTACAAGACTAGGGCACGACTTCTCTCAAGGCATGTATTAGTTTTCCTAATACCTGTTTAACATGCATGGAATGCTACACTATATATGTCTAAAGCATTCATGTATTGCTATTGTACTCCTTGTAGGCCTTTTGGACCTCCATGTATATGATGATCCTAAATGGAATGCAGTTCCCAAACAAGTGCAAGGCATGCATTTAAGCAATGAGTTTCACCAATTAACAAAGCATTAAGCTTGCAAAATATATAGGAAATTCAAATATAACAAAAATAATCCTTCATTTTGATATAGAATACTGCTACAGCTCATTTTTGTCAACACTACAAGCTCATTTTTATCTTTCTGATAGGAACCATTTTGCTTCTGGTTCCACAATGTCTATATGCTATTATGTATATACTTATGCTTCCCACTTGATTATACAATTGTCACTACCCTACCCACTTGTCATTAAAACTTGATTATCAATGTCAAATTGAAGCTTCAAATTATCACATTTTGTTAGCATCTGAAAAGGAAATTTGTCCCAACCTAACCTTGACAATCTAAACAACCACCTCAATATTATTGTTGACAATTGAAATTTAAAAATTATTTTGAATAGTTAGGATCACAAGAATTCAAAGAAAACAAACCCATTTAGGTTGATATCAAGTCAATAGAGTTTTGTTTCAATTTACTCTAGCTTTCTATATTTACTTTTGGCATGTACTCTTATAAGATTCAGATCTGTTAAAAAAATAAAATAGAATCCTTACTTAGTATTTATGATATTGTCTACTATTTCCCACTAAATTGTGTCTTTGGATTTATGTACATGGAAAGCATTACTACAAGCCTAAGGCAAATGACAGTAGTGTGGAATCTAGAGAAAATACAACACATCTCTTAACCATTCCATGTTAATGTCCTTAACATCAAACGTAAAAGCATACCAAAAACGTGTCTCTATTTTAATGTCCCTAACATTTATTAGAAATATGCATCCATTCAAGGTTGCCTACCTATGATTTGCCTCGGCAACCTGATAAAATCTAGAGAATCTTTGATGGTGAACCACATTCCAATGGCCAATGCTCAATTCTATGCTAAAAATCAACGAAAAAACCCGATTAAATAGCGATTTCGTGCGGTTAGGGTTTCACAACAAGTTGGTTGGGCAATTTTTTCACGATCTTTTATGTAATTTTTTCGCAATTTAAACCCTTAAAAATCGTTGAACATAGTTGAATATCACAACTGATTAAATCAGGATTTTTTTGGGGGGAAATCATTTCAGCTGAAGATATTTAAAAATATGGATTTTGGTGATTTTTTGAGGATTTATGCTTCTATGGTATGTTTAATGCTTGTATTTGTTATGGCAATATTTGGCTATTTGCAAGGATATCTTGAAGTAAGTTGTGGTAGAATTGAGGATATCTTGTTGTTCGGATATGGTAGAGCCACCTAATTTTTTGATTTGTTGCCTACTGTTAACATGTTTTCTGTTTAGGACAATTTGTGGAAGAATTTTGTATTGGAGATGCCAAGCTTGATTCAGTTTTCTATCGATCATTGCATCCAATAGCTTTGTTACCTAGCCTGAATGGTTAATAACTGATCTATTGATGTTTGTTCCTTTGCTTCCCATTATTGAAAGGGGCCCTGTTCCCAAATTTTTCTTTCAAGTTCTTTCAATTTCTTGTGTGTCCCTATTCCATGCTAGAATATGTTCTCAAACTCTTTGAGGTTTCAGTGTTAGTTATTGCTTGAGATATTTAACTTTTTCTATAAACAAATATGCTTTGTTGAGGTGCCTTGCAAGGTGTGAACCACATTTTTTCAAAAACAATGTTTTGGTTTTTGATCAATTGCAATGAGGTTTTAGATTTGTAGATCAATAGGCCACTGATCTTAGAGATAGGAATTATTGACCTGGGTGGCCAATTGCCTTGTAGTAACATGGAGTGCCCATGAGGAAAATTCACTGTTATAAGCTAAGTAAAAAGGTTTGAATTCAAGTTCGTGTTCAGCAACAATAAAACTTGGATGAAATTCGGCAAGGGGAAAAAATTCAGCATTAAATCTGCCTTATATAAACTTTTTCTTTTTTAAATATATGTAATATATCCACATAAAATAAATATATATCATTTTTAATTTTTAACTTTAAAATGCAAAATAAAAATATTAAATTTTATATAAAAAATATTTTATTTTTTTTAAATTTATTACCAAAAAAATAAAATATAAATACTAAATTAGATTCTATTTTTAAAAACATATAATTAATAGGTAAATTAAAATAATACTAAATCTAAATATATTGAATATTATTTTTTGTTAAAATTTAATATAAATGAAACAATCTTTATTTTTTTATTAACGTCAACATTAAAATATAAAGTGCATGTCTAAATATATTGAATATTATTTTTTATCATAGTTGCCACGAGACTGGTACTGGTACTGGTACGGCATTTTTTTGAAAATAGGAAACGAGGTACTTGGAGACACCATTTTTTTTTTAATATAAAAAATTAATAATATATAGAAAATCTGAATTAATAAAATTATACTGTAATACTAAATTAATAAAATTATAAATCTAAAATTTTAAACTATTAAACAAATTAAAATAGTAAACAATAATAATATAGAAAATCTGAATTAATAAAATTATATTGTAATACTAAATTAATAAAATTATAAATCTAAAATTTTAAACTATTAAACAAATTAAAATAGTAAACAATAAATATAAATTTTAAAATATCTGGAACTTGGAAGAGACTACTGTAACGCCATTTGAGTTTGGGCCTTGGCGTAGAGATGCAAATCGCGATTTTCAGGAGTCTGGCGTCTAAGAAATGGCATCCAGTAGTGGCGGCTCCAACAAGCAACAAGAAATTGCAGGCTCTGAGCAAGAAGTTCTGGCTCCTCCCTTACAAAAATCGCGACTGCTGAGTATGCGGCTGAGTATGGATAAAAATTAAAATCGCCATGAAGTGAAGTTTTAACTTTTAACCAAAGTTTTACACCTGATTTTTTAATGTTTTTCATGTCAAATTGAAATCGCGACTTTGACTACCGTGATAGTGTAAAATTTTAATTTTTAATGTAAATAAAATCGAGTTTTCTGAGGGGAGACACCATTTTGGGAGCAGGAGACCTCGGGAGATGCCAGGAAACTTTTACGAAGTCTCCACTTGCTTGGAAACGTTTCAGGAGACGGTACCAGTCTCAGATTCACGCACCAGTCTCCGAGACGTGTTCCTAGGGTCAGGAGACGTGTCTCTCAGCTACTATGTTTTTTATTGAAATTTAATATAAATGAAACAATCTTTTTTTTTTATTAACGTCAACATTAAAATATAAAGTGCATGTTTAAATTTTTATAAAATAAAAGCTCTAAACTAGAAATGAAATCACGGTCTGTCTGGGAGGTTGGGAGTCATGTAGAAATGGAAGAGAAGGGTCATCACAAGTCGCAACTTCGTGCACCTACAAGTCAATGCCAGTCACACCACTGCCAAGTGCAATGAAATTTGTCACAACAAATCATCTCGCCCTTTGTTTTATTTTTTGTTGTCGCACCTTGCGCCCTAAGACCTCTAGCGCAATCGCCTAAACAAACTTGTCGGAAAACATTGTGCCCTAGCCGCTAGCAAAAGAAAAACTATTCTAAGCCCTAAAAAATGCACTTTGTGAAAATATTTTTTAATAAAAATGAACATATCGTCGAAATACATTGTGCCCTAGCCACTAGCAAAAGAAAAATGGTCCTAAACCCTAAAAAAATCTGTTTTGTGAAAATATTTTTTAATAAAAATGAACATGCCTTTTTTGGTGCAAATTTATTCGTGAATTTCAATGAATTTTGTACCTTTGTTAAATGTTCGCTGAATTTCGAACTTCAAGTATGAAATTCGGCAAACACTGTGGCATAAGTTATAAGGAGACAAGTATTCTCTCATTGGCTCAAAGCTTTTGTACTAAATCCTATTCCACCCTTTTTCCCTAGGCCTTTGATAATGTCAAAGTCCCCCAAAAGGATGAAGTCTTTGGCCATAACTAAGATAACCCATTATTGCAACTTTTCTAAATCTATGATCAAGTATTAACTTTGAGGAGGGATATAGATGGTAATACTATTGAATTTTTTCTTGAATTCATGTGAAGAAGAACAGCAAAAAGACCTCATGGGTGGAATTGATAAGTAGAGATATCATTCCTACTAAGGCCCCAACAGAAAAAAGTCCTTGCAGTGTTGCAAGAGATAGTATGTTTGCTTCCCTAGTCACCTATGAAGTGGATATTTGATGCAAGCATCCAGGTCCATGAACAATCTTGCATCACCCAAAAACAAAATAAAGGATCATTGGGAAGATTTTGGTTTTGGTGCAGATTTCTGAATAAATGGCATGCTTGGATGAATCACCCAGGCCTTGGATCATTCAAGTTGACTTCAGCAACAATAGAGTACTCATAGTTGCATCTTTGGTAGCAAGGTATCCAGTTGTTGTGCAGCCATTCTTAGTTGTTACAGAACTATTTCCTAGTTGCTGTGCAACTATTCCCAATTGTTGCGCAGCTATTCCCAATTGTCGTTATGCATTTGCTTTTTTTCAAACACTTGGCATGTGAAGCCTTGAGCCATTTCAGTTAGAAAAAAGCACATGGAGTTCAATGGTTTTGTCTGAGATGATGTGGAAAGATTTTTCTAGAATCAAATGGGAGTTTCAGACTTGAGTAAACAGTTTAATAACAACCCCAAGCCCAGCATGAAGACAAATCTGGCTGGAAGACGAATGAGCAAGGTAAAATGATTAGGAATCACTTTTCCAATCATCATGAGGACATTTAGAACCTAGAAAATTAAGAAAAATGATGGCAAGAACAAAAGAGAAGATGCAGAAACACAGCAAACATTTTGGACAAAAATGTGCCATAAAATGTGGTAATCTAACAAATTCAGACAAAGAACAAAGGAAAGAAGAGGTGAGGAAATGTTTGACAATTACTCGGCAAATAAGAAATCATAAAATAAAACCAATCAGCTTTTCCTATAGCAGACATTCATAACCCATAAGGAAATAGTCTAGGTGTGACCATTGAGATGCCTAATATAAAAGGTCTATGGGTAGATCTGGAGAAGGGACTATAGAGGACTGAATCACATCTAAGTGGGAGACTTGAGGAAAACACTGCAATGTCGAGAGTTGATGTAAGCCATAATTGGTAGGGCATGAGGAATTGAGTGTGATAAATTAAGCTTCTTATCATCCTGTTGTAGCCTGTGAAGCCAAATTTTATTTAAATTAATGAACATAGCATTATTTTGCTTCTGCTTGGTGTTTAATTCTGTGGGTAAGTCTGAGGCTGCCAGGTTAAGGCAGAATTTCACTGGACCACCCCACCTAGATTGCATCAAATGGTATCAAAGCAACGGTTTCCTTGAGGAGTGATGTCTTGAGAGGCTCTATTAGATTTGTTGCAGTAATGAAGAATTCCTGCAGTTGCAGAGAGTAGTAAGAGGAAATGGCGTCAAAGAGGTGAAGAGGGTGTGTCTTGTATGGGAATATGCTTGACTGTTCTCCAAGAGAAGAATGTTGGGTAGAAGGTATAGGAACATTTTCCACTGAGAGGAAAGTGGGTAGAGGGTGTTCTGAGAGTCTACATCTTCCAGTAACATTGTTGGGTAGAGGGCATGTGCAAGTGGTTTGAGAGAAAAACCAACTGTGGATTGAAGTGTGTGAGATGGTTAATGAGAAGATGTCTTCAAGAAGGAAGACTCGGATGGTCTTGAGGAGGCCTATGAGACTTATAGTTGCAGAGAGGATAGGGAGGGCTATGAGAAAAGGGCTCTAGAGATGTGTAAAATATTGAGAGCAGAGGTAGATGATCTAAAAGAGAAAAGAGTTGGTATCAGTAGGAAAAGAGACGAGAAAAGGGTAGTAGAAGAAGATATGGAGGTGGAGGTGGAGTAGATTGATTTGAGAGGCAATGAGAGGGTGAAGTTTGCCTGTGAGCAACTCAATAATAATTAGCTGAAATATGCATAAGGAAAGTTTGCAGCTAATGTGTTCCAAGGAGAAGATGGTACCACTGAAGTAACCATGAAGGAGATGGAAAATGCTAAATCCTATGATTGTTCTAACACTAATTGGATTGCAACTGAAGAAGAGAATTTAGAGGTGTACCCTAGGATGGTACAAGGAGTAGAAGTTGCAGATATTGAATCTAAGGTGTTTGCACATAAGGGAGTTGGTGAGGTGGAAGAAGCGGTGTTTGGGGAAAGAAAAGACTTTAGTGGAGGTAGATAGATAGTGGCGGGCTAAAACCCACAAGAGGATGAAGAAAGAGCCGACCATATTGGTGGAGGTGAATGGCTAATGGTGGGTCAAAACCCACAAGAGGAGGAAGAAAGTAGAGGGCTTATCGGAGGAGGTGGATAAGTTATGGTGGACAAAGATCCACAAGAGGAATGGAAATGAATGACCAAACTTAGTAAAGGAGGACAGGATATGGCCCAACCAAGAGCTGGAAGAAATGAAGGAAAATATATCTTCTAATGTACCTAAAATCAATAATGAAGCATGTTGCAAATTGTGTGCATTCCAAAAAGGTGGTTCTACCGCTCAACTCCACTTTGTAATAATTGTGCTCACAAACTTTCCACCCAGCATGTATGATACAAGAACATCTAATTCCACAAGCAATCTTGCATCACCCAAAAATAAATAAAGGATGGCTAAGAGGAATTTGGTTTTGGCATGCAGGTTTTTGAATCTAGATGAATCAACCTGATCTTGAATCATCCAAATTGACTTCAACAACAACAAAATGCTTGGCAACAACATATCCAATTGTAGTGCAACAATTCCAAGTCGTTGCACAACCAGTTCTAGTTGTTGCAGAACTATTATAGGTTGACATTATGCATTTGACTTTTCATCAAACACTTGGTGTGCAAAGCCCTCAAGGCATTTCAGTCAAAACAAAGCAAATGGAGCTCAGGGATTTTGTCCAGGATGATGTCGTAAGAATCATCTAGAATCAAATGGAAGCTTCAAACTTGAGCAATTTGTTTAATAATGGCTGCAGCATGAAGACAAATCCCCCTACAAAATGATTGAGCAAAATAATGAGTGGGAATCGATTTTCCAATACCAATGAAGAAGTTTAGAGCCAAGAAAATGAAGCAAAACAGCAGCAAGAACAAAAGAATAGATGCAGAAACACAGTGGGCATTTTGGACAAAAACATGCCTAAAACATGGCAATTTGAAAGATTTGTACAAAGAAGAAAGGAAAGAAGAGGCAAGGAAATAGTTGGCAGTTTCTAGACGAATCAAAAAATAGAACCCGTCAATTTTTCCTATGGCAGGCATTCAGAACCTGTGAGGAGATAGCCTATAGTGTGACCATTGAGGTGCCTACATGCAAAGTTTTGTGTGCAAATCTTGAGAAGGGATTGTAAAGGGCTAAATCACGTCTATGTGTCAGACTTGGGAACAATACTGCAGTGTTGAGAATTGTTGCAATCGATAGTTGGCAAAGCATGAGGGATTGAGTGTGTAATGAATTAGGCTTCTTATCAACCTATTGTACCCTGTGATGGCAAATTTTATTTAAATTAATGAGCATAGAATTTCTCTGCTTCCACTTGGCATTTAATTTTGTGGGTGAGTCTGTAGGTTGCTCAGTTTAGATGGTCTTTCATTGGACCCCCTTACCTATAGACTGCACCAATCTTCTAAGGAGAATCATATATGATTTTTTTTTACTAATATCATGTGCATATAGTCACATTTATTTTCCTTGGTGAAGAATCAATGTTTGTTAGAGCTGCTGCTACCCAAGCGGCTCCATCATAGAATATGCATTAAATACTGGGTGGTCTGGAGTGCTCTTCTTCTGCTAAGTTGAAATTGGATCTATTGAAACTGTTTATCTCTATGGCTTCCTCTTAGGTTGGTGGGTTTGCAAGATCCAAAACTGTACTTTCAAAGAGAGTTTCTTTTTATTTGTCTTGCATTGGGGGTTTTGGCCTCCCATAATTTCAGATTTGTTGGGATTAAATCTGCCCTTAAGTCTTTCATCTTGCTGTGTGAGTAAGATGTGTTGCTTTTGAGGTGAAAATAATGAGTTGTTCACACCAAACTCTTGTTGTATCTTTCTTGATTGCAGGTTGCGAAAGAGTGCCAGACACCAGTATTGTGAAAATACTTGCACTCTGAACCACTTCCATTTTTCAGTATACAGCTCTGCCAAAACAGCAAAGGATATTTGATATGTATTTGATTCAGCTTTGCTTTTGGGGGGTAGAGTGTGGGGAGGAGGGATGCTTTTCCTTTCCTGGTATAGATGGACTAGAACTTTACTTCTTTGGGTCCTCACATCCTTCCTGGGTTGGCTGGTCTAAATTGATTTGGTGGGAGGGTGCCGTCTGTGGTAGTTACAGATGTCAATCCAGCAGTGAGGCTTTGGTAGGATCAGTAAGGATCTATGAGGGACAGAATCTAACATGATGACCATGATAAATGACTAGGTTTACATTGGAGAGGATTTTCATAATCAATGGGTTGTTCCCATTTGATAACCCTAAATTTAGAATTAGCTTGTTTGGGGGAGGTTTGTATAGATATAGATTAACACATATCCTTGCGTATTTCAAGATCCCCAGATTTCATATTAATTGTAAACGAAAAAAATGTCAATACTCACTAAGTAGCCGAGGGAGTTATGCCCATACTGAGGCTGTGGTGGGGAGATTTTCAGTTTGGTCGAGAGCAGCACGCCAGTGTTCCATAAAGAGACCTGTCCTTTTCACATACCAGGGGTCCTTTTCACATACCAGGGGCCCTGTTGGAATGTTTAACCTCATTCTTGCTTAAAGACAAGACTGCCATGAAATATCCTTTTGGCATCATGAGTATGTCAACTGATCCTATAGGCTTCGAGTCATCCTGCACCCAAGGTTTGATGGTCCTGGGTCTTGGAAAATATCCCTTGAATCTACAGATCGGTCCTTCTTCTTTTGAGTGTCAAAATCTGTTTTCCATTTCATCTATAGAGAAGAAGACTTTGGGAGAGGTTTCAAGCTTGAGATAGCAGCCACTTTCTGTTGTAGTAGGGAAGCATGGATTTGTGCATAGTGTTGGAGTAAATAGTATAAAGTTTCCTTGCAGATCAGCATTGTATTAGCGGAAATAATATCCTTAAATCTCATCTGTTAAAGGGACGCCATGGCCTCCTCAGCATAGGCGGTTCAAAGGGTCTTTCAGCAGAGCAAATCACTGTGTGAAAAGCAAAAACGATTGCAGAAGATCCAGAAGAAATTCAGGGCGGAGAGGTTGAGAGGCAAGGGCAGATCAAGTTTAAGCACTTGTATAATGCTAACACCATCTAGATTCCAACAATGTGTAGTTCCTGACACCTCCAGATGTTTGGCTAACAGTTCTAATAAGTCTAGTCTTGTTAATCAGCTAAAATAATTAAAGCTGTCAAGATGGTCTATCCTATTGTGGCATCATGAGACATTGATGATTCCCCTAGGCATGCCAAGAACTTTTGGACATGGTTTTAAACTGAATTTAATCATCTATACAGTGCCCCTTTTCTTGCAGAGATGCTCTACTTGGTGACAAGTGGATGCTCCTATTTTTATGGAACACAATCTTATTCACTACCATCAAAAATTCTGTATCATAAGAATTTAGGTGCATGGTTACTTTGTTGAGCACCCTAACTTCTTAGCTTAGGGCAGTTTAAGATATTTATGCAAGATTAGAAATGGTTTCAAAGCTAAATTCAACAATTTCTGTAAAAATATGAATTAATTGCCTCTTAGAGCACAGGCTCAGCTATAATAACCCTGCTGTTAGACTCATGGTAGCAGATATCACAACAAAATTATAATTAATCAATAATTGGACAGCTCTGCAACTGAGTCAGCTCTGACTGACAATTTTTTAAACTTGGGCACATTTTTTGAGGCAAAAAATTGCCAATTAATCTTCAATCGGACAATTTGGTGATCCAAGTCAGCTATGATCACAGATAATTTAGACTTTGAGCATATATTTTTAGGCAAAAAAATGCCAACAAATCATAATTTAATCATGAATATATCCCCACAACAAGTATGTTTATATAATTTGCTTTTTTGTTCTAGATCCAATTTTTTCATTTGATCACTGGCATGATTCCCAAGGCTGCCAGTTTTTCCTGTTATTGTTGGCTTGATTCCTAATTCCAGTTAAATCACAAATAAACTGCAATTTTTTCATCCAGCTTTTTCAATTTACCTATAAAATAGCTTCTTTTTCTCAATGTTAGTTTTAGGATCAGAAATCTAATAAGCAGAAAACTCAACACATAGAACAAAGAACGCAGTATTTTACCCTGGGAAAACCCTCCTACTCGAGGGAGAAAAACCCAGCAAGAAATTCTCTTTATAAATCAGAATAATATGTGCAGAAATAGCACACAAGATCAGGCCCTAGAAGAGGTGAATTTCATACAATAGATTTGCACTTAAATATAGTGCGAATTCCTTAGATACAAAATATCTGCTCTTCTCCTTGAAGCGAATCTACTCCTCTTGACTGCGAATCTGCTGCTGAAGGAATTCGAATTGGAATTAAGATGAATTGATGATGAAATGAGGAGACACCTTCTCCTATATATACAAGCTAGATGATCTTTCTTTCTAGGGCCGACCTAGAAGAATACAAACTTTATTTATAAGACAAAGGCCGACCTGCCTTGAGTTAAATCTATTAAGGGAAAATATCTCCTGAAGCTACAAAACACTAACACTCCCTCTTAGTTAGGGAGGTATTTTCAAATATCCTCGTCATGGAGTCTCTCAACATGACGTCTCATCTCAGTATCAAAGATGTACAAGATACCCTCGTTATGGAGTCTCTCAACATGACGTCTCATCTCAGTCTTAGAGATGTACAAGATATCCTCGTCATGGAGTCTCTCAACATGACGTCTCATCTCAGTCTCAGAGATGTACAAGGGCTTGCACCTCATATTTCTCCGTCTCAGAGAAATATACACTACAAGGGCTTTCACCTCATATTTCTCCATCTCAGAAAAATATACACTACAAGGGCTTTCACCTCATATTTCTCCGTCTCAGAGAAATATACACTAGAAGGGCTTTCACTTTATTTCTCTGTCTCAGAGAGATATACATTACAACAAATCTTCATGATGTGACTCCCTCTAAAGCTCCAAGTACTTGCATCAACCTCCTGACCTCCTCGTCCAATATTTCCTGCAATGCTTACCTTAGAGGAACGGTTTCCAATGCACACTTCCAGCACTACTGACTTGCGAGAGTCCAGGACTGTCCTCCTCGACCTCATCCCAGATCACCCTATTCTGAATAGGTTTGTGATGCTACCAATGTCAAAACAAGGTTGATTGCCTTGTGCAATTTTGTTCTTTGCAGCTAAAGGGGTCTTCCAAGGACTTAGCACCTGGCCTTGCAACACTGCAACCTACTTAGCTGATACCTTTACTTCTTCTCAGTGAGTCACTCTAGTTCCTCGAGACATAGGACTCCATTTTGTTGAATACAGAACTCCCTCTTGATCCCTGCCTCAATACAGAGACTACAAAATCCTCCTAAAAGTGAACTCCCCTCCATTGACGGATCTCAAAACCTTAGTCCTCTTCCCAGACATGTCATTGTTTTACCCAACTCGCTTTCACAACTCTCAATCCAATAGCCATTAGCATGACTTCTCCAATGATCTTCAATAGGAGCCTCACTGTTTTCCATAATTCTTTCTAGGGCTGCCAATAGTTGACCATGCAAGAACCATAGACTACTATTCCAAATCAGGAGGATAGGATTTCTGTTGTACCGATGTTTAGGGTCTTCATCCTTCTCAATCATCTTTGTTGTCCAAAGCTGACCCAACCTTGTGCCCTCGAGAGATGTCCCCAATGAAGTTATGTGCCACCAACTCAAACTCATGGCTGCAAGCTAAGTCTTCATGTTTGTTCATTTCTCCAAACGCCATGACTTCCTCATAGATACCTCAAGCTTTTCCTCCTTTGAATTCCTTATGCAATCTCTGATAATTAATCCATCATCCTTTTGCTTCTCGATCCATCCTGCATTTTAAGGAAATTAATAATAGTTCATACAATCAAACTACAAATGAAGCATGTAGTCATATGGCAAATATCATTAGATAGATCAATTGAAGGAATAATAGAACTTATCTTTGTTGATTTTGATATATCTTTCTTTTGACTTCACTCAATTTCTACTCTTGGAAATGCTAATCACAGCACTACGAATTACAAAGACAATCTACTCAACTCAGCTTTCTCAAACACTTATGTAGCCAACATATTCAATATAGAACCAGGCCTCTCACTGAATCAAGATACCATCACAGTCCATGCACATAGGAAATGGTATCGATGTGACCAATCAATCACAACCTTTGAGCACCAAAGTGATTACTAGGTCTGTAATAACCTTGAATACCGTATAACCTAATTCAGACAGCTCCAATCTTCATTCAAAATACCAAACGAACTTGCAGTTCTCAAAGCCACACTCAGAAATCTTCACAACTAGCATGAATGGTATCTCCAAAAGGTTTCATGCCAGTGATCACCACTCAAAAGAAACCACGACCTCTCCTAAAAAATCACACGACTCAGCCATAATCAATATAAAATTAGTTGCCCACAAATAATCAATGTCAGATACTCTCTGCACAACTCAACAAAATTTAGGAGAAAGAATAGAAACTGAATTTCAGCCCAAAAGAATGCGATTTCATTTTATTAAAAGGTATAGAACATAAAATACTTATCTAGCAATTCGTCCAATAGTGAAGATTTGTATTGTTGTTGAGTGCCCAATCAGGATTCACAATATACCAAACAACATCGTTACACACCACATCCACGGGAGATAGTGCGGGCATGACCAATTTCGCAGCTTCTCATCATATTCAATCAGCGACATCCATCAGTGTCATCCTTGAGCTCTTTCTCTAGACTGGCGATTAACATCTAAACATGATCTTGTGAGTTTGTTGCGCCGTCATTGAGGAGAGTCTTCATGCATGAGCCTCCAGGATCCGCCACGATATCCTCAGATATATATATCGGTTTCTTGAAGAATTGTGACAGCACATAGCATCAATATCCTCCATAAAACTCCCAACTTCGACTTCAATTATATCTTGTCTTTAATGCCATCCGATTACTCTGAGGAAGATCGACTCCTCAAAGCTTGACGTTTCAGTTCTCCTTCCGACTCATTCAAGTCATCACGGGATTCCCAGTTTCACAAACATGGCAATCAAGCTAATCCTCTGCACTCAGCGACAAGTATGCATAACCATGATGCTCAAAATTACCTCAAGAGAGATTCACCTTAGCCTTATGATGTTCCCCCATGGTGAATGCTCCTAGCTGATATGAATGATGCTCTAAACCCTCTATGTGAATCGCTCTTCATTATTCTTCTCTAGGTCTGCTCTTAGTTGGACTGATTTCTCATTGTGTTTCTTGCTAATCTGTAATGTCCCATACCAGATTCACCCTAGAATTTGCTTGTAGATTAGGTTTAGGGTTTCTTCCTTCCAAATGAATGTTCTTTTTAGTGAAGTAATCTTGGTTTAAAATCTGCATTCACCATATTAACAACATTTCCACATACAAATATATCTATTAGCATTAATATCTAGATATCCAAAATATAAGCATAATCATAAATGTAATTTAACAAGTAAGAGGAGTGCCATGGGTGGATCCGCCCTGAAGCCTTCATGTTGGGCACGGGATGCTGCTTATGCAGTCCTCCTTTCCCAACGACGTAGTACCTGCATTCTCCACCAATGACAGTACCTCGGAAGACAATGGCCCTATTAGGAGTGGAGGGGGAAACCCTAAGTACCAAGGGCCTAAGGCCTACCACCCCCCTAAATAACAGAATGTTGAGGTGGGACCCCCACCCTTCATGACCAATCCCTTGCTTGGGCCTACGGGCCTGATGATGGGGTTTTTAGGCAATCCACTTGGTGATGCTTCTCCTTCATCCTAATAGGGTAACAATCACAAAGCAAACAATCTTTGGACAGTCACTTATGCATTTACTATTGAATTATCTATATGCTTGTATCATGTCTGAGAGTATTATATGGATGCATGAACATGTAACATAATGCGAAAAAAGTATATGGATCTATATTACTACAACAATGCCAATTCTCATCATATTTAGTTGTCTATGATCAATGATACTATCCAATGTAATATTAACAATGATGGAAACTAAATGTCGCCATATCATACCCTTTAGTTTCATTCATGGTCATGATAATGCTAAAGAAACCATCATCAATTCATAAAACTATTATAATATTGATAACATCAAAGGAAAACATTGCACCAATAATCAAATGAGCAATATTAGTTTCTTATATTCAAAATATACTAAATATTATTGCTAAGTGAGTACATCACCTGAGTTGCTATATCTCTCCATGTGTCCTTACTCACTTCCTTCAACCCTGTACTAAATTGATTATAGGATGAGGACAATCCATATATATATATTTATATAATTATTCTTTCCTTATTCATATATATTCTTTATTTATTATAAAATTTATCTATATCTATGCATATATATACTTGCATGCCTATTAAATAATATATATATTAAATGACTCTATATTCCAATGCGTAACAATAATTGTTACTGCTGTTCTAAATTGCAAATCCTATTTCTCCATGTTTTTTCCCCCTTCCTTATTTTCGTTCCTTCTATTTATACCATTCAAGGTAGGTGACTCATGGGGGGAATGTATTGTTTGGTGAAAGAGGTGACTTTTCATAAAATACATCCTTTTGTTAGATTTAATTGCTGCTTTTATTATCACAATAATATCTATTTTTAAAATAATATATTATTACTATAATTATGATATTTCAGATTTCTATTTATTTTATTATTTTATTTTGATATTTTATTGAACATATTTTAACATTAAAGTATAATAATAAAACAATTTGATAATATCTTGTTATTATTTTATTCTAATGTATTACAATCTTTGATGTGTAATGATTATAATATTTATTTATTACTATTTTTTTATACTAAGTTATTTAATACTAGAATGTAATAACAATAATTTGCCTATATATTATTATTATATTTGTTATTTCATTTTATATATTTATATATTGATATGATACACATTTATTTTATATTTAATATTAATATTGCCATTTATTTTATTTATTAATTGATTTGTATTTTAACACTTGATCTTTATGGTTTTGTTATTTCAGGGACATGACAGTCCTCCCCACCCAAGATTGCTTGCCCTCAAGCAATCATGATCTAAGATGTGTGATTTTGAAATGTTTCTTGTGGTGATGCTATTATCTTTGATAGGAGTTGGAATTTCTAACTCAAGTGATGGTTACTCTAGTTATGAGGACAATATATTGACTAATATTCTTAAGTTTTACTATTTCTCCATTCTCAAAAGCGACGGCAAACAAGTAGCTCAACCAAGCAAGCAAGTAGCTCAACTAGGCAAACAAGTAGCTCAAGTTAAAGAACACAGGCAAGTAGCTCAAGTATACAAGAAACTAGCTCAAGTAGACAAGCAAGTAGCTCAAGCACACAAGCAACCAGTTCAAGTAGACAAGTACGTAGCTCAAGCACACAAGCAACCAGCTCAAGTAGACAAGCATGTAGCTCAAACACACAAGCAACCAGCTCAAGTAGACAAGTAGGTAGCTCAAGCACAGAAGCAAGTAGCTCAAGCATGCAAGCAACTAGCTCAAGTGAGTAGGCAACCAACTCAAGCACACAAGTGACAACTCAAACAAGTAGGCAATTAGCTCAAGTAGGCAAGTAGGCAGCTCAAGCACGCAAGCAAGTAGCTCAAGAAAGTAGGCAACCAGCTCAAGCAAGTAGGCAAATAGCTCAAGTAGACAAGCAAGTAGCTCAAGCATGCAGGCAACTAGCTCAAGCAAGTAGGCAACTAGCTCAAGTAGGCAAGCAACCAGCTCAAGCAAGCACAGGATGGCAGGAAAGATGCTCTGATACCACTGTAATGTCCCATACCAGATTCACCCTAGAATTTGCTTGTAGATTAGGTTTAGGGTTTCTTCCTTCCAAATGAATGTTCTTTTTAGTGAAGTAATCTTGGTTTAAAATCTGCATTCACCATATTAACAACATTTCCACATACAAATATATCTACTAGCATTAATATCTAGATATCCAAAATATAAGCATAATCATAAATGTAATTTAACAAGCAAGAGGAGTGCCATGGGTGGATCCGCTTTGAAGCCTTCATGTTGGGCACGGGATGCTACTTATGCAGTCCTCCTTTCCCAACGACCTAGTACCTGCATTCTCCACCAATGACAGTACCTCGGAAGACAATGGCCCTATTAGGAGTGGAGGGGGAGACCCTAAGTACCAAGGGCCTAAGGCCTACCACCCCCTAAATAACAGAATGTTGAGGTGGGACCCCCACCCTTCATGACCAATCCCTTGCTTGGGCCTACGGGCCTGATGATGGGGTTTTTAGGCAATCCACTTGGTGATGCTTCTCCCTCATCCTAATAGGGTAACAATCACAAAACAGACAATCTTTGGACAGTCACTTATGCATTTACTATTGAATTATCTATATGCTTGTATCATGTCTGAGAGTATTATATGGATGCATGAACATGTAACATAATGCGAAAAAAGTATATGGATCTATATTACTACAACAATGCCAATTCTCATCATATTTAGTTGTCTATGATCAATGATACTATCCAATGTAATATTAACAATGATGGAAACTAAATGTCGCCATATCATACCCTTTAGTTTCATTCATGGTCATGATAATGCTAAAGAAACCATCATCAATTCATAAAACTATTATAATATTGATAACATCAAAGGAAAACATTGCACCAATAATCAAATGAGCAATATTAGTTTCTTATATTCAAAATATACTAAATATTATTGCTAAGTGAGTACATCACTTGAGTTGCTATATCTCTCCATGTTTCCTTACTTGCTTCCTTCAACCTTGTACTAAATTGATTATAGGATGAGGACAATCCATATATATATATTTATATAATTATTCTTTCCTTATTCATATATATTCTTTATTCATTATAAAATTTATCTATATCTATGCATATATATACTTGCATGCCTATTAAATAATATATATATTAAATGACTCTATATTCCAATGCGTAACAATAATTGTTGCTGCTGTTCTAAATTGCAAATCCTATTTCTCCATGTTTTTTCCCCCTTCCTTATTTTCATTCCTTCTATTTATACCATTCAAGGTAGGTGACTCATGGGGGGAATGTATTGTTTGGTGAAAGAGGTGACTTTTCATAAAATACATCCCTTTGTTAGATTTAATTGCTGCTTTTATTATCACAATAATATCTATTTTTAAAATAATATATTATTACTATAATTATGATATTTCAGATTTCTATTTATTTTATTATTTTATTTTGATATTTTATTGAACATATTTTAACATTAAAGTATAATAATAAAACAATTTGATAATATCTTATTATTATTTTATTCTAATGTATTACAATCTTTGATGTGTAATGATTATAATATTTATTTATTATTATTTTTTTATACTAAGTTATTTAATACTAGAATGTAATAATAATAATTTGCCTATATATTATTATTATATTTGTTATTTCATTTTATATATTTATATATTGATATGATACACATTTATTTTATATTTAATATTAATATTGCCATTTATTTTATTTATTAATTGATTTGTATTTTAACACTTAATCTTTATGGTTTTGTTATTTCGGGGACATGACATAATCCTTCACATATATTTCTGCATTAAATCTGATTAGATTTCTTAAATCTTAGCTTAGATACCATGTTAGTTTTAGGATCAGAAATGTAATAAGCAGAAAACTCAACACATAGAACAAAGAACACAGTATTTTACCCTAGGAAAACCCTCCTACTCGAGGGAGAAAATCCCAACAAGAAATTATCTTTATAAATCAGAATAATATGTGCAGAAATAGCACACAAGATCAGGCCCTAGAAGAGGCAAATTTCATACAATAGATCTGCACTTAAATATAGTGTGAATTCCTTAGATACAAAATATTTGCTCTTCTCCTTGAAGCGAATCTGCTCCTCTTGACTGTGAATCTGCTGCTGAAGGAATTCGAATTGGAATTGAGATGAATTGATGATGAAATGAGGAGACACCTTCTCCTATATATACAAGCTGGATGATCTTTCTTTCTAGGACCGACCTAGAAGAATACAAACTTTATTTATAAGACAAAGGCCGATCTGCCTTGAGTTAAATATATTTAAGGGAAAATATCTCCCGAAGCTACAAAACACTAACACTCGAAACCTTATTTTCACATTGCCTAATTAATGCTTTATGGCCTCAACACTCAATTTTTTTAAAAGGTTTGGAGTTTGGTCAACAGTGATAAAATTATGAAAAATGGCATGTGCCAAGAAGGTCTATGTGGCTTTAAAGGCCTTGCTTTGGTCTTGGTGACAAGGGGTCCACCCCTTGACCCTGCCTTGTATAGCACCAAGGGCACTGCCCCCAAACCCCACAAGAGGTGCCAACCCCTGCCCTAGTTTAAAAAAGCAAACAAACTTGTTTTTGGCTGCACCAGATGGAAAAGCTGTGTCTTTTCATTTATTTGGCATTAAATAAAAAAAACAGCAGTTTTCTCTCCATATTTTAATTTTTGATTTTCTGCATTTTTGAATTTGCCAATTTTTTCCCTGATTAATTGCAAAAATCTTATCTTTTGGTTTGCTAATTTATTCCTGAGAAATATTTTTGCTACTATGGTTAGACTGATGTATCTCTCTTGTTCTCTTTAGTAATATGAGATGCACTTCTCAAACAGCAATGATATTGGAGATTAAGATCAAACAATAGTAGGAGAGATATCGAGCTGTTTGATTAAATATGTATGTGATTCCACTAAGTAGACCAGGTTTAGATAAGCTATCCCTGCAAATTCATATAACGGATAGACAACTAGTGGCTCAAAGTAACTATACAGATAGGAACACTGTAACAGGTTTCTAAGTAAGTTATCAGAGAATGAAGCAGAGAAATAATTTTAAAACTAATATGCAAAAGAGATACATTGTCTTAATTCCAATTTGTAACTCATAAAATATGTACAATGCCAGTGAGGAAGCAAGATGAGAAATAAGATCAAGTAGGTGCCATAAGAGTATACCAACTACATTGCTGAGAAAAAGATGATAGCAAAACCAAAAATTTAAAAAAAGCAAGAAAAAATTGCATTGAACAGGAAGAAAGCCTGAATGCATGAATTGAGAGCACCAAAGTACCATGTGCAATGCAAGGAAAAAAAAATAGACTATATAAAGCTTCAGGAGTGAGTTTCACAGATGAGTCTTCGGAGGAGAAAGAGTGAGCATAATGGAACACATCAAACAACTATAGAGATTGAAAACAATACAGGTTATTGGAGAAGAGAATCTTAATAATTGAGACATTTTCAATATGAAGAGGTTAACAAGAGATAAGCTATCAGAAATAAGTCAGATAAGAGGAAAGAAATTGGAGGAGATTTTCCCCACAGGACGAGAGATGCTGGAGGGAAGGAAAGAACAAGTAATGAAGAAGAAGGATGTAGTGAAAAGAAAAAAAATTGAGAGACTTTCAATAAGTGGAACTAATGTGAAAGAAGAACTAATGTAGGAGCACAAAGAGCTAATGGGTATAAGATGATGATTCGTTGGGAGGTTTGGATGACAATTGTATCTATTACATCAAAGGAGATTTGCAAACTTAAAAATTTAAAAGACATAATAGTTAGAGAGTTGTACAAAACTAGATTGAAATATACATCTGTTCTTTTGAAAACATGCACCTTAAATTAATTCAGAGACCAAAAGATTGATATGTACAGTTAAGTTTGCAGTCAAAAAGAATTGTACTCTGATTGCTGTTCCATTAATGATGAAGACTTTAACAAGTATACACTTCCATCTAAATTAAATACAAGGTTTTAATCTGAGCTATGAAAGATTTGCATGGACGGGAAAAAATTAGATCCTTGCTCATTAAGCATCAGGCAAAGAAACAATTGACAATGAGACAAGCAAAAGATGCAATCAAAACAGGGCCATTATGATGGGAACCAACAAGAGTGAAACTAGACATAATGTCTATGGTTGACAGTTCAAAATAATAATTTCCATACAATTTTTTTGTCTTATATTTGCATCAAGTTCTGATTGCCAACAATTCCTTCATATTATTCAATACAGCGTAAATGAAAATAAATTAACTGAGCCTCATAGAAAGTGAAAAGGAGAGCAATGGTGAGAAAATGAAACAAAATAGACCAAAAAAATGGAGAATAATGTACCATTGTAAATGTATCTCGTACAACAGGTGCCATGGTCCAGCCACTTATATCCTGCATAATAAGCATCTTTTCATTTTAAAAATAAATCTAAAGCACTGTAAAAGGCTACAATAACTGGTGGATTACACTGACTTACAAAAGTAAAATACCTTGTTAAGAAAATAAATAAATAAAAGTATAGTTAATATAGTCTGAATAGTAATTAAATTACTAAATCATAGGTTAGAGTATGCTAGTCGCTTCACATAGAAAAGAGATGTTGAAGAAATAATTTTCAATTAGTCTTATTTGGTTTTTGTCACCCAAATTCTGTTGCACCAGTAGGTGTCTAAATATGTAATTTGATCCTTTGGAGATACACAGATGATTTCTGAAATCTCCCGATTTCATCATTTTGTATTAGATTTATCTAAAAAGGAAGAGCACGATTGCATTCCCTTTGTTATTTGATCTGTTGATTTAAAGCCATTGGAAAGAAAGAAAAGCTCTATGGCATTCTGCAAGGAGAGCAGCTCCATGGCACTCTCTATCAAAAATCTTTTGCCACTAGACAGCAGACAAGAAGGTTGCAAGAAATTTCTAGGCAAGGCAAGTGAATAATAGAAGAAAAGGAAAACTGGCATCCATCACAAGCGCAGCTCTGGAGAGAAGGAAAAAAATGAGATTGAAGCACCCAAGCACATAGCTCTATCCAAAAAAATAGCAGCAGCAGGACAAGAGTGAGGGAAAGAATAGCAAGCATCAAAAGAAATTAGAAGATTCCAGCAAAAGCAACCAGCTCTTTTGAAAGAGGAGAAATAGTCTTGCACATTAGAAGCTGCACACAAAATAAAAACACAAGTGCTGGAGTCAGGCACATAAAAGAAGAAAAAAATACAGGCTGTAGCTCATGGTAGAGCACCCCAAGATGCACATGAGAGGTCCTAGGCTAAGTCACAAGGTTCAAATTCGAGTTCGAATTCGGAAACAATAAAATTTGCATAAAATTCAGCAAGGATAAAAAAATTGGAAAAAAAATCGGCATTAAATTTGCCTTATATAAATTTTATTTTTTAAAAATATAAGTAATATATCCACAAAATTATCAAAATAGTTAAACATTGCTAAATAGATTTGAAGTCATCATAAAAAATTGACACATTTATAAAATATAAACCATAAACAAACTGTGTGCTTAGAATGATCTGCAAGAGTAGTGGTTTATAACAAAAATAGGTCGAAAACACTAAAAATTGTTTTCAAAAACCTTAAATAATGCTTTTCCACAATATATTTTAATGAAAAAACACACTTTTTTTGGCCGAATTTTAACGAATTTTATGTAAATGTTTGAAATTCGGAAAAATTCAAATTTCTTGCTTGAAATTCGCCAAATGCTGTGACATAGGTCCTAGGTTCAAGACCTAGCTGGTCCATGGAAAATAAAATGGAAACAGCCAACAAAATCCAATGCAAGTTTTTTCATAATGTTCCTATTAAAAATGTAGTTCATTCTTTTAAGTTCTATAATTTTTTAATTTTTTATATACCTTTAAAATTACATTAAATTTTTTTAAATACCCAGCCTTGAGGAACTAATTAATTTGCTATCTCCTAAATTCGTTAGTGAAATTGGCAGAAAATTTGCCCACATAGGTAGAATAATCCCACCAATCATCCCCCAAAAGTGTTTCACTTCAACTCTGACAGATAGTCAGATTTAACTGTTTTTGTATAAAATTGCCTAGAATAGAATTAATTTGATTTCTCCTTCACTGTGTCAATTTTTTCCCTGAAATTTTGTCAGTTTGTGTCAAATAATATTCCCAAAAAAATTCTAAAAGTATTTTGCTACAGCTCTTATAGTGTGAAAAAAATTAACCATTTTACAGTAAAATTGCTTGTTTTCAGCACAGTAGCCTGAGAAAAATAAGTTAATTTTGTAACTTAAAACCAGATTAAATCAAGAGCCATAACTGACTAAAAATAGATGTGTATAAGAACAATTGAATGCTCCAAGTAGAAGCACTTGGTTTGATTAGGTGCACTCCTTGTTTGTTGGGGTCAAGATTCTCATGGAGAGAGATAAACTCCATTTTGGAGGGTGCATTCATGGGATGGGATGCATGGATCTAATTGGTGCACCTTGTTTGTAGGGATCCAAATTCTCATGGAGAGATACTATACATTTTGGAAGGTGTGTTCATGAGGTGGGACACATGGATCTAATTGGACCAATTTGAATCCTGGATTGGAGCTCATGGTTTTGGGCCCATAGTTTTGGAAATCACTGATGGTTTCCTAGTTTGCTCATAGTGCATATATGAAGTGCTTGGATAAGGAGTTGGACTTGGTCTTGTATGACATTTAAAAGCTGAAGAATTGGATCAGACACAAGGTTTTGAAATCTTTCAACATAGTTGAAACTCTCTTTGTATTGTAATCACTTTCCTGTTGATGATATATTAAGTGGTGTCATGATCTGCTAGGTATTTTTACAGAACCATTTCCCAAGGTAAACCTTGTGTTCTTTGTTTGATTGCCTTGTTATTCTGCTTAAATTTATTTGGATTTTGTAACCTATTTAGCAAAGTTCTCTATCAATTATCTACAATTTTTTCAAGAAGACAGGTCCACAACAGAAGAAGAGTAATTCCAAATGGCAATATTGTTGAAGATGACAACTCTCAATATGAAGAGTTTGTCTATGCATCCCACACTTGTGAGGAGTTTCCCCATCTGAGTTCAATTTGGTATGTGGACTCAAACACTACAAAGTACGTGACAAGTAGAAAGGATTGGTTCATGACTTTGAACCACACCACTTCCTAAAACCAGGTTACTCTTGGAGATGATACCACCTATGACAGTCAAGGTCTAAGTAATGTATTTTTCCACTTGGCAAGCAATTTTGTAGGATTACAAAAGTTCTTTACATTCTAGGGATCACAGAGGATAGACAATCTATCAGTCAACTTTAGGACAGCAACCTGAAGGTTGAATTTGATAAACAAGGCAATGAAAAGTTGTCTCATTGTAGACAAATTTAGGAGTTAAGACATTCTTACATGTACTTCTAGATTCAACAAGATATTTGAACTTGATATTGTACACATGACCACCAAGCCTTCGAAGTCAAAATTGGTGATTCTACCTCCCTTCGGCATTGGCATTAAGGTCATCTAAGCTTTGGCTATTTGCTTGCACTTAGCAAGTATGACATGGTGGGAGGTCTTCCCTCACTAAAGAAGACTGATGATCTTTTCTCTAGTCACTTCACTCGCAAGCAAGATCAAACCCCTTTTTGATCTAGCAATCATCAAGCACCTTGTCCACTAGATCTAGTGCATACTGATCTGTGTGAATACATGATGCCTAGCGTTAGCGGAATCAAATGTTTTCAACCTTTTGGTGAAGATCATGCGAGGAAAATTTGGGTGTATTGCTTGAAGACCAAGGATTAGGCCTTCATAGTTTTCAAAGAGTTCAAAACTCTTGTGGAATAAACTTCTAGTCATCATATTCATATGCTCCACTTAGATCAAGGGAGTGAGTATACTAGCAATAAGTTCACTTCTTTTTTGAATAAGAATGGCATTCAACAATTGTTGACCAATACCAATATGCCTCAACAAAATGGTGTTGGAGATAGGCACAACTATACCATCACGTAAATGGTGTGTAGCATGTCAAATGATTCCCACTTGGGACAAGCATTTTGGGTAGAGGCTGTTCACATTGCAGTTTATTTATTGCATCGCACACCCACCAAACCTCTTGATGGGATCACTCCAAAAGAATCATGGATAGATGTTAAGCCTTTCATTTCCCATCTCCATGTTTTTTGGGGCAAGATGTACATGCACATTCCCAAGGAGAAGCAAAAGAAGTTGGATGAGCATTCTTGTAGTGTATCGTCTTCAAATACAACAATGAGTCAAAGGCCTACCAACTAATGGTTTCCAACACCACAAAGCTCCACATCAACAAGGATGTAATCTTTGATGAGAAGAATGAATCCAACTCACTTTCCACACAACCAACTATTACAAATATGGCTCCTATTCTTCCTATTGATGATGAAAATGGAGACAATCGTTCTTAGGAAGATAATGATGATGGTGTCGACGAAATTGATGATGACAATTAGGATGGTGATGATAATGATAATGGTCAACCAAGTACTCCTATACCAACACCCTCGAGTACTATGCAAAAGTTGTCCATGCAATATACTAGCACCATACAAGATAGGTTGGATGGATTTCCAAACACATCAACTTCAACGGCCAAAACATGTAGCATGCCTCGTAATGGGATGAATTTAGCTATAAATCCCCAACAAATATTATGGTAGATAAACTTAAGTTTTTTGTATTTTAACTAGAACAAATATATGTAATGCCCCAAGGTTAAATAAGCAGCCAATATTAATTACAAACCCTTTGCAAACTTCATATTTGTGACAAATATATTTAGGGTTTTAATATTTTAATTAACCTTTACAACCCAACAACCCTAACCCTAATATTATAGATCGGGTTCACAATTAAGATAAATAGCAAATTTAAACATTTACCCAAATCTAACAAAACCTAGATTACAAACATTATTTTGCATTCATTGATACCTAACTTCAAATCAGCTTACAAACAGAAAGAAATTAGAAAGCCTTTCTTACATTCACGGGATTGCAAAATATTACAAATGCTACTACAGCAGCTTTAATGTACTGTCCATTCCACATTGACATTCACGACCCTCCATAATTCAATCAATCTCAACTCAACTAATAGCAACCACCATGAAAGCTCCGATAAAACCTCTAGGTGAAATCCTTTACACAAAGGGGTTTCATCCACTAACGTGCATACTCAAGAGGGTTTTTATCCTCTAATTGATAACAAATTTGTGAGTTTCATCCTTGAATCCGAGCATTAAAACACAGTGCTCAAAACAATTTTCCAATTAGGGTTTTTGAATATTTTTCCTTCTTTTTCCCCATGAAGACTTTGGACCCTTAATACCCACAGAAAGAATATCAAAGACTACATCGAATGCCAATATGTCAAATCAAGTACACGATAGAGAATGCCCATACCCAACAGGCGGCATTTTCCTTCATACTACGCTTGGAATCATGCCACCTACCCCTAGACATAAACAAGAAATATGGGGAAATACTTTACATGAACTGCAAATGTTCTCCGCAATAATGCCAAGAGATCCCATAGGGACCCTAACTACTGCCCTAATGGCAGCCAAGGTAGCATCTTCATTTCCAACATTGGAGGTACACATGGATCCAAGCCATATATATTAAATAATGTTTATAGGTGCAATGGACCCGTTAGCTGGAAGTTACAGGGTCAATATTGAGTGTTAATGGCACTCTATGAAATGCCCCAAGGTAGGTGAGATGAACAATGAAAAATGGAAGGAGTGTCGGAGTTGGGGTGTCGGATATACCTCACACAACTTATACCACAAGTCAAGGGTGAAGTTCGGAGGTAAAACATACCATGAGAGTAAGTTTGACTCTTCAGTAAAGACATAGCAAGAAGCGAGGTTAGGCGGAAAGTTTGAAGAAGTAGAGAACTCCAAAGCCTTGACGAGAGAGGGAACAACAAGAAGGAATGGGCGAAAGGTATGTCTAGAAGAGGAAGTTCGACTCCCCAACAAGAGCCAACGAAAGGGCAAGGATGGAAGGAAAAGCATGTTGAGAGGAGGAAGTTTGAAAGTCCAACAAGTAGAAAGGAAATGTAAGGTTGAGCCAGAAGGCATGTCGGGATGGTGAAGTCTAAAAGTCCAACAAGAACCAAGAAAAGATCGATCTTGAACAAGAAGGCATGCCTGGAGGAGGAACTTCGAAACCCCAATGACTGACAAAAATTTAGAAGGTTGGGCATGCCTCCATGCTTAGAGGCTTCAGGGACCTTAGACCAACATAGGAGGAAAGAAGAAGAACACACAAGAAAAATTGGACCAAGGGAGATGCAGGAAATAGGAAATAGGCATTTTGGTCCATAACACAAGTTATTACAAAAAGGGGACTTGGCATGAGCCCTCATGAGCACATTATTTAGAATTTTGAACAATCAATGGTTAAGAAGCCCTATAGTCAAAGACTTAGAAGGTTGACATTGATTTTCAGGATCAAGTACAAGGAGACAAGTATAAGGTTAGCTTGTGGTAAAAGGCTATGCTCAAAAGAAAGGCATAGACTATGAGGAAACATTTGCTCCCACAACCAAGATAAAGTCTATTAGAATGGTCCTTGCTATGGCTGCATAATTTTGTTGGAAGGTCCATCAAATGGACTTCAAAAAGTGTATTTCTTAATGGAGATCTAAAATAGAAGGTCTACATGACTCAACCAAAGGATTTGTTGCAAAAGATACCCAAACTCGTTTCTCTATGGTCTCAAAAATGTTCCCAAAACCTAGTATATCGAAATAGATGAACATCTTGTGCAACATTAATTCCATCAAAATCCACATAATCCAAATCTCTACCTCAAAGAGCATAAGGAGGAGGTCATAATTCTTATTTTGTATGTTGATGACCTAGTCATCAGAGGTAGTTTATAGGTGATGATTAATGCAACAAAGAAAGACCTTAGCAAGTCATTTGACATGAGTGATCTCCAAATCTTAAACTATTATCTTGGTTTAGAGGTATGGCAAACAAGAAACCACATCTTTGTATCTCATATGAGATATGCCAAGACTTTGTTCGAGAAATTTTGAACAATGGATTGTAAGCCCATATTGAGACCAATTGAGACAAAACTAAATTGTCTCAATCAAATCCATCTCCTAAGGTGAATGCCACTCTTTATCATCAATTAATTGGAAGTCTAGTTTACCTGACTTAGACCAAGCCAGATATCATTTATGTTGTCAATTATATTTCATGATTCATGTAGGAACCTACATCATTAGAAGGCAGCAAAGAGCATAGCCTAGAGTACAAGAAGAACTATCAATTCTTGATTGACTACATGAACATGGGCTATGCAAGATCCATCAATGATAGGAAATCCACATTTGGATTTGCATTCTTTCTAAGATCTGGTCCAATTTTTTGGGGAAGTGGGAAGCAAAACACGGTTGCTCAATCTTCCACTGAGGCAAAATATCATGCAGCGAGTGGAGTTGTTTGTGAGGAGATATGGTTGCCTCATATACTTGAAAGAATGGGAGTGCCATAGAAACAACCAACTATCCTATACTGCGACAATCAGTGTGTTCTAGAAATTGTCCATAATTCAATGTTCCATGAATGCATGAAACATATTGAGGTTCAATGCCACTACATATGCAAACATATTCAGAAACATAATATTCAGCTCTAATTTTGCCCCACACAAGACCAACATGTAGATATCTTCACCAAATCATTTGCATATGTAAAGTTTGAGGTGTTTCAAAATTCTCTCCTGCGCTCTTAAGACTATGATGTAATGATATGGGAGGGGAGGGCAGTGGGGATGGTGGGTGTGGGGGGATGTTAGTCAAACAAAACTAAAACAAGTATAGTCAATATCTTTGTCATAGGATTTGCCGAATTTTGGCCAAGAAGTTCGAAATTCGACAAAGTTAAAAGAAAACTTAAAAATTCATTCTAGTTCGCGAAAAAAATTGTACAGCACAAGGCTTAGATTTTTTTATTAAAATATATTTCTTTAGTCAAGTCTTTGAGTGGAAACTTTTGAAGCATAGTCCGTTCGAAAGCTAGTAGCCCGAGTTAATATTGAGGTAATAGACGGCATCAATCAAGTTAAGTCCAAACAAGACTCAAACATGAATCCACCTATCCCCATCCGTGTTTAGGTGGTCCGGTACCAACCCCTACTACTCTATAGTCAGTGTTTATAATCTGCGCCACCTATGATTTACCATACATAGGAAAGGAGATAAAAATACGAATCAATAAATAAAGGGGTTGATAAACTACAAGCTTGTCATTATTCTTTCCATCATGGGTTTGTAAACTAGTGTGTTTGAAGACTAATAAAAAGAAAGCCAAGGTATAGAAGAGAAAGGATATAATGTCAACGATTGCTTTTATTTTAATTTTTGCTTAAAATAAAATTTGATTTCTTTCTATTTTTGGTTTTTAAATAATGTCAATTTTAAAAAAAAAAAATCTTTTGTACTCAATACTTTAAAATGTTTAAATTAGATTTTTATTATAATATCATTACTATTTAATATATTTATTATTTATATATTACTATTATTTAAATTAAATTTTAAATATATTATATTATAATAATATAATATTTTTAGATTTACTAACGCATTCAAAGTTAACATAATATAGTTTTATTTTTATCGGTTTATTATTTACATTTTTTTTTAAATTTAAATTTATATAAGGCGATTTTTTTCCCTTATCGAATTTCATCTGAATTTTATTGTTGTCGAACTCGAACTCAAACCTTGTGACATAGGTCAATATAGTATGAGTGGTAATTAAATTATTTCATCCTAGGTTAATTTATTTCTTGCATAGGTTGTTAGAGCATGTCAATCACTTTACTATTGTTCAAGTAGCAAAGAAAGAGCTTGTTGAAGAAATATTTTTGAGTTAGTCTTATTTGGTTTTCATCAACCAAATTCATTTACATCAATATGTGTATAAATATGAAATCAATCCTTAAGAAATACACATGGATGATTATGAAATCTATTGATTCCATCATAACTAAATTACCAACAAAAAAGGTGTAAACATGATGCAATCTAGGCAAAGGTGTCCAATGAAAGATGACCTAAGCCTAGCAACCTAACATTTATCAACAACTGCATGAGCCAAAAATGGAAACAAAATCTACCTTGAAGAAGCTTATAAATATGCTCCCATGAGCTTTCTACTTTCTCAGTTAGGGGTGGACCAAAAATGAACTATTATTTTCCTTGGATGGATGAATTTCTATCAATATCACACTCTCTATTTTTCCCTAGTTCTATTCTGCCTTTTTCTAAAGTTTTCCCCCTAAGCTCGGCCTCTCTTCTTTCCTCCAACAATCTACCTCTCAATTCCCTGCAGTTGTTACACTCATTTCTTAAACCATAACTTCTACAACACAATAGTAAAAAAGCTTCACCATTGGGCAAGCAACAGTTAGACAGGGAACACTATCCAATGCCCAATATTTTGCTCCAACAACTGCCAACAGACTGTTGTCCAAGAAAATGTCCGCTAAAGAGAATAAGAACAGTCCCCAAAACAAAAGAAGTTGAAAATCCACAGCTGAGATCATGAACAACTTCCTGACGGTGGCATTTTTCTGACCAAGTGCCACTAAAACAGAACAGAACAAAACAAAGAACAGCAATTTTTTGGAAACTAAACAACTGCAAAAAAGAAATAACACTACCTACATGACGTTGTTAGCATCTAAACTGTCGAGAAGCAAATGAAGAAAATGAATTTTCACCCCTATAATTTGTATACAACTAAGCATATTCATTCTGATGTTTCTCATATTGCTGGAAGTAATGAAAATTCATTCCAATACCAATCCTGAAAAAATATTGTCACCCAAAGACAAGAAGGAAAACGAAAAGCATTCCTCATGTAGGTGCATGACTTCACAATTGTTGCAACCTGTAGCTCACTTGTAAGTAACCTATACCATAGTTATAGGTAGGTCTGTGGCCTAAGAGAACACCTACAGGTAACCTGTATCCAATCTGCAGTGACCTTTACCCATTCTATAGCAACCTGTAGCAGCCTTCTGAATATGCATGTTTGATGAAAAGCCTAATGGACAAAAGCAACCAAAACTAAAGAAAGCTGAAATTTTATTTAAATACAACCTATTATTGTTTTTGGTGATGCAAGATCACTTTGGACCTCGATGCTCCTACATCATTACAACTTTTATTGTTTCCACAAAATGATATATTAAAAATATTGTGTTCATGCTCAATTATGTGAAGGCTACACTGGCAAGTCATTGTTTCTAAACCATTCACTGCACAGGAACAAATGAACAGAATTTTCCAACCAAACAGTAGAATCTAAACTGCTTTCACCAATATAAATACAAAATATTTAAATGAAAACTCATTTATAACTTCTAAGAAACCATCTGAGTGATATTTTTAATAAAGAATTAAAATAGATCATGATTATATAGATGGCAACTGCTCTATATTTTTCACTAAAAGTAAAACCACATAAGTCTAAACTTCAATCAGAAAAGATTTCGGAAATCAATGGAAACTGGAATATTTAAACCTGTATGCATATCTTTGAAAATGTGTTCAACATTTTCCTATATCATATATCAAAATCTTCTCAAATTAGATAAAATATCGATAGATTTTTTTTAAATGTGTTCAGCATTTTTCCTGTATCTCATATCAAAATCCTCTTGAATTAAATGTAGTGAAGCTAAGGACTAAAAGCATCTAATATAGAGCATGTTCACCATAATATAATAAGTTCTTAATTTACACTCTGTTTCCATACAATAAGTGAATTTCTTCTACAGTGTTTATATACATAATATTCTCACTAATTTTGTAGTCCCTCAAATATAAGCATGGTTCATAAATGTTACCACTTTAAGTGATAGTAACACTAGTGTACAGCATAAATTCTATGTTGAGACAACAATTTTTACAGTAATATGCGACAGAAGTTTTATGTTGAAACAAATGACAAAATATTTTGTGTACTGGCTCACACCCACAGTATAGAATCTTACAATGCTATAGAAAGGCCAAAGTCCGTGCTAAGTGTGATCAAATGAATAATACATAGCCAAAGAAATACCCATGTTTTCCAGGTACCAAACCTTGCCTACCCCTAAGTTACCTCTAGATTGGAATGTTTTGTCTCTTCTGTCCTTAATTTTTTAACAGGTATAGAAAAAAAAATTTAATGATTTCTACTTTGAGTTCAAATCTTGAACTCCACAATCATAGTAAGAACATATCCTTTCTCACCAGTTTCACAAAACTGAAAGTAATGTTTTAGTAACATGAGCTGATCTTGATATGAAGTTTTAAGTTTAAGCTGATGCTGGGTCTACTTGACCATGGTGAAGTCCACAATATCCATCTTGTCTACATATACCATTTCTTCATATTTACACTTCTTAAAATATGCAATGAACTTTATTTCATCTGTATATGTATTACAATAATGATTGACCTAATGCATGTGATCCTCCACTATATATTTACTCATATCCTGCTGTTGTCATCGTTTTAAGCACTCTTTGACAATTTTGTGGCCTTCCTCCAGCAGTGTCTTCTTGTCCTTGAGACTGCCGTCTTTAGTTTTATGGTTTACTTTCTGCTCAAATAGAAATTACCCTGCTTCAGCTCTATATCCATTGTGTACTCATTGCCCTTTTTCAGGCCTTCCCTCCTGCCTAGAAGTTCATATTTCAAAAGCTTCATTGAACTAAAGGACAAACCAATGGTTTCTACACTTCTTTCATCTGATTCATCTGTACTTCCGTTTCCTTCTTCAGGACTTCATTGATGCTTTCTATTTCTGTAGCATATCATGGGAAGTACTCTTGATTCTTTCCAACTTTAAAATGAAGGCCCACAAATGTGCAAATAAGATCTTATGTTCCTCCTAATTTTCTTTTAACTTTTTTAGTTGCTTTGCACAGAGAACAAATTCTGCAATTATTGGGGAATCAAAAGTTAATCTCCTTTTGTAATGTACCCTTTTTCATGAGCATCAGAGTTGGGGATTAGCCTATTTTCTTGACCCTCGTAGGCTAATAGTTCTGGATAGAGGATTTCTTGGACGGGCACTTGGTCCTCAATTTGCAATGTAGATCTCCGGAGTATGGTGACAGGGTGAATTGTTGCGTTTGGCATGGTACTTGTGCTTAAATTTATGATACTCACCTTTTATTTCACCATCCTTGGCCTAGGGACCATGTGTCTTCAAAAGGAAGGGGTCACTTTATATTTTTCAGTTACTATTCATTCCTAAAGTGAAAAAAGAAATAACTTAAGTGAATAGTGCTCACTTTAATGAATAGTGATTTCAATGTAAAATTATAAATATCAAGAGAGAAAGTTCGACCCTCTTCATGAATGAGATGATTTTGCTTGATGAACTTGGGAGTGTGACTTTGGAGGAAGAAGGAGGCTAGGGTTTCCTGATTTCTTGCAGTGGGTAAGCTTGGTGTGGCTTTGTTCTTCGTATTTGAGCTACTTGAGGGTGTGAAACACCACCTTAAGGTTGTTGGTCAGTTTTTGGTTGCTTCATTTGGAGTCATAAGTTGCTGTTTGCAGGTTATTCGAGCCATTTTTCAAAGGGATTTCGGACTGCCAAACTCTATTCACATTTGCATGGGAGTTGTTCGCTTTTGAAACATTTTGGGGCTGTTTTTGAAGAGCTACAGCCAGCCGCATTCTTCTTGAGGGTTTTAATCAACATATTAAAAAAAAAAAACACTTCTTCTAAGAGGCTGCAAACTCACCCAAAAGGGGCACCCTAGGTAGAAGAAGCCTCCCAATCTGGATTTGGGTGGGAGAAATTCGGGTCTCAAGAGTTGTGTTCACTGCATTGGGGGCGGGTACTATAGCAAGTCACTATTCACAGAGCTACATGGCAATAAGTTAAAATATGGTATAAGATATAGTTAGCTTTAAAATTTGATGAAAGTTGTAGGTTGTAAGCATCTTATTATGTAATGAAGAAATTATATTTGGACACTGAAATGAGCAATGTACTCAAGTTGTTTCAGTAGCTTAGTTTATTTGAAGCTTTCATTGTATGCATATGCTCTTTAGTCCCTTTCTAGCATTATTGGCAAGCAAACTCGAAAGCAAGAAGGAAGGAATTAAACTAAAACAAAATCAGACCTACAAAACTCAGTGGAAACAGATCAGCAAAGTGGTGGAACACTATAGTGGTATCAGAGCGGTTTCCCGCCAACCTGTTGGGTGAGTTTCAGCTGCAAAAGTTTTAGTTGTGCTTCATGGCTACTCACGGAGAGCAATGGAATGCCATATTAAAACAGTTGGATACCGTAGCGAAGGAGTCAAGTCAGATTTCAAAAAGAATGAATAAAATGCTTTCAGACCCAAATTCAGAGCAGTACCTATTATCCTTCTTCAAGTCTATATCACAAAACAAAAAGGAGAGAGAAGAGGCATCTAGAGGAGAAACTTCTAGAAATCTCTACAATGAATTTGCAGCAGTTAGTGATCAGCCTACTGATGATCCTAAGGAGAGTATTAAACAGATTTGCCAAGAGGAGGATTTGGATCACATGACACTTCATGATGATGTCAAGGTTGAAGAAAAGCAAAAGTTGGTTGAAGTTAAATTAGTTACATTAGAGCAGCAACATGAAGGTCAGATTTCTTGTGATACCTCATTATATGAGTCAAGCATTACTTCAACCTATCATGACAAGGAATCGGATTGTGGTTCGGTGGATGTTATTCACCCATATGAAAGTCTGTTGAAGGCCCATGATATTGAGGAGAATGTGAAAATTGACCTTCTACTTAGTGGAGCAGCCACTACTGTTTTGACTACACCGTTTGGTAGATATGAAGATATCAAGCATATGAGGGCTGGTTTTGTATATTTTGGCAGCGAAGAGGTAAAGAGGTCCGAAAAGTTGAACGAAGGACAGTTGCAGAAAGCAAAGGAGGCTAGATTAGGGCTGCCAATGTGAGACAACACCTTCAAAAGGTAAAAGATAAAGTCAATCTCATCAACATAGCAAGACAAAAGGGAATAGATAACCTTAGAGGACTCCTTACGAAGAGAAGGGATGCACTTTGTTCCAATGATAGTGATAAGGTTGATAAGCCTGGGCAATCGAAGGACTTGGTGAAGATTCCAGAGAGGGGTAAACAAGAACAGTTAGAGGCTTCATCATATGGTGCGGAGGTTGTTCGTAGCTTGGAGACTAAGTTGAAAGTGAAGGAGGATGGGATTATTGCGGCATTATCTCATCGTGACAGGATGCACAAATTAATTGAGGATCATCTTTGGGCAGTCTAGTTAGAGAGAAGACAAGAAGGGACTGGAGCCGGATCTTCTCATGATGCTTTGCAGATTGTCAAAGAAGGTATGGAAACAATGAAGACAAATTATTTGAACCTTCTTTCAGACAGAGACACCCTACTTAGCCTTGTTGGGATCTATTCGGATTCCTTGATGAGGGAAGAAGAGGAAGTTGATAAGCTCTCTCTAGAGCTTGAGGACGTTAAGGGTTCTTTGGTGAGCACTCAATTAGCACAGTCAGGAGAGTTTCACCTCGATTGCAGCATGAGGTATGCTCATCAACTTATTTTCATACCACATACACAGGATTTGACGATGACTTTGATGGCACAAAGAGGTGGGTGGAATAAAGAGTGCTCTAGTCAGCTCCGGTATGACTTGTCTCCGACTTAAGATGACGATTTCGGGTTTAGCAGGTCCTCTACTTTATTCTCCCATGTTGATAATCATTTGATTCAAGACTTGGAGACTTGCTGCAATTTGGAGAAAGGGTATATCCGAGTGGCGACGCTTAAGTCAGATGGTGTTGAGGTTGATAGATTTTCAGTTTATCCGTGCGACTCAAGTATGATACCTGAGGTGTATCAGCATAGTGTTTGGAATTGGCATGGTTTACTGAGTTGGGATCCAGGTGGAGGTAGAGTTAGCACTGCCGTTTAGAGGGGTCCCAGTGTATTGCTTCACCACGTTTGGTATGGTGGAGTTAGGATCAGTGTTGAGAGCATCTTGAATAATACCCAGTGAAAACTCACACTTTCACAACGAAGATTAGCTCGTAGCCTGCAGCAGTATGAAGATTACATTTCAAGACGAACCTTATCACGAAGCAAAAATGAGAGACTCGGTGTAGTATCCAAAGGACTCTATGATGTATTTGGATTAAAAGGTGATAAGTTTCAGGATCCTCATCGTGTGATAGGGCAACTTAAGGTTAATGGCAGTATGATGGCCACGGCCATAGTGCATTTTGATGTTGCTTGTCAGATATTGGCTACTTTGGGTGGGAGTACTCCTATGACAAATGGGCACAGTGATAGTAGTTTTTCATTTGCAGAGTTTCATGCACTTCGAGAGGCAGTTGGAATTATGAAACAAAATTACCTACAGCTACTTGCAAACAGAGATTTCCTTCTCGAGTGGGGTTGCATCTGTCATAAGGCATTGAAGGGAAAAGAAGAGGAGGTTGACAAACTCACTCATGAGCTTGAGGTGACTATGGACTCAGTGCAGAGCACCCAGTTAGCCCTTCAGGAGTCACAGTCACGGTTGGAGGAGCTTTCCGTGGAGTTGAGTTTGGCTCAATCTCCACCAGTTGTAGATACAATACAATTAAATACAGTGACAGTTGGTGAGGATCGTATATCCACGGGTTGTAGTGAGGATATGGTTACATCTATCACGGATATAGGTGCGGTAGTCTCAGTTGGGATGAGTACTTTGGTTGAGAGCAGTAGAGAACCACCCGTTGCATCAGGTTCTCCTGTGGTCAATACCATGATAGATGGTGCAGGACAGATTACTGATAGCTCTTGTATCGCAGTGGTGGATTCCCCTGAGAGTTGTGTGTTAGTACACGAGGCTACTCCATCATCTTCACAGGGGACTCGCAGAGTATCATTGGGTTGGGAGTATGGCTCTCATGTTGATTTGTTTCCCTCTCTTGGAAGCAAATCTAGTACATCATCCCATGCAACTGATTTTGGACGCCAGCTTGTTGTGTCTCCGAGTCAGAGTGATCAGCTGCAGGTTCCTGAGGATAAGGTTGATTCAGCCTTACATCGTTTTTACTATAGGAGTTTGGAGCTATCTCCTGATTCCAGTATTGCTAGTGATGAGCCATTGACCGAGGTGGGAGTGTTTTATCGCAACTACATAGTGTGGAGTGCTCAACACTTCTCTTTTGATCCACACCCAGAGGACTTGTTGATGCGTCGGTGTGGAGTGGCTCAGGGTTTATGCCATTCGTTATCGGGTGGAGAGTTACCATCTTCAAAAGATGGGATTAGCAATTGCAAGTACCCGACTCAGTTGTTGTGGGGGATTACTTGCAGGGACAACAGTCAGTTATCCATCATGCTGATATGTATCTAATAGGGTTTGCTACTTTAATACCACAAGGATTTCATACGGATACATGGTTACAGGGTGATTACGGTGTCAGCAGACATGATGGTTTGATTGGTTATCACTTCCCTGGGTGTTTTGGAGAGACTGTAGAGAGATGTGTTGCGGATGTTTCCAGATATTTTTGTCTCTTCATGACAGATGGATGCAAGTTCAAGTTGTATAGGGATCCAAATGGTGACAAGTTTGACACTGCAGTTGGATGGGTTTCGACGGGTTGCTTCACCATTTGTCAGCATGGTGAAGTTGTGATCAGATTTGCGCAGAGGAAGTCAGAGGTTATCAGACATAGCAGACTTCCATCCTGGGGTTGGGAACCAAGGATATTTGGCGCAGTTGCGTTTATGTTGGTGCTTCCGGAGTTAGATAGTGATGCATGGGACATTTTACAGTTCTTCTTTTCGCCCTTTTGAGAAGTGAGGTTTCTTTGCAGTAGAGATTGCTTGGGGACAAGCAATTTCAAGGAGGGCGGACTGTAATGTCCTTTTTTTCACGAGCATCAGAGTTGGGGATTAGCCTATTTTCCTGACCCTCGTAGGCTAATAGTTCTGGATAGAGGGTTTCTTGGACGGGCACTTGGTTGTCAATTTGCAGTGTGGATCTACGAAGTATGGTGACATGGTGAATTGTTGCATTTGGCATGGTACTTGTGCTTAAATTTATGATACTCACCTTTTATTTCACCATCCTTAGCCTAGGGACCATGTGTCTTCAAAAGGAAGGGGTCACTTTATATTTTTCAGTTACTATTCATTCCTAAAGTGAAAAAAGAAATAACTTAAGTGAATAGTGCTCACTTTAATGAATAGTGATTTCAATGTAAAATTATAAATATCAAGAGAGAAAGTTCGACCCTCTTCATGAATGAGATGATTTTGCTTGATGAACTTGGGAGTGTGACTTTGGAGGAAGAAGGAGGCTAGGGTTTCCTGATTTCTTGCAGTGGGTAAGCCTGGTGGGGCTTTGTTCTTCGTATTTGAGCTGCTTGAGGGTGTGAAACACCACCTTAAGGTTGTTTGTCAGTTTTTGGTTGCTTCATTTGGAGTCATAAGTTGTTGTTTGCAGGTTATTCAAGCCATTTTTCAAAGGGGTTTCAGATTGCCATAGACTCCATTCACATTTGCATGGGAGTTGTTCGCTTTTGAAGCGTTTTGGGGCTGTTTTTGAAGAGCTACAGCCAGCCGCATTCTTCTTGAGGGTTTTAATCAACATATAAAAAAAAACGCCTCTTCTAAGAGGCTGCAAACTCACCCAAAAGGGGCGCCCTAGGTAGAAGAAGCCTCCCAATCCGGATTTGGGTGGGAGAAGTTCAGGTCTCAAGAGTTGTGTTCACTTCATTGGGGGCGGGTACTGTAGAAAGTCACTATTCACAGAGCTACATGGTTGTAAGTTAAAATATGGTATAAGATATAGTTAGCTTTAAAATCTGATGAAAGCTGTATGTTGTAAGCATCTTATTATGTAATGAAGAAATTATATTTGGACACTGAAATGAGCAATGTACTCAAGTTGTTTCAGTAGCTTAGTTTATTTGAAGCTTTCATTGTATGCATATGCTCTTTAGTCCCTTTCTGGCATTATTGGCAAGCAAACTCGAAAGCAAGAAGGAAGGAATTAAACTAAAACAAAATCAAACCTACAAAACTCAGTGGAAACAGATCAGCAGAGTGGTGGAACACTACACCTTTATCTTCTTTTAATCCAAAATAAATCCATAAGTTTTAATGCGGTGATCTTGCCAAATTGTCTGATTTTTCCTTAGATTTAGAGATTCAATAGTCTTCAAAGATGTCTTCTTCTTGTCTAGGCCAATGTCTAGACAAGTCTTTCAAATTCCTCTTCTTCATTGGCATCTAGATCAGGGAAACAAAATTGAGCAACTATGTTTAACTTTCTTTGTTAAACAAGGAGAATGACCTACCAAAGACAACTAAAGCATGATTTTCAACCCCAAAGTATCCTCCAATTGTTTGACCAAATTTGAACTTACCTTGTCAAAAAAACATTACTTACAACAAAAGACAAAAATTATATACCTTATGTTTTTGAACCTTGTAGTTTAATTTCTTTGTTTTGCCATATAACCTGCAAATCAAATTATGGTGGACATTTCAACTTTATAAACAACAAAGCATGAACATGAGTTGTCATTCAGAAGAAAATATTGGTTGTGTTGATGCTCATTGCTTTACACGCTGAAATTTTTTGGCAATTTATCCAGCAAAACACTAAACTAACATGGGAAAAGTTGGACTACTACAACAAAACCAAGATAGGATGTGTGTTAGGAGAAAATGGTATCCAGAACATCAATTGTTCAGAAATACCCAGTAGACTTGATAGCAAGTTCCAAAAACCAGAAAAGATTACAAATGTGTGAATCAGGGGTTGATTACGAAGGCATGTGAGTTTGTAAAAATTAACATGTATAGCTTCTGTGAATTCCATCAGATCAGAAAACTCTGACCTTCAAACATCAACCATTCAAGTGAAAACACATTTGAGCAGTGGTGAAATACAGTAAATAACTGAGGTGATTAATAAATGGATTAGATATTTCTAAATAGCTTGTTAGCTTACGTGAATTCCATCAGGTCCGAAAACTCTGGCCTTCAACAATCAACCATTCAAGTGAAAACACATTTGAGCAGTGGTGAAATACAGTAAGTAACTGAGGTGATTTATAAATGGATTAGATATTTCTAGATTGCTTGTTTATAGACACCTTGAAATGAGTTAAATCTAGGACTTATCACATTGATAACCTGAATACAGATGCTACCTTAAGTAAAAACTTGAAATGTGGTAACGGATTTGTCAAAGAATTGTTCCAGTCAATTGTAAACTTCAATTGTTATTCACGGCATAAATGGTTGAGGACTTAGGTCCAAGGGGCCATGATGTAATGTTGCTGGAGAACATTTGAAACAGCATGACCCATATTCAAATCTATCCAATAGCACTAAGGTAACCATAACACCAGTGGACATGGTGGCAAGGTTGCAATGTAAGGAACATGGGATACATTTGAGCTTGACCAAAGTTTAAATGTTAAGAACGTGGTCTAGCTGCTCAAGCTTACCCCATACCATAACTTGGCCCAAGTTTACCTCACACCGCATTAAAGGCAATCCATAGCCTCAACTGACATTTACAAAGGAAAACAAGGCTAAGCCAGCACTTAAACTAAAATGGATCAAACCTGGAGATCGTTATAGATATGAAAATAAATTGCTATGCATCAAACAAAAAAGTATATGTGCACAATAGCAAAAAGAATTATGTGATATCATTAAGAACCAACTTTGTGAAGTTATGTTAGATAAGTCTTTATAAGCAACCTTCACTGTCATGGGTATAGGATGCTCTAACTATGACGTGGATTATTCAACATAACAAAAAAGTTTTGACACCAAATCTCTGAAACCACTATTATGACCACAGTGTTTAAGCAACCTAATTAGAAATGAAATTTAGAGTGATTAATATTAGATAGTCACAACAAGAAGCATCTACCAAAAGAATCAACAAAAAGTCAAAGAAGGATCAGCTCACAGAATTTCATGAGTTTGATCTCGATGTTAAGACCATACTTTGAAACCACAGTTGAGATAACAACTAACAACTCACATAACTTCAAATGCTACAAACAAAATAGATTCATAAAAGCTATATCATGAAGACATGAGAACTAATAATGTCCAGTGGGCCATGGTCTGCTGATCAGGTAGAGCAATTGCCGTCCCAGGTTCAAGCCCTCTTGAGCATGACTTGATGCTAATATTGCCACATATAATCAAAAAAAGCCAGTCAAAAGAACAACATTAGTTTACAGCCCCAGTGAATTTTGTCAGAATCTTCTAAGTTAAATGGTATTCTAATTGTAATGGTGCATTCCCCCATGTCTTTATTATGACTGTAAGCTGCCAGTGTTTCCTATTTTTAGTAAAATAAACAAAAAATGAGAATCAATAATATTACAAATTTGTTATGCTCAGACAAGAGTTTGCCCAACGGAAAAATATTATTATTGTGGATGAAGCACAACTATTAGAATGAAAACAGACACCAGCAACATCTTTGCTTGTAAGAATTTCCTGGAGCAGTCTGACAAAAACCAAAATCAAGCTGAGTCAGGGTGCAATATATTACTAACATTAACAAACCCTACTCCTTTTATCAAAAATTAAGCTCTGGACATGACAATCACTCAATTACACCATGCCTAATCACATATGCTAGTCCATAGTATAAGTGTATGATGCAAATTTTTGTACTTTGGTTCTCATGTTTTGAAGAGTAAAATCATGGAACCCACTTAAAATTCCTTTTCTCCCTCGATGATCCTTATAACTTTTCTCAGATTATTATCTAAGGTAGTCTATAGATTGCTTTTGTGGTATGCGAAAACTCTCTGTACAGACTGGAAGATGTGCCCATAACTTGAAGTTACTAAAGGTAAGTGCGCAGTCCAGATGCAAGTACATTTCAGAAGTACATGGTGACAGCGTCTCCAAATCTAAGAAGTTGGATCACCATATATATAATTCTCAAATATACAATTAGAGAATGCCATGAAACGAAATATCATGAAATAGAAACCTAACTTACTGCAAACGAAAATGCATACCTACTGGATTACAAAAATATAAACTCGAAACAGAATGATAAAATTTAATCTGGGACAACCATGTATATTAAGCAGCATGAGTAACATATATGAATCAACTGTATTGCATCTTCTTGACGACCTCATATGACCACCAATAAAATTAATTACCCAAATAATTGCATTTCAATTCCACTGTAGCACAAAAAAGCCCGTCTCTAGGCAATATGCAAAATAATACGTACCCATAATGTTTGATTTGTATTTCCCACATTGCGGTGAATTTCCTAACCGTTTTCCTAAATGAAACTACGAATCAAGTACATTTTGGATTTGCCGAAACATTCAGTGCCGGTCCGTGTGAATCGCATACAAGAGGAGCACCCCTAAGAGAACTATACAGTAACGCTAAACTTCAGTAGACTACACCTAATAAGGTGAGCCAGTCCATGTCACATGAGTATGACGTAAACTCACTTACCTAGTCCCGCTATATTGGGCAATGAAATTATGTAATGTATTAGTCATCCTCTTTCTCCTTAGATTCTTTTGGATTCTTTCTACTGTTACAAAAACTAATAGGATTACCTAAATAAGAGATTGAGTCAATTCTACAGAATGAATACCCTTGAATTCTTGACTCTCTTCTAAAGAAGTTCTTTTTCGAGAGTTCTCAGGTGCTGAGTGACCAATCTTTTAGTTTCGTGACCTTGTCATCATTTGACCTATAATTACATAATTCCGTGCATGTGTTATTCTTCCGCCAATGGAAATAGCTAAAATTTACAGTCAAATGAGATGATATAAAGCGGCAAATTATCTGGGTTTTATAGTAAAGACCTGTGTAATCATGTAACAGACATCTTACGTTTCATGTCTATAAAGATTAAATGTTTCAATATAGTAAATTACCACGTCCAATTCTAGATTTGGCATATCCAACAGACAAGGCCACGTGCAAGTTCTAAGTAAATTGAAGAAACAGATGCACCCACCATGACATATGTTTCTTCAATTCACATAGAACATCGTGACATAAGTTGCTAAGAATTATTTGTTTCCCGAATTGTAAAACACGCGCACAGGACAAGAAAAACAAATCGCATGGGTGCAGTAGGGTTTAGGGTTTAACACGGGTACCGAATTGTTAGATATGGGGGAGAAGCAACGGGGACAGCGAGAAGAACCGAGCCCCGGGCTAATGGTGGGCTCGTGGTATAAAGTGCCTATATCCTTCGCTTTGTCTTCTTCGGCTGCCCTTGCCATCTTCGTCTCGTCTCTTTTGCTGCAGGTATTAGATCCCTATACAGTCAATATTTTCTGAGTTCGTATTTTTATGAAATGTAATAGAACATAGAACACGTAAATTAGTGTGATAATGGAATTTATTTAGGGTGCAGCGCCAGTATCTCTAGTCTAAACAGTATTTTACGGAATTTCTTATGGGTGGTGTGGGTGTGTATAGGCGGTTAAACAGCTTATAAAGTTTTTTATATTAGCCTATGGAATGGATGATTCTTGGGAAATTATGATCTTTTTAGATATAATTAGGTTTCTTAAGGACACACAATTTTATATAGATGTATCAAATTTCAAGAGAAAATTATAGCAACAGAAAATTAGAAAATGCAATGTGGTTATATAGGGGAAGTTCAATTTAATGATAGTATGATTCATAATAAACAAGAGTTCTTGTTATGTTGTTTGTTTAAAAAAGTTTTAAGATAGTAGTAATCATTGTATGTAATAATAAATAGATATGAGTATAAATGCATATATATAAACAATATACATTATGTTTCTTTATAGATCATTTTAGTCAATAAAATTACAAGTGCTAATAGACTAACATACATATATTAAATATTAATATATTAAAAATACGTCGAGAGTTATCTTTGTCGAGGCGCTTATTTTCATCATTTTTTCTCTAAACAAAATTCTAATCCTAACCCTAATTGAATGCTATTTTAAATTGTAACCATTTTTTTTGCTTTCAAATTATCACTTCATATTTATCTTCCCAAAAATAATATTTAAGTTTTATTGAAAATATTTAAAAAAATTAAAAAGCAGAATCTCGAACAAAACTACAGCTTTCATAAAAAGAAAACTGTTTTTAAAATTCATTTTAGGAAGTTAACAATAATGACTGTGTTTTTTTTTTCAAAAGATAAGAAGATGAGATTTAAGAGTGGATATGGATTTGCATGTCATTTAAACGTCAATTTCTAGTTGAAGAGTTTTTCCTTACACATTGTTTTTTGGTGGATGCCATTGTAATACGCCTCTCAGTGTAATAATTATATAATTGATTTTTGTAGTCATTATTTTGAGATGAGAATTCTATAACATATTGAAATATTGCATATTTATTGTGCTTGTTGAAGATGTCACATTGATTCTCCTTGTTGAAGATGACAAACTATGTACTTTTGGAGAGAACAAAGATATTTTCAACTGCAATTTTATTATTGATTTGGTATTTGCAACTCATTGCTTCCTGCAAAAAATGTATGAAGGTGGTTATGATAAGATTGGTTTTTTTAATATGTAACTAGCTTTAAGTGGTAGTCATTTATAAAAGGAGAATAATTTATTATGAGGTATATTTTATGTGATAATGTTTGAAAAGATAATATAGTATAAAAACAAAACATTTAAATTAAGTTAAGTGGTCGTGTAGAATAAGCATAACTGGCCATAAGATCTATTGTTCATTCTTCAATACATTTTGCAATGGTTAGAAGGTTGTTTTGGTTCAATGTGAATTGTCCTTTTGTGTAGAAATCTCATAGGATGAAAACAATTGACGGTTTATTAGTAATGTATTCTTCATAGATAATGTTTAGTAACTAAGGAAGCAAGAGTTGAATAACAGATTTGTTCATGGAACACTCTATTGTTTTCTTATTGTCAGTTGTCAAAGTCACTTTAAGGTAGTGAGAGTAGATTTATGCAACTTGTTGTTTGCATTTAACACAATAAGCAGTTTGGTCTTGTAGTGCTCCATATGTATCAAATTTATAGTTGCAAATTGGATTAGAAAGCATGAAATGGATTTGAAAATAGATTAGCTATTTTTATGGTTCCATGAATCTGCAAGATATAACAAATATATATATATAATTTTATTGTTTCATCATATTCTTAATAGTTTAGAATTACAAAAGTGCAAATTTACTTACCTCAAATGTTGAATGTAGCAAATTGTTCAGATGATCAAAAACCCTCTTGTTATTCGATTTGCCAATGTATGTTGATTGACACGTACAAAGAATGTTGTCTTTTGCATCTTGTCATTTTACAATGTTTCTAAATAGCATTATTGGGTATTCATTAAGATGAGTTTGCTCTTCCATTGTAGAGAAGAGATGTGTCAAATTCTTGTGTATTTGTACCTATATTGTGGACATGTTTTTATATGAGCATTTTTCTTTATTTAAGAAATATGGTAGGAAATAATTGTTTTAAATTGCAATCAATTAAAGAATTAGAAGAATATTTGTACATGTGCTTTGTCAAATTCAGAATGTCCATCTTTTATATCAACAAGATATTGGAAATTTATGTTAGTGTCGACCACAAGTGCCCCTACAGATCCAATTGCATAGTTGTCTTCACTTGTGACAAGTTGTTTGATGGTGCTAGTTGGTATAAATTTGTAATCTTCATGCATGCACGGTATGACTTCAATTATGCTTGTATTTGTCAAAAATCAATATGCAGTCGCAATCACCACGGTTGTAGTCAATTTTGGGAGCAATTTGAAAATCTGTAATATAAATAGTTCTTCCTGGAACTATCTTTGCTTCATGTTGTTTGAAAAGGACACCAATTATATTGATAGTAATTGTAATCTCAAATTTCTCATCAATTAAATTTGTATGAAGTACTTCTCTTGTATTATTTGTTTTGTCCAAACTAGTTTTGTAAACGACAATGACATCTCCTTCAAATATATTTCTAGCTTTGTGGGAGTGATGCTCTTCAATTGATATTGTATTTTTCTTTTTGCCTTTTGATCTGCAATGATGATAAAAATTGAATTTATTATTTTGAAGACTAATTTGGATAGTATAATTGAACATAGACAATGTTATTCACCTTTTGGATATTTGTTGTATATTTTTTTGATTTGTTTTCATTCTCTTGTTGGATTCCATTGTTTACAACAAGAAAGATTCAAAATGTTAATATGTTTATTAAAAAAACATATTGAGGTTTAAGATATAGTTTATGGATAATCAAAGATAGTACATATAGATAATGATGCATTGTCATTATGAAAAAAGCAAATTCATGTGATTCTACTATTCATATTTGTATGTATAACTTTGATTTACAAAAGTACAAGCAGTTTTAGTCTATAATGTAATAAGAGATTATGACTGATTTTTGTAGATTGTCTTATAATTAGTTTTTTATACATTATCAATTATAAGTTGTAAAAATAGTATTTTTACTATTGGTTATAAGTATGTTTAGAACAAATGTTAATTGATTAAAAGTGTTTTTTTTTATTTACATATTTTTTGTGTCTAGAATATTATTTAAAGATATTAATTAGATGTAAGTTTGTCATTTATTTCAAACTTTATATAAATTGGATCATGATCACTCCAATATGCTTGTGATTTGAAAATACGATATGTTTGTGCATTTATGTTACACCAAATATGGTCAATTAGTGGTTTGGAGACATGGTTTAAATTATATAATAGAAAATGCATATTGAATTGTGCGTATGGTTTACTAGCATTTTCTTTTGCCATTATCCATAGACATGTCAATGTTGAAGTCGCCTACAATACATAAGGTCGATGGTAGATTTACATAGGAGAATACTTCGCTTGTGATTGTTATAATTTTTGTTAGTGGTGTATTAGGTCTTGCATATAGATTACATGTGTTGATCTCATCACTTGTCAAAGTTATTTTTATTGTTATATCTTTTACATTTGTTGTTTTATGTTGCACTATTTTTGAAATTAATAGTTTATTTTTACTAAAAATTGTTACACCATGTATGTGATATGTTGAGAAATGATTAAAATTTTGGAATTGATTATTATGTTTAGATAGTTGCATATGTGTTTCTTGTAGACAAGCAATATCAAATGACATTAGATCATGGTCATTAAGTATGTCTTCAATATGTAGAACTAGGTTACGAGTATTGAATGTGGTTAATAGTAATTTTTTGTCGTTAATGCTTTGTATTTATTCATTTTTAAATTATCAATTCGCTATTGATTGTAGGCATGACATTTCAGTAACCACTTTTTTTACTTTGAAATGGTTTTGTGTAAGAGGTTTTTGACAAAAATAATGCGCCAATTGTTTTTGTGTGTGAAAGTGTCGTATATGCCAATCCATGTTTGTTTATGCCTAATGGATCAAATTCTAATACTTGCATTATAAGGCCTTGTGATCTATGAATAGTACGAGCACATGCTAGTTGTACTGGAAATTGTTTTCTAATAGTCAATTTATTTTGGTTGTATAGGAGTTTAGTAGGTTTTGCAATGTGAAACTTATGGGTGTCCAATTTTTTTTAATGCAATTGCTATGGAATTGTGCCAATATTTTAGCTTGTCGATGTCCAACTTGTGAAATGTTGAATTTGATCCAAACAATGTCAAAGTCACTATATTTCGTGTATTCTTCGAATGTTCCATCTAATCCATTGACTAGCCCATCTTCCATGTCATAATTGCCAACATACATTTCAACTAGCATATTAGGTTTTAAGAGTATCTAAGATGGTAGATTTATTGTATGGCCATACAATGGAATTGTATTACAATTGTCATCACATTCATCAATTGCATTCAATATAATTAGCTCTCCAAGTGTGATTGATAGCATGTTTTGATTGTGTGCGTTGACATGTTTTCTTCTATAGAAAAGGAAAGGGAATCTTGGGTCCATTGGCAATGATTGAAAACATTTTTATTTAAATACTCTAAGTCTTCAACTGTTTGCAATCCAATTTGGATTCAATTTAGTATTGCAACATTTTTTTTGTCTTTGTGTCACATGGTTGATTGCAATGTATATCATTTTATATTTCATTTTCAAAAGTTATATGGCATTATTTCATTTAATTTTGGGGATTTCTTCAAATACTAGAGAATCTTGTACAGTTTGTACTTGCTAAAGATCACAAAAAATTGTATCAACATTTCTAAAATAGCTAGTAGGGGCTTGCATTATGTCTTGTAGTCGAGTAAAAGCACAAAGTTGTGTCACACTTTCGGCCAAATAAATAGTTCTGAGCAAAATATTTTCGGCCGAATAGGTTTCGACCGAAACCACGTGGCCTATACGTGGCACTAGGGTTTTAGCCGAATAAGTTTCGACCTAGGGAGAAATGAAGTTTCTTTAAATTTATTTCTTGACAGCCTATGAAGTCGCTTTTAAAAAAAAAAAATCAACATTCCAAAATTTGTTCTTAAATTGATAAAAAAGTAATGAAAATAATTTTTTTCTTAAATCTAAAAAATTACAGGAATAAACTTCATCAAAAGTTCTACATTTCATTAGTTTACATCATTTTGGAATTCAAAACATAAAGACCACTTTTATGTGGTTGAAGTTCAGAATTTTTTTGCTATTGGTTGATTCTTTTATAAAGTGTGACACAAGATTGTGCTTTTACCCAATTGTTCATCAATATAACGTAGTATTCTTGCACCCACTAGAGAAATTTCATCTATCAATACAACATAGATTTGTTGATAATGTTGAGACATTGCATCTAATATTTCAAAACTCGATGGGATGAATTCTAACTTGTTAAATGGCATGCGTAATGTTGAATGTATTGTGATTCCACCTATGTAGTATGTTGCTTTTCCTATATAAGCAAGTACTAGACCTTTTGGTTTGTCTAGATCGTTATCAATAGATCTGTTGCATATGTGAATAAGGGTTTGATATATGGTTTTTGCAGTAAATGGTTTGCCTATTCTAGCTCCTCCTGTTAAGAACAAGTGTAATGGGGCTTTGTTGTTTGTTATTTTTTTCAACACGATTTATTTTACAATTGTTTGTTTTTCTTTGTTTAACATTTGTCTCAATCTATAGTATTCAGTATTGTTTGTAATTTGAGGATGTTTTACAATTTCAAAAAAAAATTGAAATATTCTATTTGGTTCGTTGACTTCTATTGTTTTAATATCTAATTGTATGTTGAATTGTTCTTTATGTGATGTATGATTTTCAGAAAGGATTTGATTTTAGATGTGATCATTATTTGTATTGATTTCATCAATAGCTTTTTTAATGTCACCCCACATGGGGTTGATCTTGTAGTTGTATGTTATGTGATTTGATCTAATAATATTTTCATGATATAAATAAGCACCATGCCATGTTTTGAAACCATTTTTAAGTGCTTTTTCACTCTGTCTAAATGGCACGTATAGTAGTAACTATTCTCTACAATGGTTTTCTAAGTCAATATGTTTGTTGAAGTTTACAAAAAGTCTAATATTTGCTTTAGCTTTACTTTGTAATTTTTGCCCATATTTTCTATATTTTGAAACGAAAACTGCAAGACAAATGTGTGAAATTGTTACGGGTCTTGTAAGATAGTGATCTATCAATGATTTTGATGTTACATTTTATGAATCATCTGGTTCTTTGCTCAATTGTTTAGTTGATTTTAAGATAAATTTTCGTTTGTCTTCAATTCTTGTATCAATGAATACACATTTTCTTAAGCTATAGTTTAATGGAAGCGATAAAGCAATGTGAGTCACTTGTTGTGAGGACATTTGTTGTAAGTTGAGTAATGCATTTCCAAGTTTACTTATCATATTTATAGCATTGATACTATTTTTCTCATGATCTTTACGAATTCTTTTGAATGCATTTGCCATTGACTTGTCTACTTTTGTCATATACGAACTACAATGCATTGTTGCAGCATATGCATTCAATACAAATTGTGTGTCTATATTTGCTTTCCATATTTTTGGCAATGTTCTAGCAAAACTATTATTCCATATGTTTGATGGTTTCCTTTTCAAAAATATTGTAGGCCTACGGATTGTAGATTTGATGGCAATTATGTATTCATCTTCATTAATATTCATTTCATCTATGAACATTTGAAAGGAGAATGAATTGTCATAGTTTGCTTTTTGTAAAGTGGGTAGTATTTTTGTTGTTATTAAAATTATATTTTCTTCATTATTTTTAGACGATTCCAAAATTGTGGTTTTATTCTTTGGTAGGAGTGGAAAATTATATCGACGAGTTTGTTTTTTGGGCTTTCTACATTGTTTTGTGTGGTGGTGTTTGTGTATCATAGCTATATCAAGATGTAGATGTTCAGTGTTACAAGTAATGTAGTTGTATACAAATTGTTCAATAGTTGTGTTACTATCTCTATCATAAATTGGTGCTTCTCTAATCCACAAGAGGAAATGATCATGTTCATTTCCATGATTTTAAAATTTAGTTACAAAGAAATAATCTGAAATGGTTCCAAAAAAGGAATTTTTTGTTAATATTATTTTTTTCATTGCATTAATTACATGCCTATAATAGCATACACATGTGATAGGATCTCTAATCAAATGAAAATTTCCATCTTCGTTTCTAGTGTTTAATTTTTCTTGATTTGTTGTTTTTTGATATGCATGATGTAACTTTTCAAGTGTTTTTGTTAATGGTTCCTAATAGTGTCCAACACTCGTAAATGTAATAAAAAAAATTGGTGGTCCAAGTTGTCATATCATCGCAAATAGGATTTTTAATTGATGCAAATAATATGGAGATATTCTTATTCTTTTGAAATCAACATAACCAATGTCATATTTAAGAATATTTTATAAATTAGGTTTATGTTTCACATCTTTTGCTACTAGCCTTCTCCCTTTTAATTGCCCTTTACATAGTCTTACCCATGTTGGGGATATGACTTGTTTTATTAGAATTTTAATGGTCTTGAGAATAGATTTGTTGTATGGTAAGCAAATTTCCTATTTCAATGTTGTAATTCCCATTTTACAATTTTTTGGTACGAATATCTTTTGGTGATGTCTTCATCGCGTGGGTTGCCAAAGAACAATGTAGAAAAATTCATTTCTTCATAATATTTATCTTTAAATATTCCAATTGGATTATTTCCTTCTGTTGGTGCAATTTCTATGATATTGTCTTGTATTTCGTATGCATTTAGATTCACTGAAACCATGTATCAATGTTTCACTGGGTATTTCATTTTCTATATCGCTTTCAACATCAGTGTCACTTGTACTACTTTCATTGGTTGTGTCATTTACATTATTCAATTGAAGAATTTGTCTCCAAACTTTTTTTATTTGAACATTTTTCATTTTGTATAATTTTTTCTTGCATAATTGTTTCAAAGATTTCATAATCATAGTTGCATGCACCATTCCTATTTGGTATGCATTTTTATACTATAGGCATCGTTTAAGAGCAATAGAAATTGTTGATATTTTATTGGTTGAACATGGTAATGCTCTTTGTATAATATATGTGTTAACTAGTACATTTATAATAGATCCAGTAAACCCTATTTGAGATTTTCTATATCCTAATTGTCATATTTGTGCAAATGCAATTCTAAGTGAAACTAGTCGTTCTTCTAATTGTGTAAGCATTGCTACATATTGTAATGCATTATTTGTTCAAATGTAATCTGGTGCTAAATATTTTAGTAATTTAGATTGTTTCAACGATGCTTTGTATTTAGAACAACATAGTTTGTTGATGTAATTTATTTATTTGTGCACAAGCAGTAATACATACACATTTTTTTCTCTTTCAAAGTTGTAATATCTTTTTTGAAATCCAACATTTGACAAATTGAACATACATATCCAGGTGTATTGTCAATTTGTTTTTTGAACAATTCTATCGGTGATGTTGAATTGTATTTGTTGCAATTTGTAGATATTGTCATTTTTTGTACTTTTTTATTTTTTATTTTTCGTAGTGAGTTGAACATATATAATCTTGAATATTTTCAATTTGATTGGATGAGGTTATCTTATGTTCATTAGTATTTATAATCAATTGTTTAATTTGATGAAGTGTTGCATTTGAATTTATATTCTTCGAATGCATTTCATATGGTACAAGTGGTTCAAAGTGTCCATGAAGAGGATTTGTATCATGGAAAAGGACAAAGTATGATTCTACATTAGATGATGCATTGAAATGCAAATATTTATTTGTCATTGTTAGTGACCAAACCTTTATTTGTATGCCTAACCATTTGGATAGCCACTTAATACAAAATATTTCTCCCCATAACCCAATTTCTTCATTATTTGAAGGTGGCATAGCTAATTTTCTCATTCTTTGAAAATGAGTTTTAATATTTTTTATTTGATGTGATTCATCTAATGTGTGTAGATCTAATTCATTGTTATATGACCAAATTTCTACTAGATCACCTTCTGAATAGTAATTTTAAAAATAATCAATTGTTCCATTACGTAATTGAGTTGGTGTAATGATGATTAAGTAAAAATTCTAATAAATCAAAAAGATAATCTTCTATATTGCACTTAAATTTATTAATTTTAAATAGTCTCTCAATTCTAAGTGCATTTCCAATATTATATACTTGAGAGTGATTTGATAAACTATATTTTTCTACATCTATTATTTCTTTTTCTTTCGTTTGTTTATATTTTATTTTTCTCTTCATTTTTATGGAAAAAATAAGAATTGTCCAATAGTAAAGAGAAGAGGTGTAATGTACTGTTATGTTTATGAAGAAAATACTTATTGAATTTGTACTTGTATTTGATGTGTACAATAATATTTTCACTGACCATCTTCTCTTCTTGCTTGAAGTTCAGCAATACGAAAATGTCATTGTTAATTTTATGGATTTGAAATTGTAACATATTAAGTTTATTGGCATTATATATTTTTACTTTATTATGAAAAAAGTAGTTAAATATCTACTAGTGTCTATTTTAATTTTAACATATGATGATAAAAAAATATTTTTTGGTCACATTCAATACTATTGTTCTTCGTAGTAGATAGCACTTGTAACATGTCTAATTTATTACCACAAAATGAGATAATGATTGTATCAAATATTTGTGATTCTACTATGGTATGCAAAAAATGAGTTTTGAATCAATAGATTGAATTATTGAAAGATGTAACTTTTAAGAGTATTTCTCATTTTAATTTATATATTTGAGCTAACTTTGTATGAAGTTGGCAATCCATAATTTGCATATATGATTCTGAGAAATGATTTGATACTAAATATCTTAGATATAATGGAGAATCCATTTATAAAACTATCTAAGCACATTGTTATTTAGATATCAAGTAGTCGTCATTTTGTACATTTGCCTTCATAGGTTGCATAAATGTCATACTAAGTTGGATTATTTCAACTACATCTATTTATGTCATTTATTGATATAGTTTTTAAATGATTGACTATGGTATGCAAATAACAAGGTTCAAAGCAATACATTGAATTATTGCAACACATATTTTTTTTGTATGCAACTCTGGCTATAGAAAAGTTTTTACAGTCACTAGAAACATTCATTATTATTTTCAAATATAAATCATGATTTGTATTGCAATATAAATTTATACACAATTAGGCATCAAAGTTTTATAAAGATGATACACGAGATATAGAAAAATGCATTCACAATAGAAAACATACCAACTTACAAATTATTATTGTGAGAATGTCAAGCACTCAAGATGATGAAATTTGTATAGTTACAAGATCAAAAACCATAAAAGAAAAGTATAAGTAAAATTAATCAGAAGGATAAAATGCTTAGAATTTTATAGTCGAATACCAAAAATAAAAAAGTATAGCAAAAAGTGCAAATTACATAGAGGTTCCCTATGGAGAAGAAACATTGACAACTTCCTTAGGAGAAATTATATTTAAAGTGGATGTGGATACTGGAGATGTGGCAAGGGCTCAAGGAGGAACATGCTTATATAGGTATATCAATGCTCTAACGATATCTAAAATCCTTCTTGATAGATTTTGACCCAAGTGGGCAGAATGTGCATGCAAGGAATGCATGAATACAAGCTCACAATTATTGTTTAAACCCATTTGTATAGAATTGTAAACACAAGAATTTTATTCACATTCTTTTAACATGTCATAGGGGAATAAACCCCCCAAAAGAGAATCACCAATTATTTCATCATAATCAGCGACAACTTCACTATAAACATTTGCTGGAAGTAGATAATATTTAATATATGCATATGCTAAATTATGTAGGAAGTGTGAATTATGGACTAAGTCCATGAAATTTGATAGAAAGCATGAAACTACATCTGAGTAGTGCACCACTCTATTTCCACCATTAAAAATATCTTCACCTAATATGAATTTGATGGCTTGCTCAACTTGTGGAGAGTACACAAAAAAAATGTGTGCCAATACATTGGAATCAATTGGGCCTATAATTGACACTTCCCATTTCTGTCGTGGCATGTAGATATGCCTATTCATTGTCATCTTGCTTATTTTGATATGATGCAAAGATGAGAGGATGAAACATGAAAATTAGAGAAATAAGAGATGATAAATATGAACTTAAAAATAATTATGACAATTCAAAAAATAAGAGATGATAAATATGAAAATGATAATAATTACAACAACACAAAAAAAAAATTATGCCATAAACCAATTAAATATATTCTTATCAAATGCAATAATTTTCTTCAATGCATATATTTGTAAATAAATGTTGTCATAATTGCACAAATATATGCTCCACATATTGTGCCAAGTTATGAGCATTGAAAGAAGGTTTTCTAACAAAAATATTAATCATTGTAAAATGGTATTTATCTTCAATGTAATTTATATTGCTTCATGAACAAAGGATACAATATTCTTTGAAGGAATTTTAATTTACCAAATAACAATATCACATTTTAGTAGTAGATGTACAAGTAGTAACAACCACATATGGATTACTAATATCATAATTGATATTGTTTTCCTTGTTTATGTCAACATTCTCAGATGCAAAGAGAGGATCTTGCAAGGATGGGCACGTATACTGGCTTTCAATTTCATTGGGAAAAAACAAATTTTTAGAATTTGAATCAAAATTGTATTCCTATTGGTACTACTAATTAGAATAGGGTTATTAGTAGAGCTAAGATAGGATTGGAACTATTGAGATGAACATTCAAATTAACAATATTGTAAGCAGTGGCATTTTGACAAAAGGTTTCAAAATTGATCGATTCAAATGTAGTTGGACAACACATTCCAAAACTTGTAGTAGAATCATCCAAGGTATAGTTTTGTAAAGGCATTGTAGTGTCAATATTGCTACTGAAAATGACACTAATACCTTTTAGATGAGAGATAGGGATTTCTAAATTGTTGGAATCAAGTCCAAGTAGGTATTGATTCTTATCCATATATTTGGAACACATTGTATATCATCAAAAACGTCCATGTGAGAAAAATTGTTATTACTCATAGAATCTAATCCTAAATTTTCTATTCTTAAATTGGTTGAGCTATTACCAAACAAATTTTGTTGCGATAAATTGGTGGATTGTGCCAAACTTATAGCTTTGAATTGGTATAAGTGAAATTTGTGATTGTCATATTGCCTTTTATGGATATTGCAGCCATATCATAAGCATAGACAACTTCTTATGTTGTATCAAAACTTCCTAGTCATTGTTGATTTTTCATTTTATTATTCCAAATTTTTGCAACATAGCGACCCCATGGACATTTTCTAACACCTCTATATGACCTATCTTTGTCAAACTATTCAAAATCATTAGAACTCAAGCATAGGTCTTCACTTTTTTGTATCATCTCTTTACATTGATAAGATGCAAATTTTTTGACCAATTTGTTCTTTGATTTCTTATTTTTTGTAATCTAGATTTTGGCTAACATAATTCAACAATAGGTTCCTTGGACAAGAGGATACATGGTTTAAAATTGGTGTAGACAAAATTTATCAATGTATTTTTTCCTCTAATTGCTATTACAACTTTATCATAAGCATGTGGTGCTTCTTCAGTTGTATCAAAGGTTCCAAGCCATTGTTGCTTCTTCAACTTGGGGTTACTAATTTTTTAACCACAACGACCCGATAATTTTCTAACACCTTTGTTTATGCTATCCATTGCTTTGTTTACTTTTCTATACCACAATTGAGACTTTGTTAAAACATTTTCCTTTTTGAAATTAGTTCATTTCTAATTTTCTATCCATTGCAATTAGAAATTTTTGATTCATATTTGACAAGAAATAATTACTAATGCAAGTCAACATAAATAGCAATAAAGAAATTCCATAAAAAAGTAGCTAAGACAAAATTAATTGCAATAGAATACATTTAGAATTTATTTATTTAGAAGTCTATAATGTTCAAAGTAGCATCTTCATATCACTACTTGAATCATTGTGATTCATATTCAAAGTAGCATGTTCATATTACTACTTGAATTACTATGATTCTTCACTAGAAAACAATCAAATGTTGAACAAGTAGCACGTGAGTAATACACTAGCTAGCCAATATTGAAAAATGAGAAGTTTTTTACTAAGATGAAAAATGCAAAGAGGATCAGCATTTATGTTATCAACATAGCGAATCCCATTGATATCATCTCATCATAACCAGTCTCAACAACTATATTTCTTGTGCATAATTTTCTCATTATGTTTCTTTGATGTCCTTGAGCTGCACAACATGACCAATTTAAACATGCATTCTAAAAATAAATAGCTTACTTGGAAATGAGAAATTGTTAAAACACGATTTCCATTGTTAAAGCATTACATTGTCTACGGTTACAAATACAATTTCATAGTTTGAAATAGAATTATATTGAATTTCACAATAAATAAAAATACATTGGATTCCCATGGTTGAAATGTGAATCTATTCATTTGTTTTATTGGTTTCTTGCTATGAAAATAATTCAAATTCATTCAATCAGCTTTCTAAGCTGGACAAGTCATTTTTATTAGATTTGTTTTTACTAAGGCACGATGACAATGAAGGGGTCCAATATTTGTTGTCCTTTTTTTTCTATTGATATGCAATCTTGTATTATTCCATGTTAGTGGCTCACAACAAGTATCGTCTTTCCACTTGGAATTTTTTTTGCTCATATCCACCATGCTAAAAATAGTTGCACGGTGCAATTCCAAGTTTTCAAGCGTGGTTGACATAAAAATATGATGGGAAAATGCCTTACCAGCGTTTGGTCCACATGAAGAAACACTAGCTTTTGTTTACCTCAAGCCTCTTGATGTTCTTGAACAACAAATACAGTTTCATATTCATATTTTGAGAACCACATGTATGGTGTTCATTGTATTATCACCATCTACTTGATAGATTTATGTTTTTGGTAGAACTAGTTGGGCATTGGCCTTGGTTAAATGTTCAGTTGCTCAAGCCAAGTGCTTTAATGATACAGACAATCAAGGAGAACAAATGAAACTTTGGCTTGTTATCCCAGATTTGGATTAGTTCAAATTTGTTTTCAAGGCAACACTACAATGATTGAAGGTAGTGATAACTTTAAGAACCCCCCCCCCCCCCCCCCCCCTCAATAAAGGTGTAAAATCGTGGAAAATCTTGTATACTTTGTGATAAAAATATTAATTTTATTGGCAATTTTTTTTCATTTTTAGGGGGAAAAAAATCTCAATTGGTGAATCTTTTGTAATCGTGAGAAGTCTATGGAAAATCCTGGCGAATTGCAATTTATTTTAAACCAATAAAATATTTTCATTGGTGATTAAAACCTTTTTTCAAACCAATAAAATATTTCCATTAGCGAATTAAACTTGTTTTCAAAACAAAATAAATATTTTTGTTGGTGATTAAAACTTTTTTTCAAACCAAAAAATATATATTTTCATTGGCGAATTAAACCTATTTTCAAATGAATAAAAAAAAATTGGCGAATTAAAAATAATCTCAAACTAATAAAAAAATTCAGTGGTGAAATAAACTGGTATGCTAATAAAAAATCATAGCGTGGTTGGCGAAAATATCAAATGCTATAATTACATATTGTTCTATTCTAGGACAAATTTTCCACACATTCAAATTCCTTCATAAAGTGTCCAGAATGGAGACAAGTGTCAACATATTTGTTATATTTGAAGCCAGATGTCAGTGCAAATTAATATAACCCATGATCGTTCGATGAATTTTCAATGGACGGTTATAGTTGCATTTCAAAAGAAAATCTCTGAAGCACTAGACTTGCAAATTGAAACCTCCAAAATAACACTAGAACCATCAATTCCAAAAATCAATGGTTGAAATTTTATTACTTATTAAATCACTTAAATTCGTGACAACCAAAATAATATTGTATCATTGACTAGCTACCATCAATTGAAGGTTGCTTAAGTTATGACTTAAGCCTTTGAAGTCATCATGGTGACCGACCCCTCGACCTAGGCGAACGATGGGTTTGAGAAATGAACGGTCGAGATAGGGTGGCGTGGATCAACCTTGACTGCTCCCCGCCAGCCCGTAGGGGACCCACCTACATCTCCCATCCCTCAACAGGGAGAGGCGAGAAGTGCCATGTGGAATGATCAAAACCGTCAAAGGAACTATAGCAAGGTGCAAAATATTAAGGAACTAGTGTTAAAGCCTACACTACTAAAGGATCCTTTTAAGCACATGTTTTAAAGGTAAGCAAGACATCTTAATCTGGGCCATCCATATGGTACGAGGGTTTTGCACAAGTGACTAGTCTTAAGGTAAAGAGCACATAGATGTGAAGCACATAATTTAATTTGGGTTGCTCCCCACCAGCCCGCGAGGGACCCACCTACATCTCTCATCCCTCAATGAGGAGGCGGGGAACTGCCACGTGGAATGATCAAAATCATCGAAGGAACTATAGCATGGTGTGAAATATTAAGGAAATATTTTGACATAAGGTTGAGTAGTGTTAGAGCCTGCACTACTAAAGGAGCCTTTTAAGCACATGTTTTAAAGGTAAGCAAGACATCTTAATCTGGGCCATCCATCTGGTCTGAGGGTTATGCATAGGCGAATGGTCTTAAGGTAAAGAGCACAAACATGTGAAGCACCAGATTTAATTTGGACTGCTCCCCACCTCCCCGTTGTTGAAAGTTGCACAAGGGTTAAAACCAACGAGGAAGCAGGGAGGCCAACACATGGATTTTCTCAGCGTTCATGAAGATGGTGGAGCCCGCGGGTAACTTGGAATAATATTGTCACATTTTTTTGAAATAATATTGTCACATCAATGATCAAGTGGTGAATTAAATGTTAAGTGTGAGTATTTGATGTCATTGTCTTCATTCTAACTTCTATATGTACTTCGCCAACTTGATGTTCTTCATATCATTTATAATATATTATTTGATTTCTTTCTTCTCTATTCTCAATTTAACTATGACATTTTGGAGTCTTCATGGCATGTCATGCTACCCAAATGTTTTTGGGATAAAAGAAGCGACGATGCATACGACAAATTAAAGTTGGGTATGGTTTTTACAATTCCTTGTGTGCAAGTTGAGGATGCTATAAGAATAATTGTGGGTAGGGAATGACTTCAAAACAACCCCCATGTTCTCTATATTATGAGGTAGCTTCAACTTTCTTTTCCAATTGCATGGACAATTCTCTCAATAAATATTTGGTGAAGGCATTGGCAATATGTTATTTGTAGCCTTTCATTTACTCTATTTCTTTGTTGGAGTTGGCACTGGAGTATTACAATTTTTAAAGTGGGTTAGCGCTTGTTGGTGGAATCTTTTGGAAAGTGGAATTGCATTCCTCTACAACACAGGTTCTTTCCATAGTTAATATGAGATATGGTATGTTGTGTGATTTGAAAAAATAATCATTAAAGAGTCTGGAGTTTTGGAGGAAGGTTTTGGGTGATTCGCTTTTATTCTTTTTTGTTACTTTGTTAAATTCAATTCACCTTCTACTCAAACACTTGGTTGATGGCCTCAACAATCATTACAAATTCTTTTAGTAATAAATTGTGTGGCATGTCATGTGTCTATATTTTATTGTACAACATAACCGTTCTTGTAATATGTATTTTGTGACTGGTTTTTTGTCACAGTTAATGGCTTTTTGGCCAAGCTGGCTATGTAGTATGTACTTCAGTCTTTAGCTACTTAAAATTAAAATACTTTTTGTGGCTCCATTATTGTAAATCCTTTTTGATTTGTTCAATATAAAAATGTGACTTTTAAAACTAATAGTAATTATCAACATATAGTTTTGATCATTAGTGAGTGAAATTTATTGTGAATTATTAGTGGACATTGATAATGAGTAAGGTAAAATAAGCCATTTAATTATCTCTTTTCAATGCCTCGAAGTACTCTACCTTTTTGAAGAAAGTGTGGTTGCGGTACTGTGCGCAATAGTGCAAATTAATGCCATATGAACATCTGAAGTGATTGATTGGATAGATTTATATTGAAAATTGCACAATGTATTGTAGATGATGATATTAATCCAGTGATCAAGTGAAACAAGATTTATAATGATTTCATATCATTTGAGTGGTGATTTTAAGAGCTTGTCAGCTTGAGGTACAGTTTGCATGTAGTCAGACGTCAATCAAATTAATCATTTTAATTGTAAATGTAAGCCTTAAGTTACACAAATTGATTAAGTTGGTTTTTTGGTTTGTGTCAATCATGATTATCATTATACCCAACCTCACACGTGACATGACTCATAGGTAAACAAGGATCAGGTTAGTAGTGGCACTGGTGGCCCATAAATAGGGATAATGAGCACAACTGAAATAATTTGTTGAAGGCTAAAGGCTTTACTATTGAGTGCAATGTTTTGAATTGTCATAAGGGTTTTCATTTTGTAGGGTTAATAAGGATTTGGGAAGAAGATGATGTGGTATTATTGGGGATACTCTAAATTTTCCTGCCTCCAGTTATATAGTTAAAGGGTAAAAGACCAATTTCCTTCAAGTTCAGAATGGGTGGAATTGGAAATAAATTGATCTAGTTCACCTAACTTTTGAGGCAGGTTTTGAACCAGGATGAGGAGCTCTGATGGAGATAAGTGTTATCCCAATGCATGGAGGTTGCATGCAAAATATGGGAGCAAATTTACTACCCCTCATCTTATGCATGACTCTAGTTCTCAAAGGGGATAAGTACATTTTGCATCTTCACAACTCCCATTTCCCCAGCATGGTTGTCTTGACAAATCCCTTCGCATTTATTTTTAGAGCCACATTTTTATTACGTTGTCATCAACAAAAGCTTGGAATCAATTTTTAATCCATTGTCACGAGAAACAACTTGGAATCAATTGTGTCTATGTAAAGTGACTTATACAAAATAGGAGCTTGAATGCTCTACAACTACTCATCTTTAAAAAAAAATGGAATAATGTAACATTGTAATCCAGTTGTAATAAAATAAATGGTTGTGTTATTCTTCTTTATTCATTTACAGTAAAGAATTATTTTCTGAGTTCAATGTCTATGAATCTATTCAAATCCATTTTTTTTCCTTTAAGAAATTAAGTAATATCTTTTTATGAAATAATTTCATGCAAATTTAAAACATAAAGTAATACAAATGAAAAACGAAAGTTGCCATCAAATTGACAAAAAACATTTAAAACACTAAAAGTTGTCACTCTTGTTAGGTTTTACCGAAATTTTATTGGTTTCTTCTTCTTCTTTTTTACCTTCTCCCTTGGTTCTCGGTATCATTATTCATTTTATTAAGTCCTTTGCAACATTAAGTTACCAATCCCTTGGCTTTGATGTCAATCCTAGCACACTAAAGTTTAAAAATTTTAAACACATGTTTATTGTTTATATAATAAATTACTCAACTGTTCAATGAACATTTGATGTATGGTTGTAGTTGCATTCTGGAATGAAATGCACAAAGTGCTAGGCTTGCAAACTTAAACCTTCAAAATCATCCTATAACTATTAGATTTACAAAGATCAACGGTTTAGAATTTTTAGTCAATGCAGGACAACCATGTACTAATTGTGTAGTCCAAAAGCAACATGTTGACATTTCATTCACTTGAATATTCGAAAAAAAGGCAAACTTTCTACTGCTAAGTGCTAAGTGATTTTATTTTTAAGTGAGAGTGAGAGGCTCAACACACGAGGATATTTTAGATCGCTCATAGCAATTCACCAAGGAGATTCCTGGTTCCACGTCTGTCAGTATTAATCTTTTCAAGAATCAAAATCTGGGTAAGTGAAAGACAAAATTTCTACGGCTACGTTTCAACTTTCATCATTTCTTAAAATCTTATTTTGTAAAAATTTGAATTTTTTGTTTAGGGTTAAGAGACTTAAGAATTAAGAAAAATTAAGGAGGACTAAGAGTGAATTCACAATTTCACATTGTATAAGCATGTCTACCACCAGTACCACTAGAGCAAAATCGAATGAAAAATACATTATACAAAATTGCTTAAAACCTCGGGTTTCACTGATGAATACCATGATATTTATGATCCTGAAATCTATGGTAGGTGTACCTCAGAACTTAGATTTTCATTCGGAGAATAAGGTTTCAAATCAAATGCAAGTTAATAATTATAGTGCATTGTGGGTAACTAGATTAGGGTGCATGATGTTACATGAGGTTTTTCCTTGCCCATAATTTATCATGGTATGTGCCCAAAATTGTGATGATAACACAAGAGAAATTATTAATAAAGATAGAAAAAAATATTTTTTATCAATTAATACATAAGAACTTGGAAAAGTGTTGGGGTTTACAACCAAAGAATTTGGAAACGTCCACATTGACCTAGAAAATCTTGCTAGTGATTATGAAGAAGTGGATGAAAGGGAGGAAAATTCTTTCATAAATAAAATAGTTCAAGATAACATATAGGTTAGAAACAAATTGAAAGGTAATCATAAGCCTCCTTATGATTTTAATATTTTTAGACCATGGGTTTAGGATTCTATTTCCATGCGAGCATTTTTCCTAGGACTGGATAGCAATTGGGAAGTGGGTGCAAGCCTCCTTGAAATGGTATATAATATCCATTATGGTGTTCCACATGTCAAATATAACTTTATTGAGCACATTGTAGAATCCATGCATAAACATTTTTTAAATATTAAAGGAGGTTCCACCAAGACATTTAGGTTCACAACCTACTTGTGCTATTTTTTTATTCAAATTTAGTGGAATGTTTCAAACCACCAAGCTTCAAGTTTAGCCCTATAGTAATGCTCAGGAAAAGAAAATGGCTCCAGTATTATTGGACCACTAAGATAAGGATGCATGATTCTCGAAGGAACTACAGTCATTTTGTAGACTACTTTTTGGCTCCATTATATCAAGCAATTACAAATACTCTAATGCCTAGATTGCCTATGTCATGTAGAAATTGCATTCAACTAGGATTTAAGAAATACAATTGGTTGATTGGTACTTAGTGGAAGAATATACTACGCTAAGATTTTACGAATCGGGAGTAGAGCCATACAAACTTCCAATACATGTGACAAAAAGGGTTTTTGCATTGAAATGTGTAAGGCAGATGCAAAGTACTGATGAACTACACTTTGTTGGTCAGCAAAAGAAGACCTTATTTCATTTTTTACCTTTTTCATGTGGAGGGTTCACATTTGAGAGAAAAGCATTTAGTGTGGCACATGATCTTTTAAAAAAAGTAAAAATTGATGTTGTTTGTCACTGGCAGTATGATCCATGTGACACCATTAAATCAATGATTGTGGCCAATAGGAATGTTGAAAATAGAATTCAACATCAAAGTAAACCCTTGCTTGAAAACTTGAGAAACAAGGATTCTTGGGATGAGATCAAAATAGCAACGGAGAAAAGTGTTGCTGAGAAAGGTATTTCTTTTGAACAATTGTCAACAAAAATTATGGCATTGCACTGAAAGACAATAAGGAGGTACAACAACTTTTATTAAAAACGTGATAATCCATATAGTAGAGTAAAAATGCCAGATTTTCTAGAGAAGGAAGTTACAGATAAAAATTGGTCACGATAAAAATTTACTGCCTTTTGGTTTATGAGGAAGGAGCTAGGTGACCCAAGAGCTGTTGCAGACTATAGAGATAACGAAGAAGATTGTGAGTTTAAAAAATTGTGGAATATAGAGCATCCCAATGATCATGAAGATCAAGAAACTAATGATGAATCTAATGATGGTAGGGAATAACAAAGCTATGTCAATTTCAAACCTAGTTTAAGTGAGGCCACAAAAGAAGCATATACTTCAAGAGCAACCATAGCTAAAAAAATGGTTTATGAAGGTGGTCCTTTGGGGTCCCAAGGACAAGGCCCTTCAACGGTAATAGATGTAGATCATAGAAAACTATTTGATAAATTTGACCTTGGAGTTGAAGGCCAAGGGTATACAAGTACAACCAAAACGATTCAATTTGTTAGAGCTTCAAATCCTCATCCTCATGGTCAGATAAAATCACAACTAGGACATACCCATGGTGGAGAGCTTAGAGCAACTGGAACTGCCACTGGTGGCGATGGTATGATTAGTAGTACTAGTAGTGGTCAACATGTGCTACAACAAAAAAATACACACAAGAGGACAACAATACACGATACCACACAAACACCAGGTGATCAAGGCATACAAAAGAGGCAAAGGATTTTGATAGGTCCAAGTCACACTACCAGTGGATCCACCACAAAGGAGTTATTTATAGGAACTCCCCCACTACCAGTTAGTGTGGATGCAACATCATTAGCAACTAAAAGTACTCCTATTCCTTCACCATCGAAACATTCTATTATTCCTGTGTCCCCAGGTTTTGATTGCATTAAAGAGTTTAAAATGAAATCAAACTCGTATAAAAAAGAAAAGAAGCAACTGATGGAGAGTGTGTTTGCTATAACTTATAGCTTGGAACAACCATGGTATTACCCACATTTGACACAAATAAATAAATCATGGAGTACACAATTGTTGTTCCCACAGTTCAAAATAAACCAACAAATCAGATGGACAAAATTAATGTTAATGTATCAAAGAAGAACAAAGAATTGGTGTACACATAATTTCTAAAGAAAGATAGAGAGAGAAAAAGGTTGTGGAATCAATTAGAAAAGTTACAGGTAGACCTAGCAAATGAGAAAGCAAAGAGGAAAGCAGTAGATAACAAGAGCAATGAATTAGAAAAAAGAAAAAAAAAATCTACCTCTACATCAACAAGCAAAGAGGATAAAAAAAATGAGAGAGAATTGAATGAATTGAAGAAAAGATTAGATGAGAGCAACAAGAAATATGATGAGGAAAAATCCACTTCAGAAAAATTAAGACAAAGCATTAGGAAAGGAAATGCACAGTGGGAACAAAAAATGGAGAAAGAGAGAAAAAGAAATGAAAGATTGGAGGCAGAGATGGTGGAAGCAAAAAATGAATTTAACTCTTTTCAAAATAAGTTATTTGCATTTTGTAGAGAAACAATGAGGCATATAAAACAAAAGATCTAGGATGAAATAATGCAAAGGATTGATCATTTGTGTGACAGGTTTCAATTGATTGATGCTATCAAACTACATTATAAGAAGCTCAACAAATATTTATTGGACAACAAAAATATGTTGGCATTAGAGAAATCTGCAAATCAAGTTCAACAAACAGTCTACAAATCCAATGACAATGATTTGAAATCAAAAGGGATTAATAATCAGCTTGCTACCTCAATGATGTTTTCATCTATCATTCAAAAGTGTTTGAGAATGCATGAAACAAAGGAATATGTGCATCTGGCTGCAAACAAGATGAAGAAGTTGGATGAAAAGGTAAGGAACTTCACAAAGCTTGGTTTGCCAAAGGATTTTGACACAAATGAGCGATTCAGTGGAAAGGATGATTTCAGAAAGAAGATGGAGGGTGCAAGGAAGATTGATTTGGACTAGTTTCCTCAAAACCCAAATGTGATGAACTATTTGGATTCCATCAAACAACCGATAACCTTGAATTCAAAATTGATTGAAGAATTCAAGAAAGGTTCCAATTTCAATCATGAATTGTTAACAAATCTTCAAGTCAAACAACACTAGTTACAACAAATGACAATTCCTCCACTTGAACAGTGGAAGTTGCTAGAAAAGGTGATACAATGATTTGATATTTGATAATATGAGTTTCCAAGTTCCAACTCAGCTCTGTGTAGATTTATCTTTGAGCAAGATTTTTCATTTCCAATGCCTTTGTGTATTTATTCATGTGAAAATCAATAAAAAATCTCAAATTTAGTAATTTGTTGATGTTCAATTATTTGTATTATTTATTTTATCATTTGAAGAAAAAGTTTGGTTTCAACTACTAGATACACATTAAACGATTATTGATGTCTATTGTCGTATATGCTACTATTTTTAATATGTTATTAAAAATTGAGTTGAGTGATGAATCGTTGGGTACATGTTTAAGTTTTAACACAATTAAAATATGAAATTATTAATAATATGTTAATTTAGTCATACAAACCTATGATTCCATCAGAGCATTTTAATTAATTATTTGAATTAAAGTAGATACAAAATCATACATTCAACCAAAACGATTGAAGACCAATAGAAGGATCCTTGATCATTTTATTAATAATTCATATGACAAAATATAGTAGGAGAGAATCTATTCCAGAATATGCATTTTCTCATTCAAATACCATCATTACTATAAAACCATTATTCCTATCATATACTTGAATTCATACCTAAGACTCAACAGTAACTCTATTTCTTTGTGCTTACTGCTTGAACTACAAAATTATCTTACATGAGTTCAAAATCTCTTTCAACCAAAGACCCATGAAATTGGCCTTGAATTCCCTTTTATAAGAACAAGGAAGCAAAAAAGCTTCAAGTCAAATTACACATTTAGTCACATTTACATTTGACATACATTTGAATTTGAATTTCAAAATGTCCCCAAAGCCAATTACATTTGCATTTCCAAATACGAGGAAGAATTTCATATGAGACAAAAACCATTTCCATTTGTTGGTGAAGATTCTCCCACCTTCCAAAAGGTTCCTTTATTGGTGCAAAGTAATCTTTCCATGAGAAAACACTATAGTCCACATGCTTTAAAAACTTGTAGAAGAAAATCATAAAGTGAAAGATAGAATAAACCAAAGTAATTCCACATCTGCAATCCTTATCACCACATTTGAAACTGAGAAAGTGCAATATTTGAACATTGATATATCCAAGGCCTAATATATACTCATTCTGGTCCATGTATTGCACTTCCTTATTGAAATTTGTTATTGTAGACCACCAACCAAAATTGATGTCAGCCACTCCCACTTGCAGCAATTTATATGTCCAGTATGTCAATATAGTTAGACTTCCATAATGAAAACTCCTCCTCTGTAGGCCAGTCAAATCCCATGATACTGTCTACCTTTTTTTTTGTATGGGCTATACCTAACTGCCACCTGATTTTCCTCCTTATCAAAATCTTCAAGGAAATCCCTTGCATGCATGAGCCTATCCATAGTGTTCCTCAACATAACCAAATCCATTTCATAATATTTTTTTGGCCTGGGAAGTTGTTGCTTGAGTTGCCCGGTCTTTCCACTCTTGTAGGAACTTAAATTCACCCTTCTCATTTAGAATGTCTGGAAGAAGACCAAAATTCAAATCATCTAACTTCTTAACCAATTCTCTAATCTTCACCTCTAATGACTAAATGACAATCAACCCTTGAGAACCAGTTATATCTGTTAGAAATCTTAAGGTTACAAGTATCTTTGGAGGCTTATTTGCATCACGAGAGGGTGCAACAACCATATCACTCAACATTTGAGCCCTTGGAATCTATTTATACATTAAATGAATAACAATTTCTTTATCTCTATCAAGGTTCTTAATGGAATCAAACATAAAAGCATAATTAGCATGAATACTGAATAATCATTTCTCTACCCCCTTATTCAAGTGCTCAAGTACAATTGTCACAATATTCATATTATTCAAATGAACAAGATCATCCATCCTATCTTCATAAGTCTTGAGCTTTTCCATCAGCTCCTCCTTGGTAACTTCCTCAAATTAAGGGGCATCTGATGATTCAAGAGCTAATTGTGCCATTTGTACATCTTCAGATTCAATGGAGGTAGTCTCATGATTTTGAGGAGGTGAAAGAATTGGGGAAGGAGGAGGAAAGATTGCAGCATGTGAGGTACCAGGCTACAATGCTTGAAATTATTATTTCCACAAAGCCATTTTAGTTTGCATTTGAGCCATCTTTTGTTGGTTCAAGTTATACTCAACAACCACCTCAATATTTGGTTCTAAGACTATCCCTTTCCTTTGTTAATGACTCAACCGTGGCTTTTGTGAATTGTTCCGCATTAACATTCATGGTTTCTACCTCCAAGGCAGATGTATCTAAAACTCTTTTTATGATTAATCCTCCTCTTACACTTGGGGTAGGTTTCGCAACTTCAGGCTTTTTAGTGGTTGGGGCTAAAGCCCAAATAGCAAGAGTGTCCCATTTCTAACTAAAATCTATCCCCCGTAAAGCCAATGTGACTTCTTATTCACTGTTAAAAATATGGGCATCTTATCTTCTCATAGTATCAAAAGCGGTTGTTGATGCCAGGTCCCATTCTTGGAGTAATAGCACTCCACTCTTTCTCACTAATGCCCTACCCTCTTCTATAGAAAATTTTGAATACTTGGCCTCATTTCATCTCAGACCTTGGATTCAACAACCTCTTGGGGATTCTTGGGGCTCTCACTTCTCCTTGTTTGCACCAATGTTGCATACTCATCCTTCATTCCTCTCCATGCATATTCCTTGAAAGCTTGTGTCTTGACAAATTGATCATCTTCCATAAAGCTTTCACAAGCTTGTAATCTGACATCCTCAGAGTTATTTATTCCACTTAGGTCAGCTTTGCTCAACCTAAGCCTCAAATCCTATGATATTATTTCCCCTTGACTCATCAATTATAATGATTTCATCATCTGACTCCTCTGCAGGATAGTCAACCAGACCAGAAGCTTCAACCTTTTGCTTCTTTATCGATGGGCATGACTCCCTTGGAGGGTATAATTCTCTAATTAGAGAATCCAATTTAATTATTTAAGGGGCAGAAGAATGCTACGATGATAATGGAGGTAGTTGTTGTTGTGGTGAATGCACTTTTGACTCCCCATATTATGCAAGAGTAGCAACTATTTGTTGCTTCTTATTTTACCTTTCCTCATTGAATATATGTGCACCTTCTTGGAAGGCTGCACAACTAACTCTCCCTCTGTCATAGGGGCCTTCCCCTTATCTTGCACAACTTTTATCTCCTTTAAACTTGCCACTACTTAATCAAAATTCTATATCACATCTTCAATCTTTAAAATTGGGTCACTAATATTTGACAAAGCTTTAAAATCATGCTCCTTAACCTTAATTTCTCTTTCCATTTTCACAAAAACACCCCACTTCTTCATTCTGTCAATTTGGACATCAAGATCAAAAATATTTCTAATGAGATCATCAGGCATAGTATGGATGTGAACATACTAACCTCCCCTATTTCTCTTCATTAACCAGACCATGAATCCCTCAGGGTCATATGTCTTGTATGCCCAAATCTTCATTTTGTAATGATTAAGATGGTGGTCCACAATATTTCTCCATCCATGTGTAATCATGACAAAATCAGCAAACATAGTGTATGTAGGGAAGAAAGTTCCCTTTCACTTCTCATCTAGGAAGAAATCATCTACATTCCCCAGCTGCCCCATCACCTCCAAAAATCCAATCCTCAAAGGCACTTCCCTAGGGAGTATGTGGGGTGTCAATTGTGTGCCAAATACCCTTATAACTATACAATTGTTATAAGGGAATACATCTCCCCAATTGTGACAAATATTCAAATCAGGCCTCCTTTCAGTTGGCCTCAAAAAATCATGTAACTCCTTGAGGATCTTAGGTACATCCACCATTAGATCCTATCTTAATTTGGTGGAAAAAATATTTGTAGCAATCACATATTTGGTCTTTTGTTCATTCCTATCCAATATAGGGATCCATGACTACACCAATATCTCAATACCATCCATAACCCTTTTAAGTTCCATCTCCCGACCAAATTATTCTACACCTTTGAAAATAAATATATGCATAAAGAGTGAAAACCACAAAAATCTGACACCAAGTTTCCCACCCTTCAAGGCCACCAATCCTTTGTGAATTTCCTCAGCTATATAGGTGGAAAATTCATATAAGGTATTTATGTTACGGTGTTGGATACTCACAGCCATGTACATATGGGCCATTAGCATGCTAGAGCCAGGATCAAACCCTAGAATTTGGCAGAGGGAGTAAAAGGTCTTCTAAAAATATGGTTAGAAATACATAATAGGGAGGGGCTCAACATCAGAGGGTCCCAAAGTAATCTTTCTTTTTTTGATTCCCTTCCCTACTGAAATAAAAAAATTGGTCAACATTGACACCCTAAAGTTGTGTTTTACCCTTTTTTATTCCTCCCTCAACATGTTCTCATCAATCTTAACCAATCACTACACCAAGTGTTCAACTTGAACACATATGAAATTTCTTCCTTATTAACCCATACTAGATTATGTCCATCTTGAGCTCTAACAACCCTAACTAGAGGGTCATAGTTCTTAGCAATTGCTTTGAGAAGATCAACATCTATGAACATGGGGTACAATCAGTTTACCCATGTCCAACCTCCAAGGGTTGCAGAAAGGGATACCAGCATCCCTATTTCCAAACCATCCCTGGAAAAGACTCCATCTGGAGTATGGTAGGGAAACATCTTTAATTGTACAATAATAATCAGTGATGCCAAATTTAGTTCTAGGACCAAATTACATGTGTTGTCCCTTTGATTTCTCAAAGGTTGAAGATACCAATCATTCGGTTAAGTCCTATGACAGAGGCCTTTTAGCGGGCTTTGACTCAAAATATTGGTCTTTTGATGTGGATTCTTTGACTTTGGGTGCCATAGTAACAGATTTTGTGCAAACTAGGGTTTACTACTTAGCAAATTGCAAGCTTACAACTAGGGTATAGGTTGATGCAAGGCAATAACATGATTAAATAGGCTAATCATTCAAATTGAATGCCAAACCTTAAAAGAAATGCAACGAAAACAAAAACCCTAATGATAGAACGAGCACTTATAGAAATTTTTTAAACAACTGAGAAGTAGGATAGCAATTTTACTTACTGATTTTGTAGACGCTTGAAAACCCTAATTCTTGTCATTGAATGACCTTAAAAATTTCAGCAAGAACTCCTTAGACACGTTAAATGCTTTAATAGTTTGCAATTATACTTTGAAGCAATTTTTATGGCTTTAAAACATACCAATTGGCAATTTGGTAGCTATGTGTCATATCCGCCATTATGGTTCACTCGTGCGAACCAAAATGGTTGATATGGCTCATTTGCCATCAATCTTGAACTTTGAATTTTAATCGTCGATCTCGTAATGAGATGGCCCAACAGATGGCTCAGATTTGGTCAAATAAGTTTGAAAATATGACTACAAATGGTTGTCACCATTGACCAACCAAAAAATTCCATGTGGATTTATCTCCATGTCACTCCATGGGCTCTATCTCTACAAGCATTGAAACTATCTACATTTCAACCTACTCGCTTCCCCTATGGGTTTAAAGAGTGTGCATCTTATGGAATTAGGGAGGCAAGGAGCGAATGAGATTATTTTGTCAAAAACCATAGTAACTATTGATTTGAACACCTTTAGTCATTAGTGCCTTCGAGTAGTGGTAGGACCCGCCAAAAGGGTGGCTAGGTGTCGCATGCCCGCTATCCTGTTGGATCCTTAATTTGATTAATTTAATCTTACAGGATGGAACTGTATCAACATGAATTTTCACCCCTAATGAAAATTCCCTTTTGTCCCTAAAACACTTTAGAAAATCAAAAGTGGAGGTTTAATTCCACCTAAGCTCATTGCCTTCGTTCCACTTGGTGTCTGTTTTGTGTGTCGGTGGAGGTGTTTCTGTCTAGGATTCTTGCATGGCGTGCTAACGTCCCTAATAGATTCTCGCATTTGGATCCTGCAAAGGCATTACCATTCCCATTGGCAGTTGATTTGTAACACCCTCTTTGGCTGACCGACCCGAATATGGTTGTTTTCTTCCCTCTTTCCTTCATATTTACTATTCATGCTTCCATTTTGCATCTCTTGGATCTCTTAACCATCGGGAGACTCTCCTCTTCCTTCCACAATCTCTTCACAAGCTCCAAGTAGCTTCATCAAGCAACACTTTACAGTTCATAACAACAACATCAACACTCCATCACTTCAGTAGAGCAAGTGTGGAATGAAACACCACGATAGTAGAGGCTTGAGTTCCTCTCATTTTCTCCCCCACTAGCCTTGAGCTCTTTGGGCAGAGGTGGTAAGCTTTCACTCCCCTCCTCTATTACTTGGTTGAGTAGCATAACACTATTTTGAAGTGCTTTTGTGTACTTTACTTCATTTAATGCTTTTCTTTCTATTTATCTAGTTGTTTGTGGAGGTGGGAACACCAAAATGGGGATTTGACTAAGGCAAACCCCTACACAACCCCAACACTTTCTCTCTCTCTTGTGTGTAGGTATTGAAGACATTCATGAGCTGGAGGCTTCATCAATCACATGGTTGTAAGCATTTACTTTCCCTTCTTCTCCTTGTCCTTATCTACTTCACTTCTATTTCAATTTTATCACTTTCTGCCTACATTCTAGAAGTTATCACAATCAGAGAAGTAGTCACTTTTCTATTTTTTGAGATAAACTCGCTATCTGGTCTATACAAGATTCCAATGCATCGCACTGTCGTTTGTATTCTGCGTTGACGTCCTTTGGCCGAGAGCTTGTCGATTTGTCTAGAAAATCTCTGTGACATGCCCTTTCTGGTTCTAGAACTCTCGTCGCTGTCCTTTTGAGGTAGTGTAGGGAAGTTCTCCCCCTAAGGCTCTCTAAGTGAAGAGAACTTGTGAGTAGCAAATCCCCCTTCTCTCACATTTTGGTGAACTCGACGTGAAGAACAGTGTTGTTCGAAAAACTAGTAATTTATTTACCCCTACTTGGCGGGGTCATAACTTTTGATTCGATGCTCGCATTTCATAACCGTTTGCACCATTGGAAAGGTCTCCTAGAGAACTAGTTCAACCCCTAAAATGTTAGTGCCTTCAACAATCAAATTTTAAGGACTGACTCAAGTTTCAAACCCAAATTTCGCTCCGAAGACCTCCGAAAATGCAAATTACTAAAACATAGAAAATACCAAAAAAATTATAATGAATTTAATATCTTCTTTTATTAGTTATGTATTTAATTTTGTTCAAAATATTAATGATATTCCATTTCCTGCATGTGATGGTGACTTAGATTTACCTATGTCACTTGGTGTCTTTGATCCTTCTCATGAGATCCCTCTTACTTTGGAGGATATCTTGTTACAAGAAGATGAAATCATTGATACCTTTCTTAAAATCACTCTACCTTCTACTCATTCCAATGCACTCTCTTCTAGAGAATATGCATTTGTGAATGATGAATCTACCCTTCATCCCAATTCACTCTCTTCTAGAGATGATGCATTGGTGTATGATGAATCTCCTACTCCTTCTGATGCACTCTCTTCTAGGGACGTTGCATTTGTGAATGATGAATTTCTTATCTATTCTAATGCACTCTCCTCTAGATATGATGCATTAATGCATGACGACTCCCCTTCCACATTTGATCATGTTTGGATCGATGTTGAAAATATGTCTTCGAATAATCATTCTACTATTTATATTGATTTTTTAAATGTAATTTATGTCTCTACTGCCCCTCAAAGGCCTAAGAGATCTATCGTTTACGTGACTCCAGCTAGTCCTTCTTCTAAGAGGGTTTTTTATATTGATAGTAAATCTCCTGATCCTTCTAAGGCTCCCTCTTATAGAGCGCTAGCCCATACCTATGATACTAGAATGAATAAACAACTAAGCCTTCTTCAAGCACCTAAACCTATGACTAAAGCACCTAGTCATTATGAATTTTTCAAGCAACCTCAAGTTACTCTGGCTAAGATCTCATTGTGGGACTTGCTCAATCTGCTTTGGTTTACCAAGGTATGCTTTTGGAATCCTTGCAAAATATCCTCCTGCCTTCTTTCGCTACGCTGGGAGATGCTAATACGTTGATAGATTATTTTTGTTTGAATTCACCGAATATTACGTTCTATCTGTAGGAACTCCCCCCTTCGGAAGTACAAAAGCAAGCAAATCCTCTAATGATTATAGTTAATATTAATAAGATTGGTATTAGACATAATCTTGTTGACGTTGGTTCAACGCTCAATGTATGTAGCATTGATCTATTACCTAAGCTTAATATTGATCCATGTTTTATTAATGCTTCTTTTCTTGACATTCGTGGGTTTGATAATGTTGGTCGACAAGCCCTACGTACAATAGTCTTGCCTTTGAGGTTGGGACTCATTACCATACCTACCCTTGTATATGTTATGTCAGATAGGTTACCTTATAACCTTCTTCTTGGTAGACCGTGGATCCACACTATGGGTGCAGTCCCGTCTACCTTGCATAAATCTATTAAGTTCATTGCTAATAATCAAGTAGTCATAGTCAAGGATGACCCGGATGCTCTGCACTTATGTGAGATGGCAGCTGTTGGTCAGGTTTTGGTTGTACCTACTCTTATTCCTTTAGTATCTTCCAATGTTTCGATGTTTACTCCAGTAGTACCTACTACAAAGGATACTCTTGAGATGAACATCCCCAAGGAAGATTCTTCTAAAGTGAGAAAAACTAAGTCTGCTCCTTCTTCTTCTACCTCTTCCCAAAGGAATGCATGTCTTGGTGATGATTGGAGTCCTCTAGACTTTATAGATTCCTTCATTCAGGAATATAAAGTCGACCTGATCCTCTTAGACCCTTCGATAACATCATTCACACGTGCTATCAAAGATGATCAATCTTTTGCATCGTTGGATAATGTGAATGCGAGTTGTAATGTTCTTAGTGTTGATCCTCCCTCTGAGGAAGACGATTACACCTCTGCTAAAGAGGATAATGTTGGGAGTCCTAGTAAGAAGGATGATGATGATCCCATAGAAGAGTATGTTCCCCCTTGCTGGAATAATGACCTCTATGAGGATCCCCTCTCTTCCCATGATTTTCAAACACGTTATGGCCCCGACTTTAAGCTCGTCTCTAAGTATGGCTATGGGCATAAAGGTTGTGGGCATAATGAACAAGGCATACAAGTCCCTATATAATTTTTGCCTCGTGAGCGTAACTTGGGGCTTGGTTTCTCAAATAAACAATATGAGCAAAAACCACGGTTGAATGCTGACACGAAGTCCGCTCAACCTTTTTCTCGCGGATTGTTCCATCCTCCTTTGTCTTCTATCTTCATATCATCTTCTCGTGAGTAGTCAAGCTTTTCTCCACAAGAGAAAGCGTTGCTTCTTGCTCCTCGTCCTTTATCTGAGCAAGAGCGTATTTTGTTGCAGCTTCTTAAATCCCGCCTAATTACTCTTCCTCCTCCTACATGCAAGAAATTTCATACGAATGATCATGAAAAACATTCCTTTTGTGCATACCATTAAGTGCCTAGCCATTCCACTAGTGAATGTAAGACCTTGAAGGATAAAATACGACAGCTTTGTGATCCAGGTGCTTGCTAGTGCACTTGCCTTTTCTTTGCATGACAAGTGATATCGAGGTCTACCTCTATCCTTCATGCTTAAAAGCATCTTGTGTGGTTATCCTCCCCTATACGTTGGGGGTAGTGATAGCTTATTTTGGAGATGTGTGTCTTTCTAAGGACCTCCTCTCTTCTCTCTATATTTCGAATGTAGCATCCCTTGATTGAACCTTCTTTCTTTTGAAGGGTTCCTAAGGGACCTCTTTGAAATGTTTTCTCTTAACAAGTTCTATGGCATCTAGCTTGGGGGCAACCCGACTGGACCTTTTCACTTCTTCGCGTCTAGTCTGAGGGCAGCCTGACTAGATCTATTTCATATCTTTGTGTCTAGCTTGGGGGCAGCCTGACTAGACTTTACTTATCAAATATCACGTCCCTTGAGTGGACCCCTCTTTCTTTTGAAGGGTTCCCGAGCGACCCCTTTGAAAGTCTTCCAGCTTAACGTTGGTCTGCGTGACTGTCTACTTTGTGATGCGGGCTCTAATCCAAAGCAGGTTTTGCTTTTATCACTCTTACTTTGTGATATGAGCTCTACTCTGAAGTGGGTTTTTATTTCATCACTCTTACTCGGTGGTATGGGTTTTCCTTCTTGAGCGGGGATTACTTTTATCACTCTCACTCGGTGGTACAGATTTTCCTCCTTGAGCGAGGATTTCTTTTATCACTTTTACTCAGTGGTACGGGTTTTCCTCCTTGAGCGGGGATTGCTTTATCAATTTTACTTGGTGTTACGAGTTTTCCTCCTTAAGAGGGGATTGCTTTTATCACTCTTACTTGATGGTACGGGTTTTCCTCCTTAAGCAAGGATTTATTTGATCACTTTTACTTGATGGTACGAGTTTTCCTCCTTGAGCGGGGATTTCTTTTATCACTTTTTACTCAGTGGTATGGGTTTTCCTCCTTGAGCAAGGATTACTTTTATCACTTTCACTCGGTGTTACGGGTTTTCCTCCTTGAGCGGGGATTGATTTTATCACTCTTTCATTCTTAAACTATTGTATATACCGGATCAAAGATTTGTATCTTCTTCATCCTGAGTATATGCCCTTTCTTCCTTCATCTCATAATTCTTCTATGTGTTAGTATCTTTAATTTGGGGACGACGCATAGTGTTGAGATAACCTTTTATATCGAGTTCTCTTTTACTTTGTTGAATCAAATTCTTTAAAAGTTCTAACATTGTCATCTTGTGCAGGTCTTTCTTACCAACCTACTTCTCTACTCTACTTTACCAAAGCACTTGTCAGTATTCATGCTCGCTAAAGTGGGGGAAAAATGTATCAACATGAATTTGCACCCCTAACACAAATTCCCTTTTGTCCCTTAAACACTTTAGGAAATCAAAAGCGAAGGTTTAATTCCACCTAAGCCCACTGCCTACGTTCCACTTGGTGCCTATTTTGTGTCAGTGGAGGCATTTCTGTCTAGAATGCCTGTGTGGTGCACTAAGGTACTTGACAGATTCTTGCATCTGGAGCCTGTAGAGGCATTACTATTCCCATTGGGAGTCGATTTGTAACGCCCTCTTCGACCAACCGACCCGAATATGGTTGTTTTCTTCCCTCTTTCCTTCATATTCACTATTCCTACTTCCATTTTGCATCTCTTAGATCTATTGACCATCGAGAGACTCTCCTATTCCTTCCATAATCTCTTCACAAGCTCCAAGAAGCTTCATCAAGCAACACTTTACACTTCATAGAAGCAACATCAACACTCCATCACTTCAGTAGAGCAAGTGTGGAATGAAACACCACGACAATCGAGGCTTGAGTTCCTCTCATTTCCTCCCCCACTAGCCTTGAGCGCTTTGGGCAGAGGTGGTAAGATTTCACTCCTCTATTAATTGGTTGAGTAGCATAACACTATTTTGTAGTGCTCTTGTGTACTTTAATTCATTTCATGCTTTTCTCTCTATCTATCTGGTTGTTTGTGGAGGTGGGAACACAAAAATGGGAGTTTGACTGAGGCAAACCCCTATACAACCCCAACACTTTATCTCTCTCTTGTGTGTAGGTATTCAAGACATTCACGAGCTAGAGGCTTCATCAATCACATGGTTGTAAGCATTTAATTTCTCTTCTTCTCCTTGTTCTTATCTACTTCACTTCTATTTCAGTTTTATCACTTTCTATCGTTTCCCTACATTCTAGAAGTTCTCAGCAATTTGAGAAGTAGTCACTTTGTTATTTTTTTGAGATAAACTCGCTCTTTGGTCCGTACGAGATGTCAGCGCGCCTCGAGGATGCCAACGCGCCGCGCTTTCGTCTGTATTCTGCACTAACGTCCTTTGGTTGAGAGCTTGTCGGTTTGTCCAAAAAATCTCTATGACCTGCCCTTTCTAGTTCTAGAACTCTCACCGCTATCCTTTTGAGGTAGTTTAGGGTAGTTCACCCCCTGAGGCTCTCTGATTGAAGAGAACTTGTGAGTAGTGAATCCCCTTCTCTCACATAAACCAATAGAAAGCAGTCAATGGACCCACCAAGCATAACAAAGGATTTTAATAAGCACGTGCACTTATTACATGACTTAAAAGGGGCCGCCTGCCTAGGTTTATAACATGAATGATATTGAGCGAATATTAAAACCCAAACTTAGGGAAATAACAAGAATTAAAGAATTTTATAACCCGCATAAGACAAGGCGAGATTTATAAGGATTCTATGAGTACCAATCGGGAACACTAGGCTTGAGGGGCCAGTGAGTAAACTAATGCAAAGGCATAAGATATGACTTAAGAGATCGGGAACGAGTAAAAGCTAGTCAACTTCAAATTAGATTATTAGAATGTAGATAAAAGGAAAAGATACCTAGGGTTTTTGAGAGGGTTTATAACACACATAAACCATAGAACATAAGAATGACTAAAACCCTAAGCCTTATGACACATTCCAAATAAATAGAACACCCAAATCAGAAAGACAACCAGATTTAAGCATTTTTTGGGATGCCTACCATAAGCTATTTGATAGCACGTATAGGATATTAGGAAATATCATAATTTTTCTCTGCAATAACAAAAGATGACTCAAATAATTAAGTCTATTTCTTTAATTTTGAATATAATATCGACCTATCTTGATCTCGAATATTGTATTTACTATATTTTGACTCAAAATAATCAACGGTTATTAATAAGATATGGATGTTGAACTGTTAGCTTTTGTTCAAGGAATGGATTAATATTCCTTTTAGTTATTTATCAAAGATTGTGTGAATGGCAATGCAATAGGAATTTATAAGTAGTGTGATAAGTGTTATTCTTTAAAAATGATGTAGAATCACATATCAAATTCAATACCATGGAATACAATATAAAATATCACAATTTCATAGAATACAATATAAAATATCATCAACTACAGTTTGGAATATGATTCATGAAGTGAAATGATTCACAATTTCATGGAATACAATATAAAATACCATCAACTATAGTTTGGAAAATGATTCATGAAGTGCAATATAAATACCTAAAAGCTACTAATTCACTTCCATTTCCCAAATGGAGTCAAGGTTCTAAAACTGGCATTCAACTTGAGATAAAGTAAAAGAGTCATCTTGATTACGAGTATGTTCTTCATTTTATTTGGCCTACGTCTCAAATTCAACATTCATTGTGTCACTATCATTTGTCCCACTACCACTGCTAGTGCCACCAGTACTAGTATTTAGAATTGGAGTGTTGCACAACCCTCTTCTTTCATATATGGACCTCTAGATTGTGAGTGCCCTTTCAAAAGTTTTTTTTTTGACATTATACGCAGTTCCTTTCATCCTCAAGTAATTTTACAAATTCTTGTCTAGTGTGTTTCTTAACTTTGATTTCAAAAATGCCAATGAACTAAAAACTCTCTCATCCTCCATCGACCCCAATATCTTTGTTTGACATAAATCAACAAGTTTGAAATATTTTGATATCAAACCATGCAATATTTCACTCTGACCTAATTTTTTCCAAATCTTTGTTATTGATCCTGGTTTAAAGGACTTTTCCATGCCCATGGAATCATACTGGTCTATCATACTTTTTGCAAAATTCTTACATTGTTGTCTAAGCTTATTTGCATTTAATAATTGCTTCTATTGTCTGCTCATTGTATGTTACACTTTTCAAAAATTGTTTGATCAAGATATTTACTTTATCATGAAAATATTTTGTGCTATCTTAGTGACCGTGTACCCAAAATTGAGGATACAAATACCCATGGCTGCAAGTATTTCATGTCGAGGGAATATTTCATAAATCTTTGAGGAAATAAATTTTGCAATTTCCTTCAAATTATCACTAACAAATTTAACAATGTCGTTAAAATCTTCTTTTCTAATAGGGACTTCTCTAATAGAGTGCTCGACTGTCTTACAATGGTACATTGGTATCTCAAATCCGCATACACAAATAGATAAGTTCCTTCTTGCATTAAACTATAAATAATTATCAGGCTTTTTGAAATCAATAATCTACCTCATGAAATAATTTGGGTTTTCTTTTGTTAGATCTAGATATAGATGATTGAGGTTCATGCATGTATGTCTACGTAGTTTGGCATATTCATAAATATACATAGTTTTGACTTGGTCTTTCTTCATAATATTGTTCATTTCATCCAGTATGGGGAGAAGACTAGCTAAAGTCAAGAGTGTCTCTATATCGCTTAACCTATGTAAGAGGTCAGGAGCTTTGTCTATTGTGTTGCGATGCTCATACATTACTCCAATCAAGGATTGATATTTCTAAAATAAATCATTACGCTGGTCCATGTAGGGAGATCCATCTGGTATCAATATCAACATCCTTGAGAAGATTGTTTCATGTTGTTATTCCCTCAACAAAATTTTGAAATTCCATGAAACGTTTGGTACTTCGATAGAAGTATGCGTAGAGCTTGCAAACTAGATTTTCAACTTTTGATACTGTAGGAAACTTGCTTACAATTTTGAATGCTAAATTTGTTTTATGGGCCATGCAGTGAATTCCAAGCATGTATGGTGCACAAGTAGTTTGTAGCTTTGAGAAAACACCGCTCCTTTGAACTTGCATCATTGAAGCTCCATCAACTCCTACACACACCAACTTTTTAACAATTATCAAGTCATCCATACCTGCAATTCCATTCAAATATTTCTTGACTAGTTCAAATAGATTTTGCGATGTTGAAATATCGTTCATTTTATGAACATAGAGAAGATGAGCTTGGAAAACATGTTATTTTACAGTATACACATGCATACAGACCCAAGAATTATTATCTACCGCAATAACTTCATCTAAAGATATTGCAATGAAGTTTGACTCTTTTAATTTCTCCTTTAAATCTTGCATTTCCACTACAACAAGATAGTTTTCCCATTCCCATCCAATGTTTATTGACTAATGTGAGCTAGGAAAGTGAGCAACACCCAAGAAAGATAATAAATTAAAATATTCTAGGTAATCTATCATAGGATGCCCTCTGGAAAAAATATGAAAAACAACACTCATCTAAATATTTTTTGATAGATGTGCTCCTTCCATTGCTTTTCCAAATTGAGCCTCAATTGTACCTCAACATGTAGCAAGCTTCAACATTCTTTGCTTATTCTCTTCATATTTCATGGCATAATTAACATGAAGACATTCTTCCTTTGATTTCCATCGTACGACTGATTTTTCCTTTCTGTCTATGATTTGTTTTTCATAAACTTTACCGATATGCTTTTCTATAGTGTCAAAATTTAGTTGCAACTTCTTGTCTCTTCTACATTTTCAACTACAAATCATACACATGCATTCTATTGTAGTTTCATCTTTGTTTGATTTCCCCACTGGTACAATGAATGGGTACTTTTACAACCAACCAAGTTGAAAATTCCTTTTCATTTCCCACTCAGACCCCACTTTTGATTTGCCTTTTCTTTTCTTGCTACCAACATCATCCTGATCTAAGTCAATTATCTCATTCTGGCTAACCAAGGTATCCCTTGGAACATCTTTAGTGGTATTTCCATCCTCATTTGACTCATTCAACTCAAGAAAATCTCACCTTGACCTTTCAATGGTGGTGATGTATTGTGAATGCCTTCTTCATTAATATTTGGTGAAAGAGTTGATGATGTAGCTCCATCTTGATCTGATGGATCAGAAGCATTTCCAATTCCAAAGTAAGACTGTATGGTATAGGTCTCTACATTTTGGGCGTTTTGATGCCCTCCTAGTACCTTCACCACCCTGAGGAGTCTTACCCATGTTGCACTTGTTGCTCGACATATTGATCTCTCACTTCGAATAAAAGCTGGAAAAAATGTCTTCTTGTTTAAGAAGGAAAAAGAATATATATCCCATTCCCTACTCAATATCATCTTTAATATTGGAGCAAGAATGGAAAAGAGATAAAGAAATCTTATAACACTATGAATAAATGGTCACTCACCTTTAAGTTTAGGTTTTCATTGACTTTCTATTCGTTCATGCAAGAATGCATGTGTTGTAAGTTTGTAACTTTCCTACGATCAAATTCAAGGTTCCAAGTCCAACTTTTGAATTGAGAATTGAAAAAAATGTGTAAGAATAAATGATAGTTTCAATTGTATTTATATCAATCCATATTTGGTGAATTTTGTGGGATTTTTAAATGGTATATTAAAAATTTGGCGAATCTCGCGTGATTATACAATGATACGTTGTAATTTTCAAGGCGATTATGGCCCTATGATTAGCATGGAGGTGTCTTGACAATTAGTGAAATGTGTCCTCAAATGTAATTATTTTTTAATGTTATTGGCGAAATAGGTCTTCATAAGCAGCTATTTGTAAATTTTAACTGGCGAAATGGGTCCTCACAAGAAACTATTTGTAAATTTTAATTGGCAAAATGGGTCTGATACAATGTTATTTTAATAGTATTGGTGAATATGTAGGTGTTTTATTACATGCTTTCGGGATTCACAGACAAAAATATTAATCGGTCCATTTGGAATGCATAGTTTGTTATGGTGAATTTATTACTTAAATATACGTTGTAAAAAAAATTGATGGCGAATGGACATGCATTGGACCGATAATTCATAAAATCCAAGTGATTTGGCCACCTTGTTGGGTACGATAATTTGCCAATTTTGACTTGGCTGATTTCTAAATTAGCTAATTGGCAAAGATTTGCCACTAAAGTTTTCCCTGGTTGAAAGTCTAGATTGGCATTTAAATTTAGAAGAAGTAACAATTTTAATTTATTAAATCTACATATAAATACCATCAATATTTGATACTGCAAATAACAAATGTTCTAATTTTTCTTTGTCATAATGAAGATGACTCCAATACTATCTTATGAATAATTAATGAATTCCAGTTTGCATTCTTCAAATATGCATTATCATGTTCATGATATGGATACTTACATTGGAAAGATTTTATTTCAGCCAAAGAATTTTTAGTATTAAACCATGATGCATATACTATCAATTTTAAAAGTATTAAACAAAATTTAACACAAAAATGCTTCTACCAAAAACAAACCTCTCCAACCCTACACCCTCAAAACAATACTACAATTTTTTATCCTATACTATGTAAATGTTCTTCCCATCATTTTGCACATTCCTACATGATGTATTTGACGTAAATGAATTTTTAATTACTTTCTTTGAATGTTGTATTGGATGCACCTAGTTATATCCTACGCAATAATATTGCACTTCTAAATGCATATTACACCACCCTCTAAAATACAATATAATAAATAGTTTCAAGTATCAATTTACTAATATAAAAAATAACAATCAATCATACACAATACTAAATTATCTTGATGCAACGCAAATCATTACAATATAAATACTCTCATTTTATTCATTAAATGTTCAATATAAATTCTACATACCTAGTGAGGATTCAAGATTGAAATGGTGGTCAAGAAAACTTATTTCCATATCTCATGCATTTTGCTTTGTAAAAACGGTTCAATCAATCAAGTTGACTTGCTAATTTTTTTCGGACGTGCAATATCTTCTAAATAAAGTATGCTTCATTTGTGTGTAAATGGCTTGGTGATATTGAGTATCCATACTTGAATTTATTACATAGTTGCAAGTATTATAGAATCACACTTGCCTCTTTCCATGTGTGTATGTTGTCAATGGTTAACTCCAATTGCTAATTCAATCATGTGAGATGTAGGTGGATATGTAGAAATCTATGGAACTTATGGTGTCATTTGTCTATATATAATTCAAAAATCATTGGCTATCATTGCTTCCTCTAAAAAGTATGAAACACCTTCCCTATAGTTGATAAGACAATTCATTTGTTTCTTTTTACAATTAAATGCTCAATATAAAATCTGCATACCTATTGAGGGCGGTCCTATTTTTAGATATATCTCTATTTTTAAAATGTCATTTTTTAAAAGAGAAAGTATCCCATAAAATAATTATTTCATCCTAACAATAATTTATAAAGTGATAAAATATTAATAAAATTAAACACCATTAATTTTTTTCACTTGAGAATAATAATTACGAATTAGAAAATATCTTAAAAATAATAGTCATCAATTAAATTGACATAATGAAAGTTCTCTAATTTTAACTTTTATATAGAGTGACACCAAAACGGAAACATAATTGACTTAACGCTACCTAGCTTTGTTTTTTCCATTTAGAATTCCTTTCATAGAATGCATTGTCAGAATCTAAGCACGTGTTAGTTCAACTGTCCAAACTCATGATTCTTGAGCGAATTCCTTAGCCTTATGAGGATATGAATGGACATTTATCTAATCTGGCCTTTTCCATTCATATATACAAACTCCTACCATGTACTAAATTGTGAGAAATTATTTTATTTAAATAGGACAACCAATGGTTCTTGGGATATCAGGGAGTAGTCCATAAAAAAACAGTGTTTCACTATTAGGGCTTCAAGTTGTCTATTTGTGTACAAAATCCCATTTTGTATAGATATAACATAACCTAGAGTAGATGGGAATATATGAGAAAAAGTTAAGGATAGTTATGGATAAATAAAGATCGAAGTAAATGGGAATAATGCCACCCAAATCAATTGACACCATAAAAATATTTATATCTTAAAAGTTCATAGCCCAAACAAGAACAATGAATCAGTTCAATCCATATCACATAGTATTTTATTTTTCTTGAATATAGTGCCTCAAGTTGGTAGGAATGGACAAAATTTCATGTCTTGATGCATTACCAACACATACGTGTCATTACTGCATTCAAACACTAGCCCAAGTACAACATGTGTCAAATGTTGGTCTAACCTTGGGATGTCTATTGTTGTATGTCGTACATGAAGAGTTAGGTAGGGATGTTATCTAATTTTATTATGTTATCATTTGTCTTCTGTATTTGAACATAGGCCTCTCTGAAATACCTAATGCTTTATAACTCCCCCTCGAATTGCCACTGCGCCTATTCATTGCTAAATGCTCACTAGAGTGAATAGTCTAGATTTTATTGGATCTTATAAGCTTCTTGCAATCCACTTGTTCATAATTTGTGGATGTGGGTATAGCTAGATCTATCTTCCTATTAATATTATGTCAATAATGGAAGGAAGTTTCTTGGTTTATCTGTAAATGGGTCTAAAAGCCAACAAACGGGTATTTTCCTTAGGTCTATATTGTGTATCTGCCCATAAGAGATTTTTAGAAATGGATCCCCACCTCCTGTTGTGAGTCACATTAGGCATAGAGGGTGGTATCCTGAGACTAGTGTAATTCCTCCATTTAGATACTCTTTGAATGATGTTTTGATGTCATGGACCAGAAGTTTGGTTCTTTGAGCACTAATTTGGGCTTATAGATTGAGCATAGGTTTAAATTCTTTACATCGTGTATACATCTTATCAAAGGGAATTTATATGCATCTAGTTTTTCCCTTTTTTGAAGACGTATATTATGGGTTTTCATTTTTATGTTTCATCTTTTTCAATCACATACAAATATTTTTTATGTTGCATTTTAGACTTCACCGCTACATTTTAGACTTTATTGTTGCAACAAGTAGGAAATTAGGGTTTTGGCCATGGCTAGATTTGTGAGGATGCTGGAAAAAATGGGTATTCCAAAAAATTATGATATGGATAGTTTTTAAGATTTTGGATGGAAATGACTTAATCCATTTTTATCTAGGTAGTATTATTTAATAGTAAGTTCTCAGCCATGTAAAGCTTGCATTGAATAGAAGAAATTGATATATTCAGTTTTAGTTTGATGTGAAGTTTGGGATGTAGTTTGAGAATTCCTATAGCCAAATAACCCTAGTCAGTACTTTGGTCAGGTGGATGATATGTTTAAGGTGTTACCTATGTGTCACCTAGGCTGTGCAATAGGATTTTAAAAATTTATGAATTGGTGGGTGTTATCTACATTTAAAAAGATGGATTCTCTTGATGATGGGTATTCTCTTGATTCTCTTAATACGTTCACTATCTGATGAAAATCATAATGGCTGTCTTATGAGCCCACACAGGGGGCTTCCTAGAATTTTTAACATGGTAAAATGGTCTTCATACTTTAGCTATGCTAAATTTTATGCTCAGTGTTTTGAATTAAAATATCAATAGAGCATGTTTGTTTAATGTAGTTAAAAAATTAATGGAACTTGTGCACTTGTTCTCTTTTCTGGCACTTTGCCCTGATGGTTGTATTCTTAGGTTCATGAAATATAGATTTATTCTTGTTCGCCTTTTGGAGTTTTAATTAAAGTATTATTATGTTACGGGCATATGTTTGTTGGGTCATTTGAGAGTGAAAATAGCTTTCCAAAGCTTAATCGTCATTCTTAGCAAAAGTTCATTGCAACCAGTTGTTGCTCTACATCTTGTTGGTGCGCACCTACATATGAACTATAAGACCTCATTTTGCATATGATTAATGCTAAACCTATTTTTTTATATATTTTCTATAAATATATGGTAAGTTTTACTACGGGCAATAAAAAAATTGGTTGGATTTTTCTAGCAAAAAAAAATTGGGCATGAATTATTGTTGGGATATGAATTATTGGTAATTTCTTAATTGATGTTTTATTTTGTTATATGCCAATAGTGTTAAATTTAAATTAATTTAATTAGGGGCTATTTAGCCATTTGAAGGTTGTTGTAGACCATTGGTTCAAGGACTTATTTAATTTCTATTTTTTTGAATTAAGATTGGATTGTTTAAATGCAACTGCAACTGATCTTTATTTGGTTTTTCTTTTGAATTTATAATTTTATTTTTATCAAAACGTTGGTTTATGATTTAATGTTTCTCAGTTTGAGGCCTTTCATTTTTTGCTAACTACTGGCAAGTGTGGTGTAATGTGACATCTATAAAATTACCATATCCTAAGGGGTTCCCTGACAGGTCATACAGGGGAGAAAATGCGTTGGGGAATTATGAGTTATTTGAAAGGGGTTGCAAATGGGACCAGTATGGGATGGTCATTAATCCGTTCTTCCCCCAGTTCCATAATTATTCTTTTCATACCTTTCCCTAGGAGGCTAACCCCTTACACAAATAAGAGAAGGTACCTAGGAGATGTATGTAAGGGTCCTTAGGGAAGGGCCTTCAGACCATCTTTCCTAATGGCTATGGTATCCAAGAATCTCCATCCTTGTAAACCCCAATGTGTGAGCCTTGTGATGTAAATTATGTGTAATTGTTATGATAAATGGGTAAATTTGTACATAAATGACATGAGGAGATACTTGTTTACTATGTGAGAAAGAAAGTGATAGTAAAATTGGGGTTACCATTCTTGAGACATGAATTTATATGGGAATGAAAATATTTTCTAACATCATGGGAGATGTTTATGATGAAAAAGGTGTAACGCCCTACCACGCAACCCTAGAGGATGATGCAAACAACTACTTAAATAGGATAATTTTTTTTTTGTTTAAGTACAATTAATATAAAAGTTCACTTCCCAATGCAACCATCCCCTAAGGTTACGAGACTGAGAAAACTTAACAACCCACAACGACAACAAGAATAAAAACCATGACAATGATTTAGACAATAATTAAACACATACATTCCAATTAAGATAATAAGTATGCATACATTCCATACAAGATAAATTACATCCAAACATAAGAGATAACTTTCAAACTCATTTATCCATAGTTAAATATTACAATTACAATTCTCATTCCCCGAAAGAGACAAGTCCAATAAATAGGGTTACAATTACAACTTCCACCTCGATAACAGATGAGGGGTAAAATAATACAAGATCAACTGAAATGAAATAAAGCAAGAACTAAAACTGAATCCCACAAGCTCTCCAACTGGAAGCCTCGTCCACATGAACATGAAGATAGAACCCAACGAATTTAGGTGCACGTTCCACCCAACCAAGTGGAACCCAAAGGTCCACCCCCCGTTCTAGGAGATAGTAACCAGAATCTCTAACCAAGGACGTCTACCTCTAGGCATAGGCTAACATAACCATACTGAATTAAATACAGTAACAACACTTAATCACAGGGTTACAATGCTTCCAGAAATTACATAATCAATTGCATCACTGATGCGAACATATTGTCGACCTAGGAGAAGTGTCATCACATCGTTACATAGGTTATCCTGGTGAGTCTTCCTAGGTCCCGACCCCCGTCTCGGGTTATCCTGGTAACCTCTAACGACTTCCAACCCCTCATGTAAACCAATGCGGAATCAGTTATCTTTCGTGTTGACAAGATAACGATCTTGCCATTCCAGGCCTTCCCGTCTCAACCCAAGTCTTTACAAGCCCTTGTGATCAGGAGCAAGGCATAATTATCTTATTAAATGTTTGATACTACATGATACTCTAATCATTTAATTTAGTTATCACTGGATTAACTAACTTACAACGAGTTATCCTAGCACCACTTTGTGTGTCGGCCCTCGTTACAAGCCACTCCTCTAAGACGACACGTGGAACAACTCCACAACCCAAGGGTACACAAGTGTTATGCAAGGATATCACATCCCTAACCATGGCATACAGTCAACACACTCTTGTTCGTGATAACCAGAGAACAAACTGGTTACGCACTACCCAAGGCCATCTATGGTTGACTACACAGCACGACAACCCACAGACTGAAATCCCAACTGGAAGACTTGTTAATTATGAAGACCCACACTTCCCAATGATAATGCACGTAGTTCAATGCCAAGACAAAAATCAAATTCTACTTTGGGTTCACTAAACCCATTTCCTCACTAGCATTCAGTAACAGTGCGTTAAATAACCAAAATTAATTACGCCATTTTTAAAAAAATCATTTTTTATTCCTACGCAGCATTTAAATATATGAAACATTACTTCGATCCCCAATAATTCAGATAAGAGCATAATCTCATTTTAAAATAAAATATTCCCCATTTAAATAATGCAATAACAACCTAAAATAATTCTTTTCAAAATGCTAACGTTAACACATCAAAGAGATTATTATTACTTAACTCTCACAAATTATTAGACAAACATAATATTAAACCTATTTAAAAGCAATTAATATTAAATTAGACCATAATATTAACATCATTTAATATTATGTTAAATCCTAATATTAAATCATTTAATATTACCCTAAATTATAACATTAATATATATAATATTATATCCTAATAATGAAATATTATAATAATATAATATTTAACATATTATAAAAACTATAATATTAAATTAGAATGAAATATAATAATATATATTTATATTATTATTTAAATTTCTTTAAAAAAAAATTAAAACACAAAGGGGTGACCTCGGTTTGCACGCCAACCCTAGGGTTGGGTCGCGTGACATCGAGACCCATGCCCAACTTCCGGGAGGTGTTTGGAGGTCGACCCGACCACGGTATTTACCAGGGGCGGCGGAGTTGAATGCGGCGGCCGCAGGAGGTGGCACCACCAAACAGAGGGGAGGCGGAAGAACCGCATAGGGCACGCCGTGTGGGAAGGCACCACCACGGAGTAGCCGCCGCGGTTACCACCACGGACGGCACTGACAACGTCACCACCATCGTGGTGGCCGCTGCCTGTGCAGTCTGCGTGGTCCACGGACGATAGGGAGCGGGCGCGGCTCCCCCACTCCGCCCCCATGGGAGCGGCGGTGGGGTGAGCCCCCATCCCACCTGCTTTTTATTGTTTTATTTATTTTTTTATTTTTACGAAAAAAAAAAACAAGGATCATTTTTTTCCAAAATTAAAAAAACCGAACTAAAAAAATTTTCTTTTCTTTTTTTTTGCCACTTTCCCAAATTCTTTTTTTTTTTTGAAAAATTTGACAGCATAACATTACAATATGAAAATTGTAAAAAAATAAATCTCAAATCTATTATTTATAATGAATCTATATACATGAAAATAGATATTCAACCATGCTAGAACATCAAATAAATTGAAGAACAATTGACACAAAATAAAATTGAGCTAACAATAGCAATTAATCCTCCATTATTCAATCAACAAAATTCCAATAAAACAAGGTGTGAACCTGATTCTTTTGGAGTATGTTGAAGAACCTACTGCTACTTTGAAACCCTCTTGAGCACTTCAGATTCCTCAAGCTTTTCCTTCAAACCCACAAAATCAAGCAATCTTCCTCTTCTCTTTTCCAATTTTCCCAAAAAACTCCATTTTTAAAAATTGTGAAGAAATTCAAAGATAATGCAAAATTTGCTCCAAAATCCCACAACAACCCTCATAAATTTTTGAAAACAGAATCGCAAAAGTCTTTCTTTTGAATTTTTGAATTTCAAAATTGACTTTTAATTTATTTTTCTAATTTTTCAATTCCAATTCAAATTTGCATGCATTTTCAAAATGAATAATTTAAATCATTTCAACATGAATAACTTAATCAATTAATAATTAAATCTACCATAAGATTAAATATCAAATTAATTAACTTAAATTACTCAATAATTAAATCACAAATCCTACATTATTCGAACTCCCCAAATAGACTGAAACCAGACAAACTGAACGAAATAGAACAACTGGACCAAACTAGGACTGACGACACACTACAACTAGGGCGACGACTCGGTGCGGAAATCCTAGCTACTATCTCCCAATCGAATGTCGTTGGGCAATGGACATGCTCGAACCTGAGAAACCAGGTGGATTCAATGTCCTGTACCTATCAATCCTGCAAACACATAATATATCCACATGAAATAATATGTCATAATAAGGCACACTGTGAAGAGGAAATCACGAGATCGCAAGGCACTCGCAAGCGAGTGATGCGATACCGTCCTCTTCACCAATACAATAGTTCTAACTGATGCATCTAACATAGCAGCATAATCAAAAGCATGAAACATCAAAAATTACATATCCACATATGTTAATTCCAAACATGCCATAATAATCACATCAAAATATAGTATCACCACATCAAAATACATCACGATAAAATAGTGATCCACTGAAATCAAGTACATAGTCCAAGTACAACACAAAACTAAATCATAGAGAAGAAACAACATAGTTCACACAATAGATCAAAATGGAGGGGTATTACATCCTCCCCCCTAGGGTCAAACTTACTCCTGGAAGCTTGTGAACAAATAGGGATAAAGTTCCCTCATTCTAGCTACATCTTCCCAAGTGGATGACGTGTCATCCCTAGGATCCCACTGAATCCTAACCTGATCAATATCTCACCCTCGAAGGGCGAGCATTCTGCACTCCATGACGGCCACGGGCTCCAAAGCCAGCTGTGCGTCCTCTACTTGCAATGCATTCCAATCAAGGACATGAGAAATGTTTGGATGGTACGACCGAAGAACTGAAACATGAAACACATCATGAATGCGCAAGAGACTGGGTGGTAAAGCAAGATGGTAAGCAACAGGACCAATCTTCTTGAGTATCTCGAAAGGTCCGACAAAGCGAGGCGCCACCTTAGAGCCCTTCCCATAATGGATGGGGCTCTTTCGCGGACGCACCCGCAAGAAGACTCTATCGCCTACAACGAACTGACGATCCACTCTATGCGCATCCACATACTTCTTCTAGACAGGAAGGCCTGGAATGGCAAGATTGTTATCTTGTCACCACGAAAGATAATTGATTCCACATTGGTTTACATGAGGGGCCGAAAGTCGTTAGAGGTTACTAGGATAACCCGAGACGGGGGCCGAGACCTAGGAAGACTCACTAGGATAACCTATGTAACGATGTGATGACACTTCTCCTAGGTCGACAGTATGTTCGCATCAGTGATGCAATTGATTATGTAATTTTTGGAAGCATTGTAACCCTGTGATTAAGTGTTGTTACTGTATTTAATTCAGTATGGTTATGTTAGCCTATGTCTAGAGGTAGACGTCCTTGGTTAGAGATTCTGGTTACTATCTCCTAGCACGGGGGGTGGACCTTTGGGTTCCACTTGGTTGGGTGGAACGTGCACCTAAATCCATTGGGTTCTATCTTCATGTTCATGTGGATGAGGCTTCCAGTTGGAGAGCTTGTGGGATTCAATTTCAGTTCTTGCTTTATTTCATTTCAGTTGATCTTGTATTATTTTTCCCCTCATCTGTTATCGAGGTGGAAGTTGTAACTGTAACCCTATTTATTGGACTTGTCTCATTCGGGGAATGAGAGTTATAATTGTAATATTTAATTATGGATAAATGAGTTTGAAAGTTTTCTCTTATGTTTGGATGTAATTTATCTTGTATGGAATGTGTGCGTACTTATTATCTTAATTGGAATGTATATGTTTAATTATTCTCTAAATCATTGTCATGGTTTTTATTCTTGTTGTCGTTGTGGGTTGTTAATTTTCTCAGTCTCGTAACCTTAGGGGATGGTTGCATTGGGAAGCAAACTTGTATATTAATTGTACTTAAACAAAACAAAAAAATTAGCCTGTTTAAGTAGTTGTTTGCATCATCCTCTAGGGTTGCGTGGCGGGGCGTTACAAAAGGGAACTATGAAGGGTGTCCAAGTATGTTAATTTGTTGGATGTATGTTGGTGTAATTATCAATTGAGAATGTTAACTACATGGATGACTACTAATATTTGTTAGATTACGACTATATCAAATAAATGCTCTATGATGAGAAATTTCATTCTAAGTATTTAGATGTTTGACTCATGCAAGGAATACCTTTAGTGTGTGCTTATGGTCGCATGTGGGATTATCTCATCAAGAAAGAAAGATAATTAATATGTTCAATAGATTTATGTGCATTTATAAATAAAGATTATGTTTTATACTTTAACGACTTCTAGGAGGAAGTCTAAATTAAGGGGAGGGGGATGTAAGACCCTGCTTTGCATATGATTAATGCTAAACCTAATTTATTATATGTTTTTTGTAAATAGATGGTAAGTTCTACTACGAGCAATAAAAAAATTGGTTGGGTTTTTCTAGCAAAATTTTTTTGGACATGACATGAACCTTATCAATCTTTCCATGGTTTCTTTGTGATATAAGTTGTGAATCCTGGGCACAAGATTTGTTGTTAGGAAAATGGCCCTAGGCACAATTGTTGTTCTCATGACAAGCTAAGTTTTGAAGCCAACAACACCAGACTTTGATTTTGATTCATTGTTGGAAATATTGATATGCTAAGATTTTCTTAGGGTTGCTTGACTATTGAGTTATAAGGATGCTTAAAACATATCTAAAGTTATGTCAAAAGTAGTAAAAGATTTTGTAGTCAAGTCGAGTAGGGGCATTCAAAGAGTATCTAAATGATGAGTTAATTGTCTAATCTCATTTAAAAAACAAATTAGCTGCTTTTTAGCCAGAGTGAAACAAAATTGGAACTTGCAAATTACAAGAAGAAGTGAAGTTCATTTTATTTGAAGGTTAGGGATCAAATGCATAAGATGGTTATTTTTAGTTCTGATTCATTTCTCTTGAAGATGTGGAAGAGTTTTACCAACAGTGAGATCCAAGTTGGTTTTCAAAATAATTAATTTTTGAATTAAGTAAATCATGGTAAATGAGTAGGGATTTTGTATAGGATTTCCTAGTTCAAATATTTGATAGACATCATTTCTTCATTTGATAAATATATTACATCCAAATATTGGTATGGATTAACTCAACGCATGAGGACATGTGCAAATTGTAGGTGAATTTGATGGAATAGCCTCTTGTCTTGATATATAAGCCAAATATTTTCTTGTGAGGGGTGATTTATTGTCTCTAATGAAAAGTTTATCTTGAATATAAATACCTAAGGCTATACAAATATGTCATTTTTATAGTACCTTTTATTGCATAAATTCAGGGATATATTAATAACACTTACTGATTCATGTAGGTGGTGTGTCGTTGGACTGATATTCCTATTACCAGGCTTGGCCAAAATGATAAGGATGCGTTGTTAGGCTTGGTTTAAAGGCTACATAAAAGTGTTGTTAGACAAAATGAAGCAGTTATAGCAGTTCCTTATGTTGTGCTAAGAACAAGCCCACATGACTTCAGAGACCACAACAACCTACCGGGTCTTTCCTATTCTTGGGAATGATTAGAGTTGGTAAAAAAAAGCTTGTAAAAGCTCTTGAAAAACTAAAAGATGTGAGCTCTTTATAAGCACAACTTTTTGGCCATTTGGATTCCAACTATGTAGTTGCTTATTAATATTTTCTATATATTATGAGAGAATTTTTTATTTATCAAAAGTTTGTGTAACCTATGTTAATTTTGGTAAGCTTCTTTGTTCATTCATACCTATTCATGCAACTCTTGATGCACACTTGTAAACACTTTTTAGTTTAAAACATTGGAATTTGTAGTTTTTAAAATCATGAAAACCAATGATTAATGTTGAAACCTAGCACTGTAAGTTTGTTTTAGTTTTTTTAACAACACAAAAATCTTGGATTTTGTAGAACTAGAAACATCTAACTCAAAACATTAAAAAAAAATGTGTGGAAATAGAATGCACCTGTCCTAAAAAGTGATTCCCCTTACTCAAACACTATAAAGAACTTTATCAGTACTCACAAACCTCTTTGCAACACGTTCACAATTTCCAAATGGATACCATGTCTTTAAATAGCCTTTTTTTTGGAAAGTATTAATGTCCATTAATAAAAATTTGACAGAAAATCTTGTTACTGATTTGTATATCAAATCAAAATCTTTACAAGATCATGTTTTTGGACCCCATGTGCAATAATGTGCATATTATTACTACAATAGTCAAAACAAACAGTATAAAAAAATTAATGTCAAAATCTAAACTCATGCTAACTCACCTTCATGTATTTTTCAATTGCACACATCAAAAAAATAAAAATATATCAAATATATCTTAGAATTATGAGAATGCAACCAATATACTCAAAAATAAATATTAGCCTCACATAAAAAGCATCACCAACTTTCTCCACATGGGCATGTCATTAAAAGACAACCTCCTTAGGTTTATATTATGAGCCATAACACCATGTGGTACCCTAAAAATTATAATTATTGGCCCATCTTTATGCCAGGTGTCTTAAAGTTTCCTCATCAACCATATCTTCAAGGCATATAGCCATGTCTTACCAAAAAAAACTTATATTTTTATTCCTTTTTATTCAAAAGTTAGGTTGCATAGCATTCTTTCATTGTCATACAAAGCAATTAATTATTTAGGAATAGTATTTCTATATTAATGGACCCAAAAATCACACATTATTAATAATGCTTACATCATACAAATATTACTAATAATGCATTCATCTAGTTTTAATAATTTGTTCAAATAAACCAATAGAAGCAAAGAATTTAAATCAATTGACTATTTTTTCTAATGTATATATTTTTCTAAAAATTATTTTAATATATGAAAACTATTTTTTTTAATTCTATTGGATCATAGTATGTAGTCATATTAGTAAGAGGTAGGCATTATGACTAATGTATCACTATTTGATACTATTCATTTAAAAACACTATTTCTAAATAGTATAAAGTTTGTTTATAATATGTCTAGTCAATTATGCACTAGTAAAAAAATGGAACTATTTGATTTGATTGATAGAGTCATAGAATTGACATTTTTATTGTTTAATGTATTAATATATTATATACTATAATAATTTTATAGTAATAATAATATAATGCTATAATATATAATTAGTATATCATTGTTAGTTGGGCAAAATGAAGTACTTATAGTAGTTCTTCATGTTGTGCTTAGAACAAGGGCAATTTTTGGGAGACCACAACAACCTACCGGGTTTTACTTATTCTTGAGAAAAAATAGAGTTTGTGAAACACGGCTTGCAAAATCTCTTGCATAACTAAAAGTTGTGAGCTCTTTGTAAGCACAACTTGTTGGTCATTTGGATTCCAACTATGTAGATGCTTATTAATAATTTTTCTATATTATGAGAGAATTTTTTATTTATCAGAAGTCTGTGTAACCTACGTTCATTTTGGCAAGATTCAATGTTAATTTATACCTATTCATGAAACTATTGATGTAGTGTAAACCCTTTTTAGTTTAAAACATTGTATTTATAGTTTCTAAAATAATGAAAAACAATGATTAATGTTGAAACCTAGCACTGTAAGTTTATTTTAGTTTTTTTAACAATACAAAAAGCTTAGATTATGTAGAAGTAGAAACATCTAACTCAAAACATTAAAAAAATGTATGGAAATAGAATACACCTGTCCTAAAAAAGTGATTCCCCTTATTCCCCTTACTCGAACACTGTAAAACACTTCATCAGTACTCACAATCCTCTTTGCAATACATTCATAATTTCCAAATGGATAACATGTCTTTAAATAGCCTTTTTTTTAAATTATTAATGTTCATTATGGAAATTTGACATAAAATCTTGTTACTGATTTACATATATCGATTTAAAATATGTATAGTATCATGTTTTTGGACCCCATGTGCAATAATGCATATTATCAATGTAATAGTCAAAATGAACAGTATAAAAAAATCAATGTCAAAATCTAAACACATGATAACTTACCTTCACGTCTTTTCCAATTAATGCACACATAAACAAAATAAAAATATATCAAATATATCTTATAATTATGAGAATAGAACTAATATACTCAAGAATACACATTAACTTCAAATAAAAAGCATCACCAACTTTCTTCACATGGGCATGTCATTAAAAGAAAACTTCCTTAGGTCTACATTATGAGTCGTAACACCATGTGGTACCCTAGAAATTATAATTATTGGCCCATATTTATGTCATGTGTCTTAATGTTCCCTCATCAATCATATCTTCAAGGCATATAGCCATGTCTTACCAAAAAAACTTGAATTTTTATTTTTATTTTTATTCCAAAGTTAGGTTGCATAGCATTCTTTTGTTGCCAAACAAAGAAATTAACTATTTAGGAATAGTATTTGTATATGAATGGACCCAAAAGTCATACATTATTAATAATGTTTACATCATACAAATATTACTAATAATGCATTCATCTAGTTTTATTAATTTGTTGAAATAAACCAATAGAAGTAAAGAATTAAAATTACTTGACTATTTTTTCTGAAGTATATATTTTTTTTAAGTATTTATTTTTGTAAAATTTATATTATATGAAACCAATTTTTTTTAATTCTATTGGATCATAGTATGTACAGTCATATTAGTATGAGGTAAGAATTTTGACTAATGTATCACTATTTGATACTATTCATTTAAAAACACTATTTATAAATAGTATAAAGTTTGTCTTTAATATGTCAAGTCAATTATGCACTAGTAAAAAATGGAATTGTTTCATTTGATTGATAGAGTTATAGAATTGATATTTTTGTTGTTTTTTAATGTATTAATATATCATATACTATAATAATGTTATAGTAATAATAATATATAAATATAATATATAATTAGTATATTATTGTTAGGTGGGCAAAATGAAGCAGTTATAGCAGTTCCTCAGTTTGTACTAAGATAAAGGGCAAGACCTTGGAGACCACAACAACCTACCGAGTCTTTCCTATTCTTGGGAATGACTAGACTTGGTAAAACACAACTTGCAATAGCTCTTGCAGAACGAAAATTTGTGAGATATTTGTCAGCACAACTTTTTGGTCATTTGGATTCCAACTATGTAGTTGCTTATTACTAATTTTTATATATTATGAGAGAATTTTTTATTTATAAGAATTCCAAGTGTAACCTATGTTCTTTTTGGTAAGCTTATTTGTTCATTTATACCTATTCATGCAACTCTTGATGCAGTGTAAACCCTTTTTAGTTTAGAACATAGAATTTGTAGTATCTTAAATCATGAAAAACAATGATTAATGTTGAAACCTAGCACTGTAAACTTTTGTTTTAGTTTTTTCAACAACACAAAAAGCTTGGATTTTATAGAAGTAGAAACATATAACTCAAAACAAAAAAACAAATGTATGGAAATAAAATGCACCTATCCTAAAAAGTGATTCCCCTTATTCCCCTTACTCGAACACTGCAAAGCACTTTATCAGTACTCACAATCCTCTTTGCAATACATTCACAATTTCCAAACGGATACCATGTCTTTAAATAGCCTTTTTTTTGGAAAGAATTAATGTCCATTAAGGAAAATTTGACAGAAAATATTGTTATTGATTTGTATGTCAAATGAGAATCTTTATAGAATCATGTTTTTGGACCCCATGTGCAATAATACATATTATCACTACAATAGTCAAAATGAATAGCATAAACAAATCAATGCCAAAATCTAAACACATTCTAACTTACCTTCATGTATTTTTCCAATTAATACACACATAAACAAAATAAAAGTATGCCAAGTATATCTTACTGTTGATGGTGAAAATGACACAAACACCGTTAAACAAAATATCTCTACTCTATTTCTCCTGAAAAAGAAAGACAACATATAGTAGCCTAACTCCCAAGGTCCCGGTAGTTGGTTCTCAACTGTTCGGTGTCACTCAATTGGTCCATGCAACTGTAATATTCAAGGGAAATTTGTTGGTAATAAGGAATGCAAGCAATGACGGATTCATCGAACTGTTCTTAACGAAAAGGGGGTTTTAAATAAAAGAAAAAGATAGATCAGGGCGTACATCAGTGAAACATGAATAAAACTTATCTAATATCTAGACATATATTATCAACAATGAATGTTCTTCCAATAGATCAAGAAAACCATAATATGATGCAATTTACAAAACAATCCATACTATTGCATGCATCTATGGTGCTTAATTCAACCATCACAATCACACATCATAAATACTTTAAAATTTCCAAAAGAACAAACTCTCATTCGTTGCTAAAATCATAGATTAACAGACATTCAACAATTTGATCCATAGATAATCTAAAGAAACAATCTTTAAATCTGGTTCCTTCTAATTATTTTCATCACATAAGAAACACGTATGCTTCAGCACAATCACTGGCATACAGATAGACTATTATTCATTAACCTCATCCAATAAACTCAATTCCAACACCATATTGCGTAAAAACCTATATTTGTATTCAACTGTAACTAAAATAACAAAGTGTCTTTTCAAAATCTATAAAATTCCTATCTCCTACTATCAGGTGGCTAATCTTATTCTCATCAGCCCACCTTTACAATATGGTATCCTAAGGGTATATATCGATGTACAAAAAAATGAAGTCCTCCCTATCTAAAGTCGAGATCTAGCTTTTTAAGAACTTAAATTTTCTTGGAAACTCAAATCAATTGATCTCTAGTTCCCACATTGATTATCTAGTAAACTGGAGAGAAAAAGAGAGAAGAGAAAAGAAAGCCATGCGCCCATAGGACTGTCAGTCATGCATGTGGAGTTTGCTCTGAAAAGTACTCATCATAACTAGAGAAGACTTGTTGAAGCATATCCAAATCTGGTCCATCAATCCAACTGTCTTCGAACTTGATCCTCTTCAATTCAACAACATCAAATCCTCTCATGTCTCTCAACTTGGTTAACTCCCTTCTAGCAGCCCTTACCTCTTCTCTAATATCCATCAATCGATCCAATAGTAGATCTTCTCCATCATCTCCCTTTTGTACAACCTCTTTAAGTCTATCATCCCATTTGTCTCTTAACTGACTTAAAGGCAGGCCTTCCTTCACCGGTATATCAACATTCACTATAATAGCAATAACAACTTCTAGCTCATCAAGCTGTTCATTTAGATCCTTGATAAAATCTTGAACTTCATTCTTATGTTTGTACAAAAAGTCAGATCTAAACCGGATTATGTTGGAGGTCTTTTCCAAGAAATTTGTGTTGTCCTCTTCAAGGATTGACTGCTCTAGAAGAGTGGATTTTGGCACTTTATTGATTTCTTTTAGCTTTTGGATATACCCTCTATACTCCTCCTCTTGTTCTCCTAATGCTTTAGCATGTTGATTCATCTCTTCTATTAACTCCAATGTCATCTTTTGAATTTCAAAACTGTTCACCAGCACCTCACCTACTTCTCGATTAAGCTTGTCGGTCCATCTATCCATCATCCTAGCCTTACTCCTTATCTACACCAAATCATCCACCTCTCTCTTGCTTAGAAAAATTGGTGTCTCAATGGTGGTAATTTGTTGTGACCTCGGAGCAGAAACATTCTTCAAGAAGGTGTGTAATTGATCCAATTGAGCCTTAAGCTCATCCTTTCTCTATTTATCATTTATCATCCTTGATTTGGTGGATGATGCTACCACATCAATTAAGTTCATTTGCTGATTTCTTGTGGGTCTTCCCAAATTGACCATGCCCAACTGGTAATCAATTAGTTGCATATCTACCACATCCTTGTCCACCACTGGTATTGCACATTCAGCAACAATTCCTCCTCCTTTAGTGAGTCTAATGGAATTCGGAATTTTAGACTTCTTCTTGGGTCTTTCTTTTTCAATCTCTTTCATCATATCATCCCAATTAGGTTGTGAGGGTGTCACTGGCCTCTTTTGAAGATCATGTTTTAACCAAGTGGGAGCACTTGGAGTAGTGGCCATCACAGTAGAAGAAGAAGCTGCAGTTGTAGAGGATCAAGGTTGTAGCACATTAACCTTAAGTTGACGATCAACCTCCTGTACATCTTGTGGTTATCACTCTACATTTTCTTATGCAAGATTTTCAGCTTCTTCCTTGTCCTTTTGTTCTTGCATCTTCTTGTCTTCTTGTTCCTTCTTCAGTTTTTCCTCTTCCAACCTTTTCTCCTCAAGTAACTTGTTTCTCTCTTCTTCCAATGCTTTAAGTCTGTCTGAGGCTTCCTTTTCCTTTTGTAGCTGCTTGGCCAGCTCCTCAACATCTTACTCTTTTTGAGTGCATTCTGCTTCCTTCTTCTTCTTATAGGCTTCTTCAATTATTCTAATTTTAGCCTCAAGGGCTTCTCTCTCCCTCCACTTCTTAGCCTTTTCCTCTTCTAGCTCATGGATTTTCTGCACCATTTCCATCCTGTCATTGTCTTCTTTGATCTTGAGCTCTTGCTCCTTTTGCCTTTGTTGTTTCAGCACTTCATCAGCTCTTCGCTTGGCTTCCATCTGTTTTTGTTGAAGTAAGGCATCTGCTCGTGCCTTAGCATCTGAAGCTTTTTTTGCTTCCATTTGTTGTTGTTGAAGTAAGGCATCTTCTTGTGCCTTAACATCTATTTCCTTTTGCTTCTCCATTGCTTTTGCATGTGCTTTAGCATCTGAAGTTTTCTTTGCTTCCTCAAACAATGCCCATTGATCTTCTTTAGTTAACACATGTTCAGTTTCTAGAGACATCTCCTCTTTTACATCCTTTTCTGATAAGGTCTCATCAGAGTTTGTTGCAATATCATGAATTTCCAGCTCTACTCCCTTTCCCTTTAATGTTTCAGCTATATCATGAAGAGTCCCCTTAGGCATCTCTCCACCTTGTTGCTCTATATGTGGGACTTGGGCAGATGACTCCCCTATTGCTGGTGTTGAAGCTACATGTCCTGTTGAGAAATTTTCCTCCAGTGCCTCTAGCTCATCTTGAGCCGAAGCTTCCAACTCAATCTCTTCTATGTCAAGAGGGAAGAACTCTAATGGTTCTTTAGGTGGCACTCTCCTCTTAGTTATTTTGTATCCTTTTCCTTTCTTGGGAGCTTGACCTCCAGGAGCTTTAGCTCTGAGAACAACCCATTGGATACTCCTATCCAGTACAGGTCTTGCTATACATTTGATATCAATGGTTTCCTTAGCATCCCAATCCACTGGATCCAAAAAATTTGTACCTATGCTTTGTGCCTCATAGGATGGATCCAACACTACCCCATCATCTGATATTGCATCAAGGACATCAGTTGTCACTCCAAATTCTACCATGAGTGGAATAGGTAACCTCTCATAATTCCTCCTTTTGAGGTCATACTCATCTTGGAGATCACTCCAGAAGTCCTCCAACAAGTTAAAGTGTTTATCAAAGACTGACGCCAACAAAGCATTCATCTTCTTCTTTGGATCAAAATACTTTCAGGCAGTGTATAAGCCCAACTTCAAATGCACCAATTCACAACAAATCACTTTAGCTCCCACAAGATGTGGGCAACTATACTCACCCAATTGCATGGGGAACTTGTGACAATCGGGTTTGTGTTTTATTGCCAGCCGAGCATTGACCCCCAGAGATTGGTAGACAAACTCCATCAAAATCATCTTGTTGTTGCAACATCTTGGAAGTAAGTGGGGATCACCCTCAAATCCTGCCAACCTGAAATAAGTGAACTTGGGGTATTGGATATACCAACATCCACATTCTATGATAAAGGCCATGGCCTCCTGACTCAATATGTACCTTGCATCTCCTGTAAGTTGGTAAATTATTACATACAAGAATGCATCATTAACCCTTCTAAAATGTGACTCAGACACAGGTAGAGATAGATGGTCATAGTGGTCCCATACTCTCTTTTGTCCATCAGCTTCCCCTAAAATCCCTACTCCATTCAATCCCGAGAAGATGCCTCCTCTAGCTGCTGCATAGATCACATAAGAAGTCATAAAGAAATTCTTAGTTTCCCTTATACCGATCAACTGATTATGTATGCTATCAGATACAATCATTGGCCAATCAAATTGATGTTTGCCATCCAATATTGTTTGAATAAAGGGAAACATCCATTCTTTGAAGTGAAAAGCATCCCACTTTCCAAAGACCCTAGATAGCATCATTATAATGTCTGCCACTTGTAAAAATCTACCCTCCTTGGTTGATCTGAAAGCTTTGTCATAGAATTCTTCTCTGTTCTCAACCATTTCTTGTTTAGGTGGGTTCTATTAGTTTCCTTGTGGGTGCTATATATTTCCAAGGCTTTTGCCTCATTCAACAGTCCCAGGTTCTTTGGATTAGGGACATTAAACATATATTGGAACATTTGTGGTGTCAAGTCTATGATAAAATTGTCCTGTGTATCCACACATTGCCTAGTGGTAGGATTGTAAGCCCCAGCTGCTGCCATGATCGATTCTGGGCATTGGATAGATAGTGGAAATACAACAATGTGAGCTAGGCTAGACTCCACTATTCTTTGTGTTCTTCCTGTCACTTCTTCAGCAAAAGTTTTTGAATACAACTCCTCATAGTTGAATGGACCCAAGTTGGTATCAGTTATATCAGCCCATCCAGATTCCACTTTACTGGCTGTGACAATAGGACCCTTATGATTATACCTCAAGGTATAAGGTAGTTGCTCCGGTTTAATCTTCTTGGTCTTAGTTGATGCCTTTGAATTTTCTGCAGGCTGACTCCTCTGAGAAGCTTCTCCTAATATTCCTGACATTCTTTAACTTCCTGCAACAAAACCTTAAATTAGATCTTTGAACAAATATAACAAAATATGCTTTAAGATCTTACCTTCATATAAATACCAGAGGCGAAACCAAGCAAAAAACATTCTAAATAGTCTCTTTTTAAAACACTGTCGAGAACAAAGTCAAAACAGTATTTAAGATTATAGAAATAACAAGGTGGGACCGGAGTCGAAGTTGGAATAGTAACTGGAATCGAAACAAAAACCAATTTGGTTCCATGAAGATTTTCTAATTTTATATTCAATTCTGCTTCCGCTTCCGCTTCCACCTGGGTTACCAGTATTTTGAAAGCCTGCTTCTTATTATAAGCAGTGTCATAGACGAGATGGAAATGGAATTGATACTTTCTACAAAACATGGTTCAAGGTCTAAATCTATTCCGATCACGCTTTCGCCTAAAATAACCATGACATCATAAATGCTTTCGACAGGATAATAAGCACTAAAATCCAAGAACTAGGTCGTATGAAAGCGAAAAGGGCTTAAAAATAAACTTTAAAAGAATTACCCATATGATCGAAAGACAACCATATCAATTAGGGCATCATATTTTTAAAATGGAAAACGCACCAAAACCCTAACTTACAAAACCTCGACCTCCAACAACCTAGGGCATGAATTTTAACCTAATTCAAAATAACCAGACGATGCGCAACAAAAATATTAAGTAAAACCATAATCTACCAAACCTTACAAACAAAAGAATAGTAACTAATCCATGCATTTAAAACCTAGGGCATCACAGTATTGTCACGTTTAAACGTAAAAATGATTTGTGAGGAAAAACAAATAAATAAATAAAAACTAACATACGAGAAAAGCAAAACGAAAACAAGCAAACAAAAGAATAAAAATCATATAAACAACACAAACCACATGAAATCATAAGAAGATCGATCAATCACGAATTCTCGCAAACAACCTGAATGAAACAACTCTCAAAACAATGAAAGAAAATAAAAGAAACCCTACCTCAAACACAAATATATAAGCTAGTCCCCTGAAGCAATTCCACGCGTAATTGTCTCCCTTTCGATCGATTCACACGCACAAATGCTCCACTGCAACTCTGGTTACTCTTGATCTTTTAAACAATGATGATAACTACCAGTTAATCCCTAATTAAGGTAAAAACTCATAGTTTCGTGCGTGTAGGGCACCTGTAATCAATGCCATAAATGCGGTAGATCAGAGTCAGAACTACAGAGGGAACTAGCACATTACTGCTGTATAGTCTCAATAAAGTCAAACATCAAAAATGGTGGGAGTGGAATCAAAATAGAAAATGATTTAGAAACTTGCCCAATTTTCCAACTTGGTTCCCATTTCGGCTCGAGTTCCGCCAACAAAGAAGAAAGCGAAACAAATAACAAAACAAAAAAACAAAGACCAAAACGAGAAAAATTAACACAAAACCTAAGTCTAAACAAACAGACCAAAAAGTAGAGGCGGAGGCTAAAAGAGAATCGAATTTGAAAATTGGACTAGGTTCAGGCTTAACTTCTACTCTGGCTCTGGCTTCGATAAAGATAAAACCAAAAAGGCAAATAAAAGACCATCGGGACGGGGATCGGAATCGATCTTTGAAACAAATTTCAAAACCCGATCTAGTTCTGTTTCCGGTTCCGACAGAATAAACCAAAGAAAAACAAAGTGTTGGAAAAGACAAACTCCAAACTTTGTTTGAAAAATAACCAAGGACAAAAACAAAAAGGGGGACCCATTTTGACCAAGGCAAAAGATGGGGTGGTTATGCAAGGCATAACACTTACAATTATGAGAATGCAACCAATATACTCAAGAATAAGCATTAGCCACAAATAAAAAACATCACCAAATATCTTCACATGAGAATGTCGTTAAAAGACAACCTCCTTAGGTCAACATTATGAGTCGTAACACCATGTGGTACCCTAGAAATTATAATTATTGGCCCATGTTTATGCCATTTGTCTTAAAGTTCCCTCACTGACCATATATTCAAGGCACATATCCGTGCCTTACTAAAAAAACTTGTATTTTTATTCTTGTTTTTATTCCAAAGCTAGGTTCCATAGCGTTCTTTCGTTGCCATACAAAGCAATTAACTATTTAGGAATAGTATTTGTATATGAATGGACCCAAAAATTATACATTATTAATAATGCATTCATCAAGTTTTATTAATTTGTTGAAATAAACCAATAGAATCAAAGAATTAAAATTAGTTGACTATTTTTTTAAAGTATATATATTTTTTAAGTATTTATTTTTGTAAAATTTATTTCAATACATGAAAACTATTTTTTTTAATTCTATTGGACCATAGTATGTATAGCCATATTAGTATGAGGTAAGCATTTTGACTAATGTATCACTATTTGATACTATTCATTTAAAAACACTAATTATAAATAGTATAAAGTTTGTCTTTAATATGTCTAGTCAATTATGCACTAGTAAAAAATGGAACTATTTCATTTGATTGATAGAGCTATAGAATTGATATTTTTGTTGTTGTTTAATGTATTAATATATTATATACTATAATAATGTTATAGTAATAATAATATATTAATATAATATATTATTAGTATATTATTGTTAGTTGGAAAAAATGAAGCAATTATAGCAGTTCCTCAATTTGTACTAAGAAAAAGGGCAAGACTTTGGAGACCACAACAACCTACTGGGTCTTTCCTATTCTTGGGAACGACTAGAGTTGGTAAAACACAACTTGTAATAGCTCTTGCAGAACTAAAAGTTTTTGAGATCTTTGTTAGCACAAATTTTTGGTCATCTGGATTCCAACTATGTAGCCGCTTATTAATAATTTTTATATATAATGAGAGATTTTTTTATTTATAAGAATTCCAAGCGTAACCTATGTTCTTTTTGGTAAGCTTCTTTGTTCATTTATACCTATTCATGCAACTCTTGATGCAGTGTAAACCCTTTTTAGTTTAAAACATTGAAATTTGCGGTATCTTAAATCATGAAAAATAATTATTAATGTTGAAACATAGCACTGCAAGTTTGTTTTAGTTTTTCAACAACAGAAAAAGCTTGGATTTTGTAGAAGTAGAAACATCTAACTGAAAACATAAAAACAAATGTATGGAAATAAAATGCACCTATCCTAAAAATTGATTCCCCTTATTCCCCTCACTTGAACACTACAAAGTACTTTATCAATACTCACAATCCTCTTTGCAATACATTCACAATTTCTAGACGGATACCATGTCTTTAAATAGCCTTTTTTTGGAAAACATTAATGTCCATTAAGGAAAATTTGACAGAAAATATTGTTACTGATTTGTATGTTAAATGAGAATCTTTATAAGATCATGTTTTTGGACCTCATGTGCAATAATACATATTATCACTGCAATAATCAAAATGAACAATATAAACAAATCAATGTCAAAATCTAAACACATGTTAACTAATCTTCACGTCTTTTCCAATTAAAGCACACATAAACAAAATAAAAATATATCAAGTATATCTTACAATTGGGAGAATGCAACCAATATACTCAAGAATAAGCATTATCCTCAAATAAAAAGCATCACCAACTTTCTTCACATGAGAATGTCATTAAAAGTCAACCTCCTTAGGTCAACATTATGAGTTGTAACACCATGTGGTACCCTAAAAATCACAATTATTGGCCCATATTTATGCCATGTGTCTTAAAGTTCCCTCACTGACCATATCTTCAAGGCACATAGCCATGTCTTACTAAAAAAACTTGTATTTTTATTGTTGTTTTTATTTCAAAGTTAGGTTGCATAGCATTCTTTCATTGCCATACAAAGAAATTAACTATTTAGAAATAGTATTTCTATATGAATGGACCCAAAAATCATACATTATCAATAATGCTTACATCATACAAATATTACTAATAATGCATTCATCTAGTTTTATTAATTTGTTCAAATAAACTAATAGAAGCAAATAATTAAAATCAGTTGACTATTTTCTATAATGTATATATTTTTCTAAAATTTATTTCAATATATGAAAACTATTTTTTTAATTCTATTGGATCATAGTATGTATAGTAATATATTAGTATGAGGTAAGCATTTTGACCAATGTATTACTATTTGATACTATTAATTTAAGAACACTATTTCTCAATAGTATAAAGTCTGTATATAATATGTCTAATCAATTATGCACTAGTAAAAAATGGAACTATTTAATTTGATTGATAGAGTCATATAATTGATATTTTTTAGCTGCTTAATGTATTAATATATTATATACTATAATAATGTTATAGTGATAACAATATAATGATATAATATATAATTAGTGTATTATTGTTAGTTGGGCAAAATGAAGTAGTTATAGCAGTTCCTCATGCTCTGTTGACAACAAGGGAAACACTTGGGAGACCACAATAACCAACCAGGCCTTTCCTATTCTTGGGAACAATTAGAATTGGTAAAACATAGCTTGCAAAAGCTCTTGCAAAGATAAAAGTTGTGAGCTCTTTGTAAGCACAAATTTTTGGCTGTCTGGATTCCATCTATGTAGTTGCTTATAAATAATTTGTATATATTATGAGAGAATTTTTTATTTATCAGATGTTTGTGTAACCTATGTTCATTGTGGCAAGATTTTTTGTTTATTTATGCATATTCATGCAACTCTTGATGTAGTGTAAACTGTTTTTAGTTTAAAACATTGGAATTTGTAGTATCTTAAATCATGAAAAATAATGATTAATGTTGAAACCTAGCACTATGAGTTTGTTTTAGTATTTTAACAACACAAGAAGCTTGGATTTTGTAGAAGTAGAAACATCTAACTCAAAACATAAAAACAAATGTATGGAAATAGAATGCACTTGTCCTAAAAAGGGATTCCCCTTATTCCCCTTACTTGAACATTGCAAAGCACTTTATTAGTACTCACAATCCTCTTTGCAACACATTTTCAATTTCCCGATGGATACCATGTCTTTAAATAGCCTTTTTTGGAAAGTATTAATGTCTATTAATGGAAATTTGATAAAAAATATTGTTACTAATTTGTATATCAAATCACAATCTTTACAAGATCATATTTTTGAACCCCATGTGCAATAATGCATATTATCATTGCAACAGTCAAAATGAATAGTATAAAAAAAGTCAATATCAAAATCTAAATGCATGTTAACTTACCTTCATGTCTTTTCCAATTAATGCACACATCAACAAAATAAAAAAATATTAAATATATCTTACAATTATGAGAATGCAACCAATATACTCAAGAATAAGTATTAGCCTCACATAAAAAGCATCATCAACTTTCTTCACATGGGCATGTCATTAAAAGATAACCTCCTTAGGTCCCTATTATGAGCTATAACACCATGTGGTACCCTAAAAGTTATAATTATCGGCCCATATTTATGCCATGTGTCTTAAAGTTTGCTCATTGACCATATCTTCAAGGCATATAGCCATGTCCTACCAAAAAAAGCTTTTATGTTTATTCTTCTTTTTATTCCAAAGTTAGGTTGCATAGCATTATTTTGTTGCCATATAAAGCAATTAACTATTTAGGAATAGCATTTGTATATAAATGACCTGAAAAATCATACATTATTATTTTTTTAAATAAAAGGCCTTAGGCCGACATATAGTATTAATATAATAGAGTTTTACAAAATGTCATTCTGATGACTGGAAATATAATACCTATCACTAACTTATCCAGCTATGCCAGAGATCCCTACCATTTGATTTTTCATTATTTACATTATGTGGCATAGGCAAAATTCATATTGGGATGTTTGTACTAACTATATGTTAGTGTACAAAAACAACTATTTATCCAAAATGAGCTGATAATATTTCAGATTTTGAAGTATGTGCCAAGTATCTATATGCAACCTATATGCTACAATATGTAACATTATCTGCATACTATGTGTACCATTATAGTGATTTAAACATTACCAACTGAAGAGCTTTCTTTTTCTCCTTTTTTCATGATCTACAGTGGTGGAATGATGGACTGTGAATTTTCTATGATGTTCATGTCAGGTATATAAGGCTTTATTTGATGCTCTTTTTATTTTCCTTCTTCAGCTTGAGACTCCTCAGTAGCCACAATCTCCTTCTATTTTGCCTTGAGCTTGTTGTCACTTTCTGCTTGATGGCAATGATGAGAAAGGAGGAGAGACAATGCATGATATTTTGCCTTAAAGGTTCTTTTCATATCTTCACCAATTTCCCAATGATGTCTTGCTAATGCTCTGTAAAGATGGTTGGGAGTGTCATAATCCAATGACAGCTTCATTGCTATGTAAATGTTTCTGAAGAAAAATTTATGATGAAGATAGTGCCTTGGAAAAATTCCCCCTATATATGCTTCTCCTTTCCAAAGACTATACTGTTGTATGCTTTGAGCAATGCATTATCCTACAGGAAGACTTCTTGAACACATGCTTCTGCAATTTTCAACATATCTTGATAATTCAGATTCAAATCTAACACATTTGAAACAAATATTGATACTAAATTTGATGGAAATATCAACCTTTGTGCTGATGGATGCAATATTTCTTCACCTAGCAGAGTCTTTAAAGATCTATACACCGGTGAGCAGTCAGTAGATATTGGATAGTGTTTCTCTTTCCAGACCTTTGGAGAAAGGAAGTTACCATTCAAGGATTAGAAATGGTGCCCTCTGGTTGCATGACATGAACTCCATAATCTGATTTGCAAGTAAACTCTGTTGGCTAAGGTACTACTGGGTAAAATACAGTAGTCACTATTCTGAAATTTGATGAAGAGCAATAACAACTAGACCGGTGTTCGTGCTTCTTAATTTGAGCAGATTTTCACTTGTAAAAAATTAAAATGTACCAAAATCTTCTCTCATACCCAGTAAACTTCTCATCTATTGCTTAATATCAGGAGGTGCATATCATAGAAGTTGACAATAGGTCACTGTTGAGATAATTATAATAGAAATTACCTTTCTATTTTCTTTCGAATTCTACTTCTACGTACCTTTCACGAAGTGACCGTGACTGGATGCCCTTGCTACATCACCAAATAAAGCTTCCTATTCTGACTCCATTAGCTCCGCTTCCTATTATGACTCCATTAGCTCTACTTTGTTGTCTCCTTCAACTCCACTTTGCACTTTAGTTGACATGTCATGAACTATTTATTTCGCACCTAAGAATTCCACCATTTTTCGCTGATTGCTTTATTTTAGAGAATGATGACAATATGAAGGATTTAATAAGCCGGAAGCCAAATTGGTTTGAAATTCTATGTAATTGAATGAAGTCCGCCACATGCGCGATTGATAGGGATGTGGTAATTTTCTCTGTTTGAAAATACTAGATATTCAAGCGCCACCAGAACTTAAGTTCGCCACATGCTAGAGATCATAAGATTTCACTTGGAATACATCTGTCAGTTGTATCCTGCAAAAGGATGACACTTGTTATTCATAAGGCATACCTTCTCTTTTCGAGACGTCACTTGAAGAGTATTATGTTGTTGAGGATACGGTTTGGTGGCAAGTGCTCACGTGTGAGATCTTATTACGGATATACTCTTGATCAATACGCATGCCAGCTAAACTTTCGTTCTGAAATATATTACTTAAACTGAGATTTATTAAGATTTTGAATCTCGTTTTGAATTGAGTTTTGGGACATTATTATTTGAAATCTTGAATGAGCACATGCTTGAAACTGGAGTCATGCCCGTAAAGAGTGAGGTGGCCAAGTTTGTACAAACTTAAATGATGAACACCTTTTAAATTGAAAGTCGTGCCAATGTCTAGCTCCTTTGCAGATTGCAATCTACCTTTTCAAAACTTAGCAATACTTTTTGCTTAAGAATTAAAAAATTATTAAAAGACTATTTTCCATTTGTAATTTTGAATTCCATGATCCGGTTTTCAACTATATTATAATTTAAGAGAGGCTTCTCTAATTATAATATTATGTAGCTCATGTTGCAATTTGCCCATGTTGCTGTCATATGACACCTCCTCTTGAGATTGTTCACAAGCAATATTGGCTAGTTTGTCTGCTACTAAATTATCCTCTCTGTAAGTATGCTTGACTTGTACTAAACTGAATTTATCTAGAAGCAACCAAACTTGCTCCATAACATAACCAATTTTCCAACTTAATATTTTCCGTTCTTTACATGAATTTACAATAATCAATGAATCTCCCTCGACTACCACATTTGCAATTTTCAGATTTTGAGCTAACTTTAAACCATAAAGCAAAGCCTGAGCTTCAACAATATTATTCGTGCCTTTTGGCAGCTTAATAGACTTGGCATAAATTAATATAACTTTATGATCTCTGATCACAACTCCTACCCCTAACAAGCTTGGATTCCCATGCGATGCTCCATCAAAATTTATTTTAAGAAACCCTTATGAAGGTGAAACCCATTGAATTTTTTTCCTATCCACTTTTGAAGTTGGATTTTTATGCTGACTTCCTTTGAATGGCAGAGCAATTTTCTCCTAGGTTATCATAAGTTTTGAATCTCAATATGTAAATAATGAATCTACTTGCTTTGTCCTCATTGCATATGCATTTGTTACCTCTACTATTGAAGATTCTAATTTTACTAGTATCTGCTCTAAACTCATTTTTTCATTTCTAAATATCCTTCTATTGCGTTCCCACCAAATTGTCCAAAGAACAATAGATGGGATTACTTTCCAAATACAAGCAAAAAGTGTTGATTTATATAAGATTGGCCAACTTGAAAACAGACCCCATATAGTTTTTGGAAATGGAGCTAACCAGCTAAGTTTATGCTTGACAAAATTCCAGCAATGAGAAGCAAAGGGACAATGGAGAAAAAGGTGATTAATTTCCTCATCCTCATTCTCACACAAAACACACTTAAACTGAGCTGCAATTCCAAATTTGACTTACCTGTCACTTGTTAAAATTCTACTCTTGATTGCCAACCAAGAAAAACAACCAGCTTTTGGAAGCACTGAAGGATCCCAACAAAATACTAATGCTCTTTGTGGTCTTCTTTCTTCACCTTGATTCATTATAGCCTTGTAACCCATATTTACTGCATAATTCCCATTTCTGGAAGGACTCCAAATTAACTTATCTCTCCTTTGTGGCAAGAAAACTATCCTTTGATTCATAAGATTTTTAAATTTGATTTTCTGATCATGTGGATAGTTAACTGCATAAGCATCTTTCCATTTAACCTTCCCTGTATAAGCATCTATATTCTCCACATATTCACAAACTTTAGTTCCCAAGCTTACACTACGATGTGCTTTGATCATACTCAAATCATTTGATGCTTCTAGAGGTGGATGACCTCCCCATGAATCTTCCTAGAATTTTTCCTTCAAACCATCATGTATTTCCCATGTTAAGTATGGCAAGATTACATTTCTATAGGAAATCAAGAAATTCCACATGGATGAGCCAGAGGGTGGATTTAGAACTGTTAAGATTCGCTCTGGATCTCTATTATCTAAGTATTTAGCTTGCATGATTCTACACTATTTTGAATGTGACTTAGCATACATATGCCACACTAATTTTTCCCCCAATGCCTTATTACATCCTGATATGTTATGAATACCAGCTCCTCCTTTATACTTCTTAGTGCTTATTTTCTAGAGAGATAAAAGATAAATTTTCTTTTTATTATCTAAGTTTCCCTTCCATAAAAAATCTCTTATTATTTTCTCAATTAGTAAAATGATAGATTTTGGAGCCTTTAGAACTGCCATAAAATAGTTAGGGATGGCAGCAATAATAGATTTTATCAGTAATATTCTGCCAGATAGAGACAACTATCTCCCCTTCCAAGATGCAATATTTTTTTGAATACTTTGGATAATAGAGGTCCAATGAGAAGCTCTATTCACACCTGAAAAGAATGTGATCCCAAGATATTTAGAAGGCATTTTTTCTATTTGGAATTGAAGAATATTAATTATTCTTTTTTGCAAACCAAATTTGATATGAAACATGTAAATCTTTGATTTGTCAACATTGATTTGTTGCCTAGACACACGTGAGTATTTATCTAATACATTTTTTATTTGAATGGCCTCTTGAATTTGCATTACGCCAAATAATAATGTGTCATTTGCAAACAGAGAGTGGGTTACTAATAAATCATTCATAGGTATTGTGATGCCTTTCCTGTTTCCTCTAAGATGATAGTTCTTGACTGTTCTACTAAGGGCTTTTGCTAGAATTATAAAAATAAAAGGAGATAGAGGATCACCTTGCCTTACTCCTTGTGTAGAACTGAAAAACCTAAAGAGGTGCCATTTATTAAAACTAAAAATTTAGCACCCTTTAAACATGATAAAATCCACTTACACCATTTATCTGAAAAGCCAAATTTCCTAGCACTTGCATCAGAAACAACCAATCAACTTTATCGTAAGCTTTCAACATGTCGAGCTTTATGATAAAAGATGGTATTTTGTGTAAAGAACTTAAATGAATAATTTCATGGGCTACAATTTCTCCTTCAGTTGTCTCCCTTCCAGGAACAAAATCTCCTTGCTCTACTAACCGAAGATAAATTGCCTTAGTAAAGATCTTGTAAATTGTGTTATAGAGGGATATAGGTCTAAATTCTGAGAAAGATTTAGGATCCTTTACCTTCAGGATTAGTGCTATGTGTGTAACTTTAAATTGTTTAAGCATAGAACCTGAAGTTCTAGACTCTTCCAGAGCCTTTAACAAATCATTTCCTAAAAAGTCCCAACTTTTTTTTAAGAACAAAGTCGTAAAACCATCAGGTCCAAGAGCTTTGTATGCTTTTAAGGAAAATACTACTACCCTAACCTCCTCCAAAGAAAAAGGTTTATTGAGTTGTTCGTTGTCAAAATCAGAAACCAATGATGGTATTGCTTGAAGCATTTCTTCTATGTCCTCCTCAAAATAATCAAGTTGTTGAGCTGGTGTATTTAAAAAATTTGAGAAGAATTTGATCCCTTCTTTTTGAATGTCACTTTCATTGGTTAACCATTTACCTGAAGAGCCTTCTTGAATACGAAATATTGAATTCTTAGCTTTTTTTATCTGAGTGGACATATGGAAAAATTTATTATTTTTATCTCCTTCTTTAAGCCATGGCTCCCAGGATTTCTGTCTCCAATACACCTCCTCACACAACACTAGCTCTTCCTATTTTGATTGTAAGTTTTTTTGAATATAAAAAGTTTGTGGGGTTAAACCATTATTTATAATCTTCTCATTCTCTAAAGCCAAAACTTTTGCAACTAATTCTTTTTGATGAAAAATATTCTTAAAAACACGTTTATTCCAATGTTTTATTTTCCCCTTCAAAAATTGCATCTTTTTACAAAATCTATACATTATTGTGCCTGATTCAAAAGGAGCTTGCATCCACCAAGTTTTTAAAAGAGATAGGAAATCACTATGTCTGAACCTCATAGATTCAAATTTAAATGAAGAGGCCCATCTTTGAACAATTGTAGAATGAAGATTTAAAGAAGCTGGAAAGTGATCTGAACCTGACCAAGGTAAAATCTCTGACATATAATCAAACTTCCCGATTACCCAATCAAAGGTAATTAAAAATATGACAAGATGCACTACTATATTCAAAAAGTCCTTTCGCTTGTTTGTCCAAGTGAATCTCCCTTTCTCTGGTTGCACATCCACAAGTGCACTGTAATGGAAAAAATTATTAAAATCTTCAATTGACTTGTGAGGCAAAATGATACCTCCTATTTTTTCATCTTGAGATAGGATTGCATTGAAGTCACCTGCTAGAATTAGTTTTTCCACCCACGATTGATGAAATATTAAATCAAGTTGCTTCCAAAGCGATCTCTTGCCTATTGTAGAGTTTGGCGCATACACATTGAAAAGTAAAAAAGATAAATCAAAATGTGTCACATGCACCAATTGCCAATGAGGGTTATTAGTTATAGATTCTATTTGCACTGATTTGGGATTCCACAAAATTAATAGCCCCCCTGAAGCTCCTTGTGCTAAAGAATGAACGAAATTCCAATTAGACCACTTGGTAAAAATATTATCATAGCTTTCCTTAGAAAGCTTTGTCTCTTGTAATAAGACTATGTCAGCCCTTGAAGAAATAATTTTTTGCTTGACCTGGGCTCACTTGTTAGGGGCGTTTAAGCCCCTAACATTCCATGATAAAATATTCATGTCGATTGAGGAGAGCTCCCTGCTCCCCTTAATCTTTTCTTTATGTTACCATCTAAGGTTAACTGAATCTCTGAATCTATCTCCTCTTGTAATTTAACTGCATTTGAATATCTACCCCTCTTGGCAGGTGATCTAATAACAAGAGAAACAATGGGAGATTGAGAAATAGATAATTATTTTGAGAAATCAAAGATATCATCATTTGTAACAATATCCTCTTTGTTTATGTTAGCAAACAACTGATAATAATCTCCCTGTGAAGCCAATATATTTATGAGAGAACCTCGAGAAGATATTTCTGAGAAAAAATCACCATTTTCTTTATTTGTAGCCTCTTCTATTTCATCAAAAAGATCTGAACCAACCATGTTTGCTAAGCGATCTGCCCAAATTTCCAAATTTTCATGATCACTCACGGTATCCATACTGTGTATACTCAAGCCTTCATATGTATCTAAATTATTTGAGGGAAGAGGGGCTAAACAACTAATGCTAATGTCATTTTTCGAGAAGGGATTAGGAAACAGAGCAGTATCCTAGATCAGCTTTGATACAATAACATATAATTGTTGCTTATCTCCTAGTGTCAGACTTGGTGAAAATAATTCTAGGGATCTAGAACAAAGCATAGAGTCAATAGAATTTTTCCAACCCCTAGGCAAAGAGACAAAAAATTGTAACACCTTAGATTATTCAGTATTCCGATGCCTTGTATCCAAAAAAGATGAAAAATGAGAGGCAGATGACTTAGGAGCCATGAACTGACTTCGCTTGACTATAGTATCAACAAAAGAGTCCTCTCTCTGAGCATTAAAGACCACTAATTGAGAACTTTGCTTACCTTGGGAAGCTTTTTCCAAAGTCAAATCTTTTTGTAAATCATTTTCAAACAAGGTTGAATTCTCTTGTGAGGCTGAATGGATTGTGCAATGAGATGTAGAATGAACCGAAAGATGATGCAAAGTATAGACATTTTGTGGGTCTTCAATAAAGAATTGCATTTCTGATAGTTCCAATTTTTGAATGAATTATAAGAGAAGAAGGAAGAGCTTTCAGGACATTTAGCTGAACACAAAACTTGACCGGCTTAGCTGGATTTTTGAAAAACTCCATATCATGATGAAGAAAGATCCCAATGTTATTAGCAATTGTTTCCACAAGAGGTGGCTCCCTATATTCTAAAGGAAGAGCAGGAAGTTGGATCCATAAGGGTACGAATTGGATTAATGCAGACCAAGGATCCAAATTTGGTACCCAAGCTTGAGTAAACAATCTAACTCCCTCAAAAAACCATGACTTATCCTCCAAAATTAAATATCTCTGCAGCTTAGATGTAAAAAATACAATAAAAACCATTGCCCTGATCGATGTAAAACACCTGATTAGCCCCATCCCAATTAGAGAACAAAAGATCTTTCAGAATTTCAATGTCGGGTAAAAACTTCCAGAATTTACAAATTAAAACATGATCTTTAAAATCCAGAATTTGATCAACTAGCACTTCGACTGGGAATGAAATTTGAATTAAACCCTCAAGAACAGATTCATTCAAAGCAGTGCAAGGAGGGCTTCCTTTACGAATCCATTTCTTGCCTAACTTTGAAAAATTTGTTTTATGTGAAGAAGATTTATTTGAACTACCATTCAAAGGAACAAAGGTATTCAAATTTTTGACATTTAGAAATATTGAACTTACCTTATCCCCAAGCATAACATATTGGTGAGTTCGCCAATTTCCAATACGAGCATCATGACATAAGTCTATATTATTACGAAATGTAACAAGTGAAACCAATTTGGAAGCAGGATCCGGTAGGAGAGACTGTGGATCAACCTTATTACGCTGAGAGTTCCTCAACTAAAGATGAAAAACCCGATAGCAATCATCTATCTTTCGAACAATGTTATTGGGGAATGAAGCAGGCGATGCCACTTTTGGTGAATACTTTATAGTGTTCGGATCTGAAAATTTAAAGCCCTTATTTGGATTGAAGGAAGCTCGAGCCGAAACAGGAATATTATTAGGTGAAGACATAGGAAAAATTCAATCAGAGACCACATCATCCCAAGAATGGGTATCCTCATCAAACCGACTATCAGAAGGACAAATATCAAAAGGGTCTTGCTTTCCCCTGATTAGCTGCTTTTTAACTAGAATAAACCTTCTTGGTTGAAATTTGAGGCTGGAAGGGAATGTCGAAGCCGAAGTAGATCCATTGACTCTGCCTGTGGGCTCAACCCACTTACTGTATCGAAACCCACCATGAGAAGCTGAAGCACTTCCAAAACGGGAAGAAAATTTTGAAAACGAGTTGTTCGAGTGAAAACCTTCGCTTTGATTCTTGCGGTCCATTCCAACACTCAACCACTTTTGTTTTCAATAATATACTATCAAAAAAAATCATACATTATTAATAATGGTTATATCAGACAAATATTACTAATAATGCATTCATCTAGTTTTATTAATTTGTTGAAATAAATCAATAGAAGCAAAGAATTAAAATCAGTTGACTTTTTTTTCTAAAGTATATATTTTTCTAAAATTTATTTCAATATATGAAAACTATTTTTATAATTCTATTGGATCATAGTATGTATAGTCATATTAGTATGAGGTAAGCATTTTGAATAATGTATCACTATTTGATACTATTCATTTAAAAACACTATTTCTAAATAGTATAAAGTTTGTCTAAAATATGTCTAGTCAATTATGCACTAGTAAAAAAAGGAACTATTTGATTTGATTGATAGTCATATAATTGATAATTTTTGTTACTTAATGTATTAATGTATTCTATACTATAATAATGTTAGATTAATAATAATATAATGATATAATATATAATTATTATATTATTGTTAGTTGGGCAAAACGAAGCAGTTATAGCAGTTTCTCATGCTATGTTGAGAACAAGGGTAGGACTCAGCAAACCACAACAACCTACCGGGTCTTTCCTATTCTTGGGAAAGATTAGAGTTGGTAAAACATAGCTTGCGAAAGCTCTTGCAAAAATAAAAGTTGTGAGTGTAGACACTAAAAATTGTCCTAGGCATGTGACTCTAATTTTCATCATAATTCTTCCATCCTTTTCCCTTTCATTCTTTATAATTAAATAATGTTAATTATTTAATTATTTCTTATGACCATATATCCTCTATTAATTAAATAATTTCAATAATTTAATTAATTCATTCCCATATTTATTTCCCTTTGACTAATTAAATAAATATTATTTATTTAATTATGTCACTAACTGAACCTATCTTCTTTCTAAAACTAAATAAATGTTAATTTATTTAATTTCTACGTCACTTTCTACTATAATTAAATAATTGTTTTGATTATTTGCTAGTTTTTTACTCTTTTTAATTAAATAAACCTTTATTTATTTAATTAGATTCCATATCTTGATTTTGAATTAAAATAATTATTTAATTCAAAATGATAATTCTTCTCTTATCAAAATCTTCCATAATTAGATAATATCTTTATTATCTAATTACTCATTCGTCACTTAAATGGAAAAATATTTGATTTTCTCTTCAACTCAATGTTTTTTCTATATTGATCTTATCTTCTACATTCCCATTCTTATCCCTCTTTGTCTCGACTAACCTCCACCATTGATTAAATTATTTTTAATTTAATCTCGACCATTCATCTTTTCTAATTTAACCCTAACCCTATTTCATGCCTTATCTTTTAATCTTGACCACCGATTAATTATCTTTCAATATCAATCTCTCATTCAAAATCGGTTTTTCCTATAAAAAGGCTTTATCATATCCCTGGAAAAATCTTAGAAGTTTTAGACAGGTGCTGGCAAGAAGTTGAGTCCACTTTTTGGTCAAAAAGTTGAAGTGTTTTCCCTGATTTTCAGAATTTGACACATTTGACCTTAAAATTTGAAGCACTTAGAGATGGAATCTTCGAAAAAGTCACTGATCATAAAATGTAGTACTCGAAGTCTAGTTTCCAAATATGTAATTTACTTTAATACCCGGATTGTATAAATTGAGTTTCAATAGGATTTTGTGAAAACCACTATTTAAAAGTCTTTTTTTTACCATACCATGCACGTGTACATCATCCATATTTTGACTTAAGTTATCATATTTTTGTAAATCCTTTTGGGAAAAGACTTGTGACTCATTGAAGCTTGTTTTGGATTTTTGTGTAATTTTTTATTGAATATTTTTTTTTTTGTTAATTTTTTATCAGGCATATTTGTCATTTTGAAAAATCATTGTGTACGACACGCATAAGATGACCTAAAGTTATCATTTTTTACAAAAAAAAAAAATTTAAATTGAAAAGAATTGTCTGAAGTTTTCTCTCGTGCAATCCATTCGTCAAAATGTTATGTTGATCAAAATTTATTAAAATAGTAAAAAACCCTGATATTTAAAGTTTATGGACCAATTTCATCATAAATTAATTAAAAAATAGAAAAAATAATCCAATTGTAAAAAAAATTACATATTTGGAATCTACATTGTCTCATCTAAAATGGGTTTTAATTTCGTCAAAAAAATTTGTCAACCATATGTCCAAACTCGATTTTTTTCTCTGACATTGTTAGAACCTTCAACTTGTAGGTCAAACCAGGTTGAAGGCCTAGGTTCAGACTCCCAATGCTTTTCCCGAACCAAAATCCAAGGCAAAAACCCGACCACAAAGCAAAAATAATTTCAAATTTTAAAAAATAGGATCCTGATTATAGAACGAGATCTCATTCCCAATATTTAATACGGTGACCATTGGCAAGGGAACGGGATCCCGTTCCTTTGCTAACGGTCCCCACAATAAATATTGGGAACGGGATCCCGTTTCTTTTTAACCATGTTATTTAAATTTACTGTCAAATTTTACTGTGAAGTCTGCAACTTCACATGTACAACCGAGAGCAGTAAAATTGGACTATTTTTCATCAAGCATTTTGTTTACAAGTGGTGACTTGCTTTTTTGATTAATTTTTTCAAAGGAGAGATCCCGTTTTTTCAAAGGAGGAACAAAAGGTCTTCAGCTTGCAATATGAATTCATTTTTTCAAAGGAGTCATGAAGAAATCAGTTTTAAAGTGGAATTGTGCTAGTTTTCTACTTGTTTTGAGGAACACAAGAGGAAGAATTTAGTCCTTATAGGTCTTGAACTTCCAATTTGGATTGAATTTTTTGAATAATTTCACTATTGACATTCATTTGTGCTTGAGAATTTTATAATCATGAGAGATAAAACTCGTAATAAGAGGAGGAAGACATTGACTCCTGAAGAAATTGAAGCAAACAAAGAGAAGGAGAGACAAAGAGAAAGAGAAAGAAGAATGAGAATTAAATCAATGAATGATGGTGGAGCATCCAATTCCACAACTATTGAAGATGAAAACGTAGAGGAGACCATGGTTGTAGATGAAGCTAATTTGCAAAAAGTCAATTTGGAGAAGAATATGATTATACAAGCAAGTCCTACTATGTCTTCAAATCACTCTTTCAATGCTATGGAGAATGTTTCAATATGCATAAATCTAGGTACGTCTTCAAATCCACATGTTAGTGAAATGGTAAATTCGTATGTAGAAGTTTTACAAGATGCTAGACTTAACGATGTTGACATTGATAATATTCAGAGAGATGAAACTTGTATAGAATTTGTTGAAAATGAAAATGATAATGATCCTTTTGTTGAAAATGAAATTGAGAATAATCCTTTTGTTGAAAATGAAAACAAAAACCGTTTTGTTGATGTAAATGAAAATGAAAACCGTTTTGTTGATGAAAATGAAGATGGAAATATAAATCGTTTTGAAGTTGAAGTTGAAGTTGAAGATGAAGATGAAGATGAAGATGAAAATCTAGAATGTGATGTTGAATTTAATGAAAACACTTTTTTTAAAATTGAAAGTGGTGTTTTCGACAATCTTCCTGGTCAAATTTCTTGGAGGCAAATAAGAACACATGCAAATAAAATATACAATGAATTATTTTATCGTAAAAAAATTGCAATTCAATGTCAACTAATGATGCAATTGATGAGAATGCAAAAAATGAGGAAAATAATGAAAAGGTTAGGATTTTTTGTTAAACCAAAAAGAAAAGATCAATCATTAAAACATGCTATGTGTATTGTTGCTAGTGCCATTCAATCTATTAGAAAAAATAGTTGGTCTAAAGATAAAAATGCAGCAACAAGAGCTATAACAACTGCTATAGTTAATAAAGAAACTTTGAATAAAATAATGGTAAGAAATATTAGTGAAGTTTTAAAAATACATCCTAAAACATTGCTTAGATTGGCAAAAAGAAGAGAAATTATAGAAAATGATCCTATCAACCAATGTTGGAGTTTCAGTGGTCGACTCCCGAGGTCTGATATGAAATTGAATGTTGAAATTAAATATTTGATTGAAAAATATTGGCATGATAATACTAGGGTTTCATCTAATGCTAGACATGTTTTAAAATTAAGGGTGGGGTCCAAAGTTCGCGATCCTCACCCAAAACACCTATTAGATACAACACAAATTGAATTTTATAGAAAATTTGGTGGTAATTTAGTGTTACCCGATAATATTAAAATAAGTCAAAGGTCTTTTGAAAAATGTAAACCGTGGTATGTAAAAATTAATAAGCAACAAATACCTTGTTGTTGTAAAACACATGTTCAATTTCGTTATTTTATGATGTTTTTCGATATATATGTTATACCTTGCATACTAACATGATTATATATGAATGTGGTATTAATATGCCACCTAGAGTAATGAGGGAGCTTATTTCAAGTTTTTTTTGTGAAAGATCTAATGGTAAATTATTTTATTTAAGTTCTTGTATTTCTAGACAATGCATTGACTATGGAAATCTTTCATTCTTAGGAATTTGTATGCATGAAAGTGTTGATAATGATTTTGGACAACAATTAGTAGAAGTTAAAAGATTTAAGAATGTTCACTATTCTTTAAAAGATGGAAAAATAGGAAAGCGTTGTGATTTAATTACATAAAAAGTTAGTGTGCATGCATTCATGAGTGAATTTAAGAATAAGATAGTACCAAAATATATCATGCACTCTCAACATGCTCGATGGCTTGATGGAAAATTTCACGCATGTAGAAACACATTTCCAATTGGTACTATACTTTCAATGGTTGATTTTGCAGAAAATTATACTCTAGCTCCGGAAGAGGAAATACAATAATAGTTATAATTTAGTGCAAGTAGCTATGTTTGTCCATATTTTTTATAGACATGCAAATGATAGCACTGAGAATGATAGAAAAGTTCTGAGGGAGTATCATTTTTATTTGAGTGACAACCAATTACACTCATCAGAGTTTGTTCAATACCGTTTCAGTATATTTTACAAAAAATTAAGAGAAAGAGGAATCCATACGAAAGAACACCTCATATGGTCAAATAATTGTACAGGGTAGTTCAAGAATGCTCAAATGTTCTATTGGTTAAGTACGATTCACAAAGAACTTAATGTCCAACATATATGGAGTTTTTTTTTAAGTTGGGCATGGTAAAGGAGAACATGATGGAGCTGGTGCATGTGTCAAAATAATTCTTGTTAGAGAACAATTAAAATTCGAAGATGCAATAAAATTTAAAGATGCACATGGGACCATGGATGGGTGTAATAAAAGATTATCTACACCTGGTTTGAGTGAGTACTCTAGAGTTCATCGATTCTTTTGGTTGGTTGAAGAAGATAACATTGTACCTAGAGTTGAGTGTGATAAAATTAGTGGATCTACTAAATGGCATTCATTTAGGAGTTCGACAACAAGCACATGGACTATCTAGACAAGGGAGCTTGCATGTTTTTGCCAGTTTTGTATCTCAAGAGATTGGGAAGCATGTGAAAATACACAATGGGTTGAACAATGGGAGCAAAGATCATTGACACCTGCATAACCACATGATCAATATGAATGAACTATTGAAGAAAACGATCAAGTGTTTGCATTTGAAGACTATGATCATGTTTTAGACCTTGTACAAGAAGGTAATTTAATTCAATTTATTTCACTTTATTAAGTTATTTTGTAATACTAAATTTTTTATATTGATATGCACAAGTTATTAAATCAATTTTTGTTTGCAGGACATGTGTATGTTATTGTTGCACCTGAGGGGAATGAAGAGAAAACATAATATTGGTTGGCTCATTGTGTGGAGATTAAACATAAGTTAATATCACCTCGAGAATATGATGATGGCTATCATTATCCAACAGGTACCATGATCCCCTTAAGCAAATTTTGATAACAAGTTTTTTGATCCCCTTAAGCAATTTTTTAGAACAAGTCTTTGATCCCATTAAGAAAATTTTGAGAACTTATATGATGATTGTTTTCATGTTTTCCAATAGGATCAGTTGTGGTTGTTGGCACTTGGCTACAAAAATACCTAGCAAGGAAGAATGGCCTACCTGCATTCGAAGATTATGAACCACATAAAAAAATTATACATTATTCACATTTGGTGGTGGCAACAAATATAAAACTAGATCGGTATCGCGGAAGACCTACAAATAAAGTGCTATAGACAATTTCTATGGAAGAGCATGAGATAATCATAGATGCATTATAAAAAAGAGAAGACGCAGATGGTACAATGGAATAAGTAAATATAGGTAAATATAGTTTAATTTTTATATTGTCCTTTTAAATAGAGGTAATTATTAGTTAAAATATATGTAAATACATGTTTTTATTACATATTGATTTTGCTTGTACATTAATAGTTAAAATTGATTTATTATCCTTTTTTGTATCCTTAAGCCATCATTGCAGTGATCTCATACTTTGAAACAAAAAGGAGAGGATGCCTGGATTCAATCTACACACGTGCGGAATACTTTTAAATGCGGGTACTTGAGTTGTGTACATATAGATAGTTTTATATAAATTAAAATATGTATGTTTTGATGATTTCATTGATATTGCTTGTACCTTTTTGATATCAGGTAGTGTGAAGACCTGGTACATTTTGGGCATGAGTTTGAGATGTTCTTGAGATGGCATATCCAAATTTTGTAAATATTGTTTTGAGATGACATATATGTACATATATGTCCTAGTATGTCTTCAAATCACTAAATATCATGCAAACATTATTGATAAATCAATTATATCCTTAAGATGTTGTATTATGACCCCTTAAGACATTGTATTGTGACCCCTTAAGACATTGTATTCTGACCCCTTAAGACATCCCCTTAAGATATTGTATTATGACCCCTTAAGTCATCCCCTTGAGACATTGTATTATGAACCCTTAAGAAATCCCCTTAAGACATAATATGAACCATTAATACATCCCCTTAAGAAGTAATATGACCCCTTATGACATCCCCTTAAGAAGTAATATGAACCCTTAAGACATTGTATTATGACCCCTTAAGACATCCCCTTAAGACGTCGTATTATGACCCCTTAAGATGTCCCCTTATTTGTTTTCAATGTACCTATTTGTTTTGACAAGTTATAAATTAGTATTGGATGTCATTATTTGTTTTGACAACTTATAAATTAGTATTGGATGCCATTATTTGTTTTGACAGCTTAAAAAAACGTATTGGATGCCATTATTTGTTTTGACAACTTATAAATTAGTGTTGGATGTTATTATTTATAGAATTTATTAATGATTTTGTTCTGTAATCTTGTATGGTTTTGTTTATTTCTTAAAATTTTGGCCTTTCTAGTATATAAACGAATTGCTTTTGTTTGTAAATTATGATTTATTGACTAATTATTGATTGACGTGAATTGAATAAGTTCATTGACTAATTATAGCTAATTATTGAATGTACATATCATGTATATCATATATGAGATCACTAAAATTTTAAACTATAAATATTAAAATGTCCTATTAATTTCATATTTATATTTAATTTCACATTAATGTCCTATATTAATATTTTGACTATGAACATAAAATACATAAATGTGTATGTGTAAATTTAAATTTCAAACAATAATAAAGTCCATTATTTATGTAAATATATTAAGTGCATGAAACCAATATATTAAGCGCATGAAAAAAAATCCATCAGAGTATGAAACCCATGAACTAAAGTCCAACTAAGTACTCAAGAACCATGAAATATAAAGTCCAACAGAGTACATGACAAACCAGAAATATAGTCCACGAAATAAATAAATATAACCCACAAAATTATGTTTCTAGGTCATGTATTGTCTCTATAATGAAGAGACCTCTTCATGCCATGTGGACTATGCAGATGACCTGAAACACTTTGTACAAGAGAAAGATGAAATCACATTTAAGACAATGAAAAAATATATAATGGCAATTTAATTTATAATTCATCATAAAATTAAATTAATGTCATATCTGGGTTTGGATGCTCTACTGCACCTGAAGCAACCTCTACATTCTCTGAATCAATCTACATAAACAAGACAAAGAAAGTTGAAATTAGATGCACAAGTCTACAATTAAAAATGATTTAATTGAAATTAATTTATAATTTATCATATTTTAATTGTACCATATCCATAGGTTGTGCACCCTCTTCTGCAGGACATGTTTGTACATTCTCAACTACTAGATGTGTCTCATCCTATAAAAGAAAAAGAATTAAAACATACATATTAGCTCAAATTATATATATTCAATTTGAAATTTATAATTAAATTTAAATATGATAAAAAATTTAAATTACCATTTGATATGGAGCCTGCTTCGTATGCCCTCCTAGAGGTGTAACTATGTCTAGGTCAGGGCTAGCCGCACTAACAAAGTCCTACAAGATCAAAATTAAAGCATGTACATACTTGAATTGGGTATATATATATATATTCAAGTTTGCACATTTTGTGTATAAATGTTTTTAAACAACCTAAAAATCAGAGGCCTCACAAGTAGCCGCAACATCTAATGTTTGCTCAATGCCCATTCTCATTGTGGTATCAACCTAGACATACATATAGACATGTAACACAAACTTATAATATTTACAAGTGTACATGCACATTTCATATATTGTGAATTAAAAATTCATAATTGTAACTATACTAATGTAAGTTAAACAATTTACAATATAAATGTACCTACCCCTGGTCTACGACGGTCGATAGTGGAGTGCTCGACAACCCCTCGGATGGAATCGACGTGGAAGCTGATTGACTCGCCTAAACCAACATAAATATTTCAAACATATATGTTATTCAATTATAAATTTAAAAATCATTTCATTTATAATTTCAAAAATTGAAATCAAAACACCCCATAAGGGTTGCCGATTAAGACTAGTGTCAATGTATGTACTCGTAGAATGGATGATTGCCCCATCGTTACTATCATCTGTACACCAAACAGTTTGATTGTTAAATTGCATTACAAACTTTACTTTGATATATACATTCATCAAAATTCTTATAAAATCAACGTGTAGATCTGCATATTTATACCTATGTAGTAGTGTCCTCAGGATGTTGGTATGCTATAAGAAACTCTACAAATGAACTGATGTGACCAAATGAACCACCAAAATCTCCACGTCCACCCAAACTAGGTGTGGCCTGATCAGGTCCATAGCATACTTGATGGCAACTAGTACATACATGTGGGATGGGCCTCAACACTCCTCGAGTGGTACTCAGACCAACTCCATAAAACACTCCTCCATCATCATCATCTCTATGATCCCCACCCGCTATCACAGAAGCATGTTGATCAAGGTCTCCTACGAGTGTACTAAGGGAACCTAATGTCAAGACCATAGCTCGATAATGCACAGGTGTAGGAATGGGAGGACCAGGAGCAATAACAAGGGGTTGTGCATGCACGAGGTATTGGGGATCAACCCTTGCCCCTAACCTCTATTGTGGCATGCCGCCACCAACACCCTGAAATGATTTGAAATCAAAATAATTGGGCTTTTGCCCCATAACAAACTCTACATACAATTTCCTCAAACAATACAATGGGCACTCCCAATTAGCGTGTGGGGGACTATCAAAAACCATATACCATCAATCCCAAAAATGTGCACTCATCTGTGGATGTATGCACCACCTCATGGATATTCTAGATTTGTTCGCAAGAATGGGTTGTCGAGTAACGGGGTCGAGAAAGTAGGGGGCTAGGTGGGCTTTCGTTATTTTAAGGTCTAATATTTGTTTATAAGAGAGACAGTCAGCATAAAATTCTCATATGTTCTTTGTCTCGTCTATGCCTATCTAGATCAGAATCAATGGTCCTGATGGCATCCACAACGTTTTGCATTGCAGATGCAAAACTTCTAACATGCGGTGGTATCAATGCTTGACTCTGCATAGCATTTATTTGATTTTGTATGGATGCAACCTGATAATTTATGTGTGCTCGTAAGTGAGCCTCATCAGATGCAACAGGTTGTGGAGGTGGCATATTTGGTGGAGGGGGAGGTGGAGGTGGCTGAGGTGGTGGATTGATGATATCATCAATACTAAAATCATCCATGATATGAGATATAAGTGTACACCTTTATTAAATTATACTAAATTAACATACAAACTTAAAAAAATACAAGAAATAGTTAAATTTGAAACACACATGCAAATTTGTCTAAATAGGATGTGCATACATATATTAAAGATCATATAAAATTGAAACACACATATGCATTGATTGAACTTGAGCATGTGCATACAAAATTCAAAATTTAACATGTACATACATTTAAAATAAAAAATACCATGCATAATTTTCATGCATACATCATTAAAGTAAACTATTTACATACATACAAATTTCAAAATTTAACAACTATGTGCAATTTTAATACATGTGTACATAGTAAACAATAAACTTGAAACATTCACAAAAAGCTCATTTTATGTCTAACGCATATATATATAAAAAAATTCCATTATGATCAGACTAGATAGTCATAAAATATATACTATTATAAGTTCATAAATTCCACCAAATTCATAAATTCATGTCACTAAAAATATCCATCTAGAACCAAAATCATAAATTCACGTCACTAAAAATATCAATCCAACCAAATTTATAAATTCATCACACAAAATATCCATCATTCACCAAATTCATAAATTCATAACTATTTAAGATCATTATCTTAATTTAAAAACTATTGTGGCTCTCTACTACATCTCTTCATTTATTTGCATTTTCCATTTCAGAATAAGAAATTCTCCTCTCCTCTAGCCATTGTCAATGCTCATCTAAGATCCCATCCATAGCCTTGATAGCATCAACAATGGTTTGCATCCTAGAAGCAATCATCCTCACAAGTGGTGCGACAAATTCTTCATTTTGAATAATGTCGATTTGATCTTGGATGGTTCTAACATTGGAATTGATTTGTGCTTGCAAATGAGCACCATCGATTTTAGGTGGTGGAGGTGGGGGTTATGAGGTGGAGTGGGTGGAGGTGGAGGTGGTGGAGATGGATGGTGTGGAGGTGGATTGCAAATATTATTGAATCGATCCATGTGATCTCTAAGATATGAGTGAACCTGCATTAGATTTGTTATTTCAAAATGCAAGATACATGTTTAGAAAATACCCTTAAACCATTCAATATAAATGGCCTAATTGAATACATATGATAAAATAAGTAAGCCTCATTTATGTCTAAGGCATGTTACTTGAATGAAAATACAATTAACTATTAGTATAGGACAATTTATGAATGTTATAGGGTTTACAGTTTAGAGTTTAACATAGATCCCCTTAAGCCATCCTATCACCCTTAACCATATATTAATCAACCTATATCATGATTTATCTCATTCATATTATAATCTTACATGATCTTATTATTGTTAAATTTGGTTTACGAAAACTTAGGGTGAAGTTTTGGTGTCCCTTGGAATATAATGAACTTGCAAGTTAGTGACGAACATTTTCTTGTGGAACAATTGATTGAGATAGGTCTTGTTTCAACTGACCAACCTAGATCATGAAATATCATTCATATTATAATCTTGCACAATCTTATTATTGTTAAATTTGGTTGCCTTGGGCAACTTCACCAAATTTTAAGAACTTATTTGATCCCATTAAGAAATGTCATATTAGGACCCCTTAAGACATCAATTTACGATTTAGGGTGATAGGATGGCTTAAGGGGATCTATGTCTAGTGAGGTCCTAGGAAAAAATGACATGGCTCAAGTGAATAAAATTTGGTGACGTTTCCCAAGGCAACCAAATTTCTTTAAGGGCCTAGGAAAAAATGATGTCTTTAGCCTATTTAGTGTTTAGATTTTTGAGTTTAGGGTTTACGGTAATAGGATGGCTTAAGCGGATCTTTGTAGTAAGGTTCTATGATAAAATGGCATGGCTTAAGGGAATCAAATTTGGTGGAGTTTCCTAAGGCAACCAATTATGATTTTAAGGTCCTAAGACAAAATGAATGCTTTAGTGAAGAAAATTTTCTTGTTGAACAGTTGATTGAGATAGGTCTTGTTTCAACTAACCAACCTAGATCATGAAATATCATTCATATTATAATCTTGCACAATCTTATTATTGTTAAATTTGGTTTCCTTGGGAAACTTCACCAAATTTTAAGAACTTCTTTGATCCCATTAAGAAATGTCATATTAGGACCCCTTAAGACATCGATTTACAATTTAGGGTGATAGGATGGCTTAAGGGGATCTATGTCTAGTGAGGTCCTATGACAAATTGACATGGCTCAAGTGAATAAAATTTGGCGACATTGCCCAAGGCAACCAAATTTTATTAAGGGCCTAGGAAAAAATGATTTCTTTAGCCTATTTAGGGTTTAGAGTTTAGAGTTTAAGGTTTATGGTAATAGGATGGATTAAGGGTATCTTTTTAGTAAGGTTCTACAATAAAATGACATGGCTTAAGGGAATAAAATTTGGTGGAGTTGCCTAAGGCAACCAAATTTGATTTTAAGGTCCTAAGACAAAATTAATGCTTTAGTGAAGAACATTTTCTTGTGGAACAGTTGATTGAGATAGGTCTTGTTTAAACTAACCAACCTAGATCATGAAATATCATTCATATTATAATCTTGCACAATCTTATTATTGTTAAATTTGGTTTCCTTGGGCAACTTCACCAAATTTTAAGAACTTCGTTGATCCCATAAAGAAATGTCGTATTAGGACCCCTTAAGACATCGATTTACAATTTAGGGTGATAGTATGGCTTAAGGGGATTTATGTCTAGTGAGGTCCTAGGACAAAATGACATAGCTTAAGCGAATCAAATTTTGCTTAAGGGAATCAAATTTCGCTTAAGGGGATCTTTGTAGTAAGGTTCTACGATAAAATGACATGGCTTAAGGGAATCAAATTTGGTGGAGTTGCCTAAGGCAACCAAATTTTATTTTAAGATCCTAAGACAAAATGGATGCTTTAGTGTTGAGGGTTTAGATTTTAGATTTTAGGGCTTAGGGTTTAGCGAACTTAGGGTGAAGTTTGGGTGGCCCTTGGAATAATGGACTTGCAAGTTAGTGCCTAGTTTATGAATATTTTTTATTTTATGAATAGATTGAATATTTTTGTAATAGAAACACATAATTATGTATGATTAAGATTGAGTTTGATGTATATTTTAATTGGATGTTTTTTTAATTGAATATAAGATTATTTTATTTAAAAAAAAATCATTAATATTAAACTCGGTTAAATGAATTTTATGATATAAAATGTATACTATAAAATTAGTTAATGTTGAATCAAGTATTTTATTTTAGATTGTTTGTAATTGAAAGAACCTAAAATAAATTAGAAAAGAAAAATATTTAGATTATTTAGTGTCTAGATAACTAGTGCAAAAATTTAAATCCTAGACCAATCCTCTGAGTATATATGGTAAATCCTAAACCATGGATTTAATCATTAAAATTTTAAAATTTAAATTCAAATTTTTTCATCCCCTACACATTTAATAATACATTATGAGCCAACTAAACTTGCTTAGTATTCAAAGGCATTCAATTGTCTTTATTTTATCATTTACCTACACTTGATCATTATTCACAGACCATTTAAATTTTTGAAAGTACTATGCTAGGAACACTTCAATAGGAGGACCTAAATTTAATCTAATTATGCATCACCATTTCACAGTTTGAATACTATTGTCCTCAATCATTCCCATAATCATGAACTTGATCTTATCATAAGGGCTAACCTATGAGAACATGACAATTGAGATCCAACACTCACCCTTAGGTGTTTTTAAATGCCACTACTTAATAACTTAAATCTTAATTTCTAATAGTTAATTTCTATGTGTCAAGTAACCCTCTCATTTAATTTCACAAAAAAACAATATTATGCATATGCCCTAAACTCTATTCTTTAAATTAATTTATATATTTCTTACCATTATTTTTCTTAAAAATGTATTTAAAAACTATATTTTACTTCAAAATAGATTGTAACCTAAATCTTAATGGTGTAAGGGGGGAATGGATGGAAAAATCACAATTCCATGCTCCAGGTCTCACCTCAGCAATTCCCTTTGGTGGCTTCCTCCACCACTCAACCTATAGGTCCTGACACAAATGCAGTTACCCCTGGTTCTACTGGCCATCCCCTCTTCCATCCATGTCACACAACTCAACCAAAACTTAGTGCTTTGCCTCTGCTTCACCCTTGACCCTTAATCAACCCTAAAGGCCAAATTCTCTCAATACTCAACTAGATGCTTGCAGGGGTATAAAGATGTGTTGTCATGCTTCCTAGCATCCCATTTGGTGTCTTAAACAACCATTAGTCTCCATTTCTCCATCGCTTCTTTCAAACCCTCCCTTAGGTTTTCAAGGCAACAAGCCTAGAGTCTCTTTTTAGCCCTCCTAACTCGAGAAAAGTGGATATCTCTCCAAACTCGTCCAAAGAACCTCAAATATTTTTCATGGATTCTTGAACCTGATACCAATCTCTTCAAGATTCCTGAGGTCTCATGCCTTATCTGGACGTACACAGGTCACTTCACCAAATTTAGGAAATGTAGGGTTTTTGTAGCCATTTCCTGGCCACCCGATTGGACTATCAAAGAGTTCACCAACCAAATGGTCGGTTGGGACCTCTTCCTTGTTACCAAGCCTTTATAATACTCCCTTCCAACTTTCTACCATGGGGATCAGTAAGGTGAGGTCACCCCTACAAGTTAGGCTCTTGTTTTGCAATGTCCTTCCTAGTCGGCCATTGCCAAGCTCGCCTAGGAAGTGACTTTACTCATAGCTACTCAACCCCTAAAGACTCCTAGACCTAACCTATGTACAGGCATGGAGCTTAGCCTCATTCCCCATAGACTATACACCAGGTATAGTGGAAGATAGAGGTCTAAGTCTCCATGGTTAACAGTTCACCAGTCTGATCAACAATGGAAAGAAACAAAAACTATCTAAGAATCAACTAAGAAACAATGAGAATGCCTAACTACTGTCCACACAAAGCTTTTAAGAACAATTAAATCACATTCCCAATGTATCAAGATCCTGGTTATCCCATTAATATGCTACCAAGAGAAAAATACAGAAAAATTCAGTTATTTCCTACTGTCCTCGGTTACCATTCATGAAAAGCTACAATTTTCAAAACTTTCAAATATGCTCAAAGTCTTCCAAACCTTCAAATAGGTCAAGGAACTCCTTATAAAGTTCAAAAAGTGGTTACCCTTCCCCTTGGTCGGACATAACCATCTCCTTAGGCCAAAATTGCTTAAAGCAACATTTTGGGCTTTATTTATAATTACTAGAACTTACCAACCTTGAGTGTCTAAACTCACAACTCTTCCACTTCTAATAGCTCCTGACCCAAGATAGGTCTAAACCTCACCCAAAAATGCAATGGTCAACATGACCTTATCAAATTAAAAAAAAAATTCACCAACCTTTCCTGTTCCTAGTGTTCCTAGGTGTTCTTCTAGGTGTTTCTTCTAGGTGCTCCTGCACCATTCTCCCCCTCCCTGCATAAACACTATGGAGTAGAAGGAGAGATCAAGGACAGGTCAATTCCAAGCTTCTAGAATTGATCTTCTTGTACCCATGTAGCTTCTAATTCATGCTTATTCTTCCACTCGATAAGGTGCTCCATGTACACCTTGTTTCTTATAGACTTTTGTACCCTTGATTCCAAGATTCTTTCAGCTTGTTGCTTGTTTTGAGAAGGTAGGGGTATGTTGCTTATTCTTCCACTTGATAAGGTGCTCCATGTACACCTTGTGTCTTGTAGACTTTCGTACCCTTGAGTCCAAGATTCTTTCAACTTGTTGCTTGTTTTGAGAAGGTAGGGGTATGTTGCTGATGTCCTTGAAGATCTCTTGACTATTCTGATCCATTCCTTTGACTGATCCCTTATATTTGATCAAGTAAGCTATATTGAAAACCGGTGAGATTCCTAAGTCAATAGGTAGTTGAACCTTGTATGCATTTTTCCCATACTTGGCCAATATCTTGCATGGTCCTACTCTCTTCATCTATAGCTTGGTTGACACTCCCTTCTACAACTTGGATTTATTGAGGTGAACCATGACATACTCTCCCACTGCAAATTGCACATCCTTTCTTGTCAAATCTACCTTCTCCTTCAACTTTTGTGTAGCTTCGGTGACTGTCTTCTTCACCTGCTCCTGAATCTCTTTCATGGTCTGATTGAAGTCTTCAGCATATCCACTCCTATTCTCCATGGCTCCTAGATCTCTGAGCTCACAAATGCCTCTTGGGTGCATCCCATACACAACCTCAAAAGGACTCTTCCCTGTAGTTTGGTTCACACTGTCATTATAAGCATACTCAACTTGTGAGATCACCATGTCCCATGTATGTCCATATTCCTTTGTTAGACACCTTAGTAGGTTACCTAGCACCCTGTTGACCACCTCTATTTGGCCATCAGTCTGAGGATGGTAAGTTGATCCAAAAGATAGGTTAGTACCTAACCTGCTCCAAAAAGTCTTCCAAAAATGACTCATGAACTTAACATCCCTGTTTGAAACAATGCTTAAAGGTAGGCCATGAATCCTTACAACCTCCTTAAAGAAAAGATGAGCTATGTAGCTAGCATCATGAGTAGTTTTGCAAGGAATAAAGTGACTCATTTTGCTAAATCTGTCCACCACAACATACACACTATCAAAACCAGACTTGGTCTTAGGGAGTCCTACCACAAAATCCATGCTCACACACTCCCATGGTTTGTTAGGAATGGGTAGGGGTTGATAAAGACCAGCATTACTAGCTCCTCCCTTAGCTTTCATACATAGAACACATTGTTCCACATACTTTCTAACATCTCTTGCCAACTTAGGCCAATAGTAAAATCTTTGTACTAATTCCAAAGTCTTGTTGATGCCAAAATGCCCTCTAAGACTGCCATTATGCTTTTCTTGAATGAGGTTTTCTCTCATTGACCCTCTTGGAACACATAACTGATTCCCTTTAAATAATAGACCACTTTGCAATGTATACTCAGCATATTGACTGTAAAAATGATTCTCAAAATCTAAACATACCTTATAAGCTTCTAAGAAGTCTTCATCCTCTCCATAGAGATCTTTAAAGCTTTCAATCCCTATGCTCTTCACTTGTATCTCTTGAACTATCAACAATCTCCTACTCAATGTATCTGCCATCTTATTCATCTGTTCCTTCTTGTGCTTGATGGTGAAGGTAAAAGCTTGGATGTATTCCATCCACTTCAAATGCCTATTACTTAACTTCTCTTGAGTATTGATATAGCTGAGTGCTTGATTGTCTGTAAAGACTACAAATTCCTTGGGTAGAAGATAATGCCTCCATTTCCTAAGTGACTGAACCAAAGCATAAAGTTCTAAGTCATAGGTTGAGTATTTCTTCTTTGCTTCACTAAGCTTCTCACTAAAGAAGGCTATAGGCCTGCCCTCTTGACTTAGCACTCCTCCTACTGCAACTCCACTTGCATCACACTCAACAGTGAACAATTTGTCAAAACTAGGTAATAAGAGTATGGGTTGAGTTGCCACTTCTTGTTTCAGTTTCTCAAACCCTCTCTCAGCTGCTTGAGTCCACACAAACTTGGTTTTCACACCACCTTTTATTGTATCTAGGACCGGTGCACAAATACCGCTAAAGTTCCTTATGAATTTTCTATAGAATTGGGCCAATCCATGGAAACTTCTTACCTCAGTCCCTGTTGCTGGTGTAGGCCAGTTTATGATTGCCTCCACCTTGCTTGGATCCATCTTCAATGATCCATTAGACACTACAAATCCCAAATAGACAAGCTCTTGCTTAAAGAACTCACACTTCTCTAGATTGATTGCCAACTTCTCCTCTTGCAAACTTCTAAGAACCAACTCCACATGTTTTAAATGCTCTTCTGCTGTCTTGCTGAATATGAGGATGTCATCAAGGTATACAACCACAAATACTCCTGTGAAATCCTTGAGCACTTCATTCATGAGCCTCATGAATGTGCTAGGAGCATTGGAGAGACCAAACAGCATAACTCTCCACTCATATAATCCATCTGTTGTCTTGAATGCTGTCTTCCATTCATCACCATCCTTAATTCTGATATGATGGTATCCACTCTTGAGATCCAACTTGGTGTAGTATTGAGCTCCTCCTAGACAATCCATTAAGTCTTCAATTCTAGGAATAGGGAACCTATACCTAATGGTGATCCTATTTATTGCTCTAGAATCAGTACATAACCTCCATTTGCCTCCCTTCTTGGTTGCCAAAACTACTAGCACTGCACATGGGCTGATGCTCTTTTGAATCAATCCTTGATCCAACAACTCTTGCACTTGTCTGGCCACTTCCAAATTCTGATCTGGTGTAAGCTTATATGCTGCTTTGTTAGGCAATGATGCTCCAGGTATGAAGTCTATTTGATGACTAATAGCTCTTTTAGGAGGTAAAGTTGCAGGTGTTCCATCACTTACTATGTCCTTGTACTTGTCAAGTAAATTCCGGATTGCTCCTGGTATGACTGGTTTTTCAGTCTTGTCTTCCTCCTTGGATTGCAACAATACTACATATCCTTCTCCACCTTCATGTAGGGTGTTGAGGAACTCTTTTACACTACTTAGTAGCACACTTGGGGTCTTGGACTGTCCTTCATCCTCTTCTGACAGTGACTGCAATTTAAAAGTCTTTCCATCCTTCTTAAATGAAATTGTATTCTCCTTTCCATCATACATGGCACTCCTATAATATTGCCATGGTCTGCCCAATAGTAGATGACATGCATCCATGGGTCAAACATCACAAACTAACTTATCCTTATACCCTCCAATGGAAAACTCCATCGTTACTTGTTCATTCACCAAAACACTCTGCCCTTTGTTAAGCCATGTGACCTTGTACGGATTGGTGTGGGGTACCTTCTTCAATTTCAGTTTTATTACTGCCTCCTCTGAGATAATATTGTTTGTTGAACCTGAGTCTACTATGACCTTGCATACTCTACCAAGTATCTTTCACCTTACCCTAAATAGAGCTCTCCTTTGTTTTGGTTCTTCTTTGACTAGTTGTCTTATCAACACTCTTCTAAACATCAAACTCTCTCCATTCTTAGATTCAATATGACTGACCTCAGTTGTCTTAGGACTCATGGTGTCCTCTTGTGCATAAGCCACTCTCTTCGCATTGCTTGATGAGGATGCTTTCTCCGGGCACCTATAAGCTGGATGGCCAACTTGACCACAATGGTAGCATTTCATATTTGCAAAGTATGAATTGCTCCTGCCTGCTCCTCTTCCTCTATTGGATCCTCCTTGAGAGCCTCTACCTCTATTATACCCTCCTCTAGAAGGTGCTTCATTGCCATTATCTGTGGTTTTGAACTCTCCTTGGTTTCTTTGGTCATTACCTCTACCTTGGTAGCCACCACGCTGTCCTCTTTGATCTCTATGATCTCTACCTTTACCTCTACCCTTAGAAGCTTGATCTTGCTTCCTCTTGCTTCTCTCCTCAATTTTGATAGCTAATGGATAGCATTGGTGTACTGTCTTTGGACTTAAAAGAGCCATCTCCTCTTGAATGTTCCATTTCAATCCATTAAGATACCTAGCCACCTTGAGGCTTTCATCTTCTGAAACATTAGACCTCATACAAAGTTTTTGGAACTCCTCTGTGTAGGTATTCACATCTAGGTCTTTCTACCTTAAGCTTTGTCTCTTCTTGTGTAGCTGAATCTCATAATCATTAGGCATGTAGGCTTCTCTCACCTTTGAAACCATACCTTTCCAAGTTGAGATGGGTTTCTTTCCTTCCTTCTCCCTCTTTGTTTGGATGAATTTCCACCATGTCAAGGCTGATCCTCTCAATCTTGATTTAGCCAACTTCACCTTTTGTGCCTCTGTGACCCCATCACACTCAAAATGATTCTCCATACCTTCTATCCAATCCATGACAAGATCGGCTTCCATCTTCCCACTGAACATTGGTATGCCTTCAAGTGCCTTCCCACTCAAAGCTTTCATTGCCTTCAAGAAAGGCTCCTCTTGTAGAATAGGGTCAGGTTCAGGGATCTTGTCTTCCTCTGCAACCTCTTCTTTCTTTGGTACCCTATTACTGTCCTCTTCGTCCTTGTTTAATACAGTGCTCAATGTCTCCTCCAATTGTGCTAGTCTTTCCCTCAATCTTCTATTCTCTTCTTCTTGGTCTTCAACCTTCTTTTCCAACTCAACATTTGTTACCATGTTCATGGAACCACTTGATTCAACCTCTGACATACAAGTCACTATCCCAAACCTTTAACTTGCTCTGATACCAATCTGATGTAAGGGGGGAATGGATGGAAAAATCACAATTCCATGCTCCAGGTCTCACCTCAGAAATTCCCTTTGGTGGCTTCCTCCACCACTCAACCTATAGGTCTTGACACAAATGCAGTTACCCCTAGTTTTACTGGCCATCCCCTCTTCCATCCATGTCACACAACTCAACCAAAACTTAGTGCTTTGCCTTTGCTTCACCCTTGACCCTTGATCAACCCTAAAGGCCAAATTCTCTCAATACTCAACTAGATGCTTGCAGGGGTGTAAAGATGTGTTTTCATGCTTCCTAGCATCCCATTTGGTGTCTTTAATAACCATTAGTCTCCATTTCTCCATCGCTTCTTTCAAACCCTCCCTTAGGTTTTCAAGGCAACAAGCCTAGAGTCTCTTTTTAGCCCTCCTAACCCGAGAAAAGTGGATATCTCTCCAAACTCGTCCAAAGAACCTCAAATATTTTTCATGGATTCTTGAACCTGATACCAATCTCTTCAAGATTCCTAAGGTCTCATGCCTTATTTGGCCGTACACAAGTCACTTCACCAAATTTAGGAAATGTAGGTTTTGTAGCCATTTCCTGGCCACCCGCTTGGACTGTCAAAGAGTTCACCACCCAAATGGTCAGTTGGGACCTCTTCCTTGTTACCAAGCCTTCATAAGACTCCCTTCCAACTTTCTACCATGGGGATTAGCAAGTTGAGGTCACCCCTACAATTTAGGCTCTTGTTTTGCAATGTCCTTCCTAGTCGGCCATTGCCAAGCTCGCCTAGGAAGTGACTTTCCTCATAGCTACTCGACCCCTAAAGAATCCTAGACCTAACCTATCTATAGGCATGGAGCTTAGCCTCATTCCCCATAGAATATACACCAGGTATAGTGCAAGATAGAGGTCTAAGTCTCCATGGTTAACAGTTCATCAGTCTGATCAGCGATGGAAAGAAACAAAAACTATCTAAGAATCAACTAAGAAACAATGAGAATGCCTAACTATTGTCCACACAAAGCTTTTAAGAACAATTACATCACATTCCCAATGTATCAAGATCCTGGTTATTTCATTAACATGCTACCAAGAGCAAAATACAGAAAAATTCAGTTATTTCCTACTGTCCTCGGTTACCATTCATGAAAAGCTACAATTTTCAAAACTTTCAAATATGCTCAAAGTCTTCCAACCATTCAAACAGGTCGAGGCACTCCTTATAAAGTTCAAAAAGTGGTTACCCTTCCCCTTGGTTGGACATAACCACCTCCTTAGGCCAAAATTGCTTAAAGCAACATTTTGGGCTTTATTTCTAATTACTAGAACTTACCAACCTTGAGTGTCTAAACTCACAACTCTTCCACTTCTAATAGCTCCTGACCCAAGATAGGTCTAAACCTCACCCACAAATGCAATGCTCAACATGACCTTATCAAATTAAAACAAAAATTCACCAACCTTTCCTATTCCTAGTGTTCCTAGGTGTTCTTCTAGGTGTTTCTTCTAGGTGCTCCTGCACCACTTAATTTCTAATAGTTAATTGTTCAAAATCCTCATTTTTTCTCTAATAGAATAGACATCTATATTTTTTAAAGAGAGTTGATTTATTTACCATCCCTAATAATTTACATTTCATCAAAATACCCCATTTCTTCTTAAGTAGTTCAACTTCAATTCAAGAACCCTAGATCCCTAGATGAAGCTAGATGAAGCTAGATTTTGAATTTAATCCTCACTTAAGGTTTCATAGACCCTAGATGAAGCTAGTTTTGAGTTTAATCCTCACTTAAGGTTTCATAGACCCTAGATGAAGCTAGATTTTGAATTTAGAGTGTATTTTTATTTCATCTTTTTAATAGGACTGGTTATTTGACCTATAATTAATTATCAAATTCATATAAAATATAGTTCTAAATGAAAATTCATATAGCCATACTATACTCATTTCACAAAAAATGGAAAGTTTTTCTAATCTAATTATAATTTAACATTGAAAATAAAGTTTAACATATCATTTTCTCCATACAATGCAAATGAAATTTAAAACATTTAAGCAATGCAAATGAATTTTCTTGAGCTCGAATATAAGGGATTTCAAAATCAAAATGATTTGTTTGATTTCAATTTAGGGTTTTAGCAAATTTTTTTCTTTATTCAATTCACGGTTTCAATTTCTAAGCAAATAGGGTTTTTAATACAATTTTTTAGTTTCATTTCAAACTAGAGTTTTGAAATTCTTTTTTTTTTTGCTTTGATTTGAATTCGAGATTTCAAAAAGCTTGATTAGGGTTTCTAAATGCAAATTTTTATTTCATTTCAACTTCTAGGGTTTTGAAATGCAATTTTTTTGTTTCGTTTCAATTAGGGTTTTCAAATTCAATTTTTTGTTTGTTTCATCAAACAATTCAAGTTTCAAAAGTTAAATTTTGTTTCTAAAATACAATTCAAGGTTTATTTTTTCGTTTCTATTCAAAGTCTTCACAATTTGACGTATTTTTTAATCTATTTTTACAATTTCTCATTTCTACAATAACATGAAATAAAATGCTTAAAATGTTAAAAAAAATTGAAATAAACATGCTAAAAACAATTAATTTATTAACAATTTCAATTTGGAATGAAAAAATGCAAAAAATGAGGGAGAGTACAATACCTGGGAGGTCTTCTGGTGTCCATGTCGCTCTAAATTCGGGATCCCATGCGTGCTAGTAAAAATGAAGATTTCTTCATTTTTTAAACATAAATAGTGTTACGAAACGGGATCCCATTTTTTACAAATCGAGATCTCGTTTCCTCTCTATTGTTTCGGGACCCTCTGGCAAACGTGATCCCATTTTTCAAAAAGTGGGATCCCTTTTGTGATCTAGGCTCAAGATCCCGATTTTTAAAAATCAAGATCCCGTTTTTGCTTAGCCAATTTCGTTTTTTCGGCTAAGGCAAAAACTTCCACGTTTCGTGGACCCAACTTTGTGCATTTACCCAAACATCATATGAATCTTCAATATTTTTCTTTGACATTATCTCTAGGCCATGTTTGCATACTTGAGTAAAATATGAGGGCAAGTATTAGTCTACAACAAAGTGGAGAAGTGCACTAAAGGTTAATCATAGAGTGCATGAAGACTTTTTGGTGAGATTGTTCCTTGGTTTATGCTTTTTACTCCTTTGTGCTTCATTGTTAGCTAGGGTTAGTTTATACATGTTGTTTATTTGCTAACTTTTGTTTTTCCCTATGCTACAGTGAGCTCTTTGTAAGCACAACTTTCTGGTTATCTGGATTCCATCTATGTAGCTGCTTATTAATATTTTTTATATATTATGAGAGAATTTTTTATTTATCAAAAGTTTGTGTAACCTATGTTATTGTGGAAAGATTATTTTTTCATTTATACCTATTCATGCAACTCTTGATGCAATGTAAACCATTTTTAGTTTAAAATATTAGAATTTGTAGTATCTTAAATCATGAAAAATAATGATTAATGTTGAAACCTAGCACTATAAGTTTGTATTATATTTTTCAACAAGACAAAAAGCTTGGATTTTGTAGAATTAGAAACATCTAACTCAAAACATAAAAGAAAATGTATGGAAATAGAATGCACCTATCCTAGAAAGTGATTCCTCGTATTCCCATTACTTGAACACTGCAAAACACTTTATCAGTACTCACAATCCTCTTTGCAACACTTTCACAATTTTCAGATGGATACCATGTCTTTAAATAACCTTTTTTTGGAGAGTATTAATGTATATTAATGGAAATTTGATAACAAAATATTCCTATTGATTTGTATATCAACTTAGAAGCTTTACATGATCATGTTTCTGAACCCCATGTGTAATAATGTATATTATCACCGCAATAGTCAAAATGAACAGTATAAAAAAGTCAATGTCAAAATCTAAATGCATGCTAACTTACCATCATGTGTTTTCCAATTAATGCAGACATCAAAAAAATATATTAAATATATCTTAAAATTACAAGAATGCAACCAATATACTCAAGAATAAGTACTAGCCTCAAATAAAAAGCATCACCAACTTTCTTCACATGGGAATGCCATTAAAAGACAACCTCCTTAGGTCTAGATTATGAGCTATAATACGATGTGGTACCCTAAAAATTATAATTTTTAGCCCATCTTTATGCCATGTGTCTTAAAGTTCCCTCACCAACCATATCTTCAAGGTATATAGCCATGTCCTACCAAAAAAAGCTTGCATTTTTATTCAAAAGTTAGGTTGCATAACATTTTTTTCGTTGCCATACAAAGCAATTAACTATTTAGGAATAGTATTTGTATATGAATGGACCCAAAAATCATACATTATTAATAATTCTTACATCATACAAATTTTACTAATAATGCATGAATCTAGTTTTTTTAATTTGTTGAAATAAACCAATAGAAGTGAAGAATTAAAATCAGTTGACTAATTTTATAATCTATATATTTTTTTAAAAAATATTTAAATATATGAAAACTATTTTTTTTAATTCTATTGGATCATATTATGTGGAGTCATATTAGTATGAGGTAATAATTTTGACTAATGTATCACTATTTGATACTATTCATTTAAAAACACTATTTCTAAATAGTATAAAGTTTGTCTATAATATGTCTAGTCAATTATGCATTAGTAAAAAATGGAACTATTTGATTTGATTGATAGTCATAAAATTGATTATTTTTTATTGCTTAATGTATTATTATATTATATACTATAATAATGTTATAGTAATATTAATATAATATATAATTAGTATATTATTGTTAGTTGGGCAAAATGAAGTAATTATAGCAGTTCCTCATGCTATGCTGAGAACAAGGGCAAGACTTGGGAGACCATAGCAACCTATCAGGTCTTTCCTAGTCTTGGCAATGACTAGAGTTTGTAAAACATAGCTTGCAAAAGCTCTTACAAAACTAAAATTTGTGAGCTCTTTGTAAGCACAACTTTTTGGTCATCTAGATTCCAACTATGTAGCTGCTTATTTACATTTTTTATATGTTATGAGAGAATTTTTATTTATCAGAAGCCTGTGTAACCTATGTTCATTTTGGTAAGCTTATTTATTCATTTATACCTATTCATGAAAATTTTGATGTAGTGTAAACCCTTTTTAGTTTGAAACATTGGAATCTATAGTTTCTAAAATCATGAAAATCAATGATTAATGTTGAAACCTAGCATTGTAAATTTGTTTTAGTTTTCTTAACAACACAAAAATATTGGATTTTGTAGGAGTAGGAACATCTAACTCAAAACATAGAAACAAATGTATGGAAATAGAATGCACCTATCCTAAAAAGTGATTCCCATTATTTAGCTTACTCGAACACTGCAAAGCAGTTTATCAATACTCACAATCCTCTTTGCAACACATTCACAATTTCCAAACGGATACCATATCTTTAAATAGCCTTTTTTTGGAAAGTATTAGTGTCCATTAATGGAAATTTGATAGAAAATATTGTTACTGATGTGTATATCAAATCATAATCTTTATAGAATCATTTTTTCTGGACCCCATGTGCAATAATGCATATTATCACAACAATAGACAAAACAAACAGTATAAAAAAATTAATGTTAAAATCTAAATTCATGCTAACTTTACCTTCATGTATTTTTCAATGAATGCAAACATCAACAAAATAAAAATATATCAAATATATCTTACAATTATGAGAATGCAACCAATATATTGAAGAATAAGTATTAGCCTCACATAAAAAGCATCACCAACTTTCTCCACATGGGCATGTCATTAAAAGATAACCTCCTTAGGTCTATATTATGAGCCGTAAAACCATGTGGTACCCTAAAAATTATAATTATCGACCCATCTTTATGCCATGTGTCTTAAAGTTACCTCACTGACCATATCTTCAAGGCATATAGCCATGTCTTACCAAAAAAGCTTATATTTTTAATCTTGTTTTTATTCCAAAGTTAGGTTGCATAGCATTCTTTTGTTGCCATACAAATCAATTAACTAAATTTAGTAATAATATTTGTATATGAATCGAATAAAAAGTCTTACATTATTAATAATGCTTACATCATACAAATATTTTTTTTTATTCGTAAATATTTTTTGTATTGATAATAAGAAAGATATTACAATTCAGATCAATTTTTTGGAAAATACCAACCACCCAGAGAGACCTGACCACCATCAAAACCCTACCAGGCCAACAGCCAAACAATCAACCAGACCCTAAATAGAACCCCTATACAAGCATCCAGCTCACAGACCTTAACATCCCATTCTTACGATAACAAATCAAGCAAAATATAAAAAACTTGAAAGAGAATGAACCAATCAATCCACCCAATCACTCCATCCACAATCATGAACTCTTTGAAAAACCTCTACCAATCTATCCCACCAGACGACTCCAAAAAGAGATACTATTTTAGGAATATCAAACCGCATCTAGCCCATTCACAATGCCTTTGAAGCTCCTCACCTCTAATGTCCAAGATGAACGGATACAACTTGACTCTTTCACCAGGAACCAGAGCTTGTTGTAGGTCACAAGGACACAAACCCCAACACTCGATTCAATAAAAATTATGACATCCATTGCTCCTTCCAAGAGGTTGTCCCAAACCAACTTTCAAGCAATGAGAATCACCATAGCTCGTGACACCCCCAAATCTAAGAGTGTGGCTAAATTTTTCATTGTTATGTCTGCATTTGTCCTCCACCTCTTAGTCATGCTCATGAATTCTTCTCCCAATAACACTTTCACCGCTCCCATCACTAAATCATCCCAAACCTTGATCACAAATTTCAATCTCCCGTGTCGAATTTTCCCATAAAACGCCCATAATTTCCTGCCCGATGGCAGGCTGATAGGAGTCTCCATAAAAAATGTTTGGATAAATGAAGAATGTCGTCAGCCAAATATCCTTTAAACTTCAAGCTAGGCGAAAACATCCCATCAACCACTTTTCCAATGCCACCTCGTCCTTCCACAGGCTATCACATTAAAACAGGTTGAACGAGCATCCAATACTTAGCCTTTGCCACCCTCCAACATTAATTACATGCCATCACCCAGCTCATCCTCCAACCACACTAGCCAAACCTATGTCATCTTTCCACCTCATGACAACACCAAGACCAAAACCTCCCACTTGGCAGCCGTGAAAGGTATAAATAAGAAATCATCCTCCAATCTTCCTTGGATCCCAAATATGATACATGTGAGCCTATAAACACCCTAATTCATGAATTTATCCACCACCTCATTAGCTTCTCTGAATATATGTCTGATAGAAAATTCTAGGATACCCCTCACCAAATCACAAGCCCTATCCAATAGAGCCTGCAACCTCTAATTAATCAATCTTCCCTCTTTGAAAGCTTAAACAAGCACCATTGAATCCCCTTCTATCTCAACCTTGCCCAGATTCAAGATTCTACAAACCTTTAAACCACCAATAAGACCATGTAATTTCACCTCAGTATTTGTCATTTCTGAAAGTTTCTATGCTCTTTCTGCTAACAAGTTTCCCTTCTCATTTCTTATGCAGCATCCTAGACCAACAACCCCTGAATTTCCCCGAGAAGCACCATCAAAGTTCATTTTGAGCCAACCTTTCTTCTCGTGTTCCCACTTGGCATTCCTTGTGGCTTCTTTCTTACCCCCCTAGAACAAACACCAAGCTTAGGAAGCTCCAAACCATACTAGGCACTCCTCATCCTTGTGTCCCACTCTGAGAAGCTCCAATATCCTTCTTTCTTTAGCTTCACTCTCCCATTTACAACTTCCACAATCACTACCTCCAACCGGTTAATGAAAGTCGAGAAGAATTTGGCCTTCTCTGAAAACAACCTTCGATTACGTTCTTTCCATATCTCCCAAATTACCAGGGATGGACTAACCACCCATAGCTCATGATACAAAGATTCCCTTTTCAAAATCGACCAAGCAACAAAGAGGGAATGAATATCATTAGGTAGAGCACTACTCCACCCCAATCTTGCACATACCCATCTCCAACATGCTTGAGCAAAGGGACAAACCACAAGGAGATGATCCACACCCTCCTCTGTCCTTTTGCACAGAGTACATCTCGAAGGGCCTGCATAGCCCAAGGACTTGAATCTGTCGACCATTAATATCCTCCTTCTCACTATCGCCCACGCAAATTCTCCAGCCTTCGAAAGACAGGCACTATTCCAACACAAAATGCAAAGGTAAAGCTGAAGGGATCTCGTCTACCATTTGCACCTTATATCCTTATTTAGCATTGTATCTTCTAGAATGAGAACCCGCCCATACTAATCTATCCACCCCTTCTCGGATCACCATAAATATTTTTTCCAAATCTTCTTGTAACAACTTCGCTTCCTCCATAGGTACTAAGCCTGGCTCTAATATTCTCCATAAATTTTTTGAAACACCTTCCACTACTACCTCCTCCAAATAATTGCAAACAAAAGAACCCTAGGTTTGGATTAGAATAGCCTTTTTCCTCTCAAAACCCAAAACAAGATCCAAACTTGGGTGCCCGCACTACGAGTCCCAGAATTTTGCTTTCCTTCCATCAAAAATATCCCAAGTAAGGTTATCTAAAATAAGAGGATGACAAACCTTGATGAAATTCCACACACGCGACCCATTGGGAAGATTTTTTTCCCTCAATGTACTATCATCTTCATCATCATTCAGATACTTGCACTATAGAATCCTTGCCCATTTTTCTTAGTTCCGCAAATACATGCCCCAGACTAGTTTGGCACCTAACGCTTTGTTTCACTTCAGTAAGTCATGAATTCCAACACCACCTGCATGCTTTGACTTACAAATCATCTCCCAAGAAATTAGAGGGAATTTCCTCTGATTGAAGTACCTTGCTAGAAAAACCTTAGCATGATCTGATTCAATTGATCGAACTTATAAGATGGCAATGCCAAGCATAAAAGAAGATAAATTGGGAGAGCCATAATAACCGCTTTTAGTATCATAATTCTCCCATCCCAAGACAACCACTTACCACTCCAAGAAGACATCTGATTGTTGACTTTGTTTACCAAATCATCCCATAGCTTACCAGTCCTCACCCCTTTATAACCCAAGATGCCCAAATAAGTCATAGGAAATTTCCCAATTTTGAAGTTCAAAGTCGTCGCCACTTGCTCTGCCAATCTAGGCTCAGTATTCAAAAAGTATATCTTAGATTTTGTCTCACTCACCCGTTTCCCAGAGGCAAGTTCATAATAGTGCAATATTCTTTTCAGCACCCTTGCTTCATGCCTACTAGGGCAAGCAAAACATAAGGTATCATCTGCATGTAAGACCCCTCCGTTTTTCTCTTTTGATCGAACAATGTTCTGTTTGGTTAGGCCTTATTTTCTGATAGTGCTTTGACCTTGGTACTTGGTATTTTATCCAGATGTTGTTATTATGTCATGCTTTGGATTAGCATAGTGGATAATTGAATTAATGATGTTTATGCCTTTGATTATATTAATGATGTTAGACTCGTCAGTCAGTGATACTGTATTGGTGAAGGGGATGGATCGCATCACTCGCTTGCGAGCGCCTTATGATTCCGTGATTTCCTCTTCACGGTGTGTTTTAATTTTAACATATATATATGCATGTGGATATACTCTGTATTTGCAGGTTGACGAGGTATAAGACATCGACTCCACCCGGTTTCACAGGTGAGAGTGTGTCCAATACCCAACAATATTCTATTGGGAGATAGTAGTTAGGTTTCCGTGCTAAGTCGTCACCCTAGTCCTTGTATGTCGTCCGTTGTTTGTCTGGTTGTGTTGCTTTGGATTTTGTGCCCTCTCTTCGTTATTTAATTGCAAGTTTAATTGGGTGATTTAAATGGTTTAATGTATTTAAGTTGTGGTTCAACTTGTTCTGGAAATTATGTTGAAATGTAATTTATTTTATGATTAATTTATTAAAATAAATAATTTAATCGTTAATTAAATCTATTTTATTAATTAATTAAATTTATAAGGTTGAAATAAGTTAAATTATTTATTTTGGAAATTTATGCATATTGGTTGAAATTCAAAATTAGAAAAATGAATTTAAGAGTCAATTTGTGAAATTTGGAATTAAAAATTGTGAAAATGATTTAAAGTCAAAATTGAAAGTTTGAGTTGAAAATTAAAGAAATTAGATATTTTTGCATTTTCTGTTTTGAAGAATTTATGAGGGGGTTGTTGAATTTTTTAGGTTTTTATCCTTATGCTTGGATTTTTGGATCTCAATTTTGGCATTATGAAGTTTTGGAAAAAATGGAAAATGGAGGGAGGAGGTATGGTTGGATTTTGTGGGTTTTGAGTTGAATCTGAAGAAATGGCTGATTTGAAGAGGGAATCGAAGGTTGGAAGCTTAGCATCATTTGGATCTCCTCAGATTCAAAATTCCAGGTTCATTGTTTTAGTTTTAATGGTTTGTAAATATATTTAGAAATGTTTTGTGTTTGGAATGCATGATGGAAAACTCAAACCAAATCTATGTTGAAAATTTTGGTGTTAAAAATTTGTAGCAAATTATAAACCCCTGTTTATTGGAGTTCTCTCATAAAATCAATGTGTTCTTGGCTGGGAATGAATTTTGAATATTATTTTCTCAATTGTTCATGCAAATTCTTTGTGGATTTTTAAGTATATATATATATAGGTATATATATGTTGATATATATACATATATATATATAATTATAAATAGTTTATATTAATGGGGTTATGCTATTTAAAATTCAAAAAATTCAAAAAAAAACTTATGAGGTGCTTGGATTTGAAAATCTGCAGGCGTGGGTTGTTTTAAATAATATAAAAAAAAAGTATTTTAAAATGCTGGGGAGGCGCTAGGGGCTCACCTCCCCACCGCACCCCCATGGGAAGCGCGTGGGGAGGGAGCCGCGCCCAGCGCAGGCTCCCCCAGCTACCCCACGGCCGGTTGTGTTACACAGTCGTCGCCACCCACCTCCTCTACTCCGCCCGACCCTGCGCCCTTCACCGCTAGTGGTAGCGGCCCTCCAAAACCTCCACCCGGAGGAAAATAAGCCGCCGCCCTTCCATCATCCGCCACCATTGACAAGAAATCCGGTGGCCAGGAAAATAAACTACCAGCCCTAATGAAATGAAACGCGCAACCCGAGGTATGCGCACGGCTCGAGGGATGGGTTAGAAAATAATATACTTTATTTCTTTTAAATTTAATATTATTTATATAAAATATTAATATTATTATATATATTAATCTTTAATATATATATTTAATATTTAATATTATATGTATATGATGTTAAAATATTAATTTAAATATTTGGGTAGTAGAGAATATGATTTCTTTTAATGCATATATATATATATATATAAATAAATGAGTAAAGTGATAGCAAAATTTAAATGTAATTGGGAAGATTTAAAAGTGTTATATTATAGTTGAGAATATAAATTTTAAAAGGTTGAATTGTTTAATATCATGATCTGAGTATAATGGAGGGGTTTAAATATTGGGTTCTTAGCAAATTATTATTCTTTATTCCTAAATAATATGATTTAAATAGCGAAATTAATGGATTTTAAATGTTATATCTTTGCAAAAAGGAATAATTATTTTAAACGATATATTATGAATTGATGAAGTACCTGCTTAATCTTATCATTATTTTCATGCAATTAAGGATTAGATATTTGTTTAAATTTTATCTTTTGTCTAGAAGAGACGTTATTAGATCATATTTATTAGTGGAATAAATCACTGAATGTTATTCAAGGAAATGGATTTAATATATCCAAATTAGTTTAATTCCTTGCAACTTGCCTTCGTGATTATTTCCTCTGAGTTCTTGTTTTGGGGAAATGGGTTAGGTGTATATAATCTGTAAGTCTTCCAGAAGACCCTAGAGGTTGGGGGTTGTCGTCTTGTGATGTCGACTGTTTGTTTATTCCCTTGGGTAGTGCATGAGAAGTTATTTGTTATTACCTGGTTTCCACGAAAGGGAATGTTTTGTTACCTCCTGAGAAAGGAGTGGATTTAGTAATGTGTCCCTCCTTGTCAAGAGCGGTCAGGAGCAGTTTTGTTATTGTTGTTACCTCTAGTGTTTGGAGATGGTTTTATCTTTGTTGCCTCCTAAGAAAGGAGTAGATTTTGTAATGTGTGCCTCCTTGTCAGGAGTGGTCGGGAGCGGCCTTGTTATGTGGTTGTTGCCTCCGGTGTTGGAGTGCGTTTCAATTTGTGTCGCCTCCTGAGAAAGGAGAGGTCGTGATGTCTTGTTTGTTGCACCTTGGTGCCATAGATGTTTGGATGGCGTGTGTGTGTTGTCCAGTAGAAGAGTGGCTTGTAACAGGGGCCGGCAACCGAAGTGGTGTCAAGGATAACTCGTTATAAGTTATTTAATCAAGTGATAACTAAAACAATACTTAGAAGTTTAGGACTAACTTCTCACTAATCAAGATATTAATGCCTCACTCATGGACTCAAGTGCTCGTTTAGACTTGGGATGAGATGGGAAGGCTTGTAATGGCAAGGTCATCTATCTTGTTTGTACGAAAGGTATTTGGCTCCGCATGAGTGAGTATGGGGGTTGGGATTCGGTAAAGGTCACCAGGATAACCTTTTCTTGTGGGGGTTGGAGCCTAGGAAGATTCCCAAGGATAACCCATGACGAGTTGTGTGATGACACTCTATCTAGGACAACAATAGGTCTTTGTTTTAGGGGTATGGTCTCCTTGACATACCTGATGTGACCATAGTTGGTATTCAATTTTGTGGGTATGGTCTCCTTGACATACCTGATGTGACCATAGTTGGTATTCGATTTTTTGGGTATGGTCTCCTTGACATACCTGATGTGACCATAATTGGTATTCAATTATTATGTGTATCTTTCTCTTAACATACTTGTTTTGATTTGTTCCTGGAAGCAATGTGACCATGTGGAATTGTACTTGTGTGGTACTCGTGATGTTTTTGAGTTATACTTATGTTATTCTGGTGTGGTACTTGCATGGTATTCGAGTTGCACTTGTGTGGTACTCGTGATGTTTTTGAGTTGTACTCATGTTATTCTGGTGTTGTACTTGCATGGTATTTGAGTTGCACTTGAGTTGTAATTATATTGTACATATGTGGTACTTGTGTGGTTCATGTGATTGGATGTTTCAGTTTACTTCAGTGGTGATTTAGCCTGTGTCTAGAGGTAGATGGTCTTGACTAGGATTCCTGGTTACTATCTCCTAGCATAGGGGGTGGGCCTTTGGGTTCCACTTGGTTGGGTGGCGTGCACCTAAATCCATTGGGATCTTTCTTCATGTTCTTGTGGACGAGACTTCCAGTGGGAGAGCTCGTGGAGTTCAGTTTCAGTTCTTGCTTTATTTCATTTCAGTTGATCTTGTATTATTTGACCCCTCATTTGTTATCGAGGTGGAAGTTGTAACTGTAACCTTATTTATTGGACTTGCCTCATTCGGGGAATGAGAGTTGTAATTGTAATATTTAATTGGATAAATGGATTGAAATTTATCTAGTATGCTTTGATGTAATCATCTTGTTTGGAATGTATGCGTACTTATTATCTTGAGTAGATAGTTGTTATGGTTTATATTGTTGATGTTGTTGTGGGTTTTATGTTATCTCAGTCTCGTAATCTTAGGGGATGTTTACATTAGGAAGCGAACTTGTATAATAATTGTACTTAAACAAAAAAAAATAGCCTGTTTAAGTAGTTGTTGCAACATCCTTTAGGGTTGCGTGGCGGGGCGTTACACTGCAAATTACAGATGCGATAAATTTGAAAGCCTGCTAGTAACCTGAATGCATTTTAGATACCCAACCTCAATAGCTCGAGACAACGATCTCCCCAAAGATTTCGCCATCAAGATGTATAAAAAAGGAGAGAGTGGATCTCCTTGGTACAAACCCCTAGAGGCCTCAAAGAAAGCCAAAGGCTCTCCATTTACCATAATAAAAAATTATGGTAAATATATACAGAAAAATATAGGAAATCAACGACCTATCAAAACCAAAAGCTTCTAGTACCTTGCATAGGAAATGCCAATCCACCAAATCATAAGCTTTTCTGATATCCAACTTTACTAGCATACCCGGGTGCCCACTGGATTGAAGCAATTGAATTTCCTCCTGTGCAATGATAATACCATAAAAAATAGACCTCCCAGGAACAAACCCTATCTGTTCCTTAGAGATAAGACCCAAAATAATGTCCTTCAAACGATTCGCCCTCACTTTTGCTTGAATCTTGTAAAGTGTATTGCACGGAGCAATCGACCTGAATTCATCCAGGGAGGACGACTTTTCCTTCTTAGGAATCAAATTCAAAAGTGTATTATTCACTTCCCTTAACAATGATCCAGAAGCACGAGATTCCTCCAGCGCCATAGCAACCTCCTATCCCACCACATCCCAAAAGACGTAGAAAAAGCAAGCTAGAAAACTGTTTGGCCCAAGGGCTTTGTTTGGATGTAGTTGAAATGAAACCTTATGCACCTCCTCCAATGTGAAAGGGCTTGTTAAAATCTTTTTCTTCTCTTGAGTTACCAAAGATGGAATTCCTCTTAGAAGCTCCTTTTGTTGAGCGCCATTTGAGCCATCCAAGTTATTTAGGATTGACTAAAAATAATCCACTGCCAATTTTGCAATCCCCTCTTGACCTTCCACCAATACACCATCCTCCCTCTATAGATAGGAGATCCTATTCATTTCTCTCCTGACTCTGGTTGAATTATAAAGAAATTTTGAATTTTTATCTCCTTCTCTAATCCAAGTATCACGAGATTTTTGATGCCAAAACTTTTCCTCTCTCGCAAGGACCTCTTCCCAGTCCTTCAAAAGATATTTTTATTTTGAAAATAGTCTCATCCATACCCACTGACATCTGCTTAAAAAATTTCAATTTACTCACTAGCCTGAACAAACCATTCCCAGATGACTGATGCTCCTGCAACCACTCCTTGACTTTCAACGGAAACCGAGGATCTCTAAGCCACATCTTTTCGAATCTAAATGGACACCGTAGATATTTATGCTCCCCCAACATCTCCAGAAGAAGTGGAAAGTGATCTGAGATAGAAAACGGTAGGATCCTACCATCCAAAGAAAAGGGAAAGACTGCCAAGTCCCCACCAAACAAAAATCTATCCAGTTTCTCTGCTATCCCACTGAAACCCATCCTCCTATTCATCCAGATATAAGAACCATTTTCCAAATGAATATCCAACAAGGAATTTTAATTGAAAAATTCCTCAAAATCTATTTGAGACTGCAAATTCCTCCCAGCCCCTCCATGCTTGTCTTCTGCTTTCAGGATCGCATTAAAATCACGCCCTAAGATACAAACCGAACCCTTCTAAGACTAAAGAGAAACCCCAATGTCCCGCCATACCATCCTCTTGTGCACGAAGTTAACAGGCCCTTATACATTAACGAGTATGAATTCAATATTCAAATTCAAACTCTTTACTTTGCTTGCCAACCACCACCTCCCTGCAACCACTTCCTCCAACTGCACAAGCTGTGGATTCCACATTGTTATAATTCCACCTGAAGCCCCTTGATAATCAATAATAGAAAAGCTCCATGCCCTCAATTTTGTCTTCAAACTCCCTATCTCCCCACTCTGTAATTTAGTCTCTTGAACAAGGACAATATCCACTGATTTATCCTCAACCAAATGTCTAAGAAGACACTGCTGGTTAGGGGTGTTTAAGCCCCTAACATTCCAACTTAACACCCTCATTACCCCCCAGGAAGGGGACCACCCTTCCCTAATCTAAGATGCATAGTTATCTTTTGTTGTCCAACCGCCTCCCCTGCAAGAGATCTTTTCTCTTCTTTCAACTTCCACCCAACTTTCCTCTTATCTCCACAATTTGGATTTGCTCTCCACCACCCTACGCTAGAACCCCCAACCTCTGCTTGAAACTCAATTTTTTTTCCTCTGAATCTCGTGCCTTCACCTCTACCGACTGCCCCTATACCACCTCCACAACCTTTTCCTCCAACGCCAAATTCTTAGCCACTTCTACTTCTTTCATAGCACTCACTTCCCAAGGAGCCTCACCATACAAGATCCATTGAAGATTTTGTTCATCTTCCCAATCCTTCTCTTCCCAATCGAACTCCTGCTCAACCTTCTTCTCCTCAACATTTGCATCCTGATGGACCCCTACCAAGGACCTTAATTCATTCCCCACCTCCATAATTATTTCCCAGTCGTTTAGATCCTGGTCCAAATCTGAAACATTTTCCTTTAAGGCAACATTCACTTCAAGCTCCTCTACCCTCACCTTCGAAGGTTGCAAACCAATAGGCTGATCACCATGCTCTAATGATGGTAAATCTATCTCCATCCTCCCTACATCCTTTGTGTCCCCACTCTGAAAATCATTGACTTGGCTATTTTTAAACAACCATCCTTTCAAAGAACCCTCTCCTAAATCCACAATCCTCTTTCCCTTTTGGGTAGGTCTTGCTTGATTCTTGAGTCCCTCTCGATCCCACATCTTCAAAACTATCTTTTGGCATTGAGACGAATTCCAGTTAACCTTTTGAACCCATTTATCCCCATTAAATGCCAACTCCATTTCATCCCATAGAGTATTCCAAGGTGCCACCTCGATTAAAACCCTCATCCTTCCCTCATTACCATCATTTAGGGATTTCTCATCTATGCCTATAAACTTTCCCAAAGAACCTCTTATCCATTCCAAAGCCTTAGAAGACCATAGTTTTGAAGGAAAGCTATCGAGCCCAACCCAAACCCTCATACTATCTAGGGAATGTCACAACAACACAAAATGTCTTGACCAAGCAAAGATATAAAATCCAAACCCGTCCATTATTAACTGTGATTCCTCTATAATTTTAGATCTTATTTCTACAGAGGCAGAATGTACCAAAATAAATTTATTCGCCAAAAACTAATTGGACACTTTATCCTACCAATTTTCTAACCACCATTGCCTCATGTGAGTCTTGGTATAGTTATCACCCCACCATTTTGCAAAAAGAGCCCTATTCTCCAGATTTACTCTTGTGCTCTCAATAAGCATTTTTGAAATCACCTGAGTGACACAAGATCTAGTGTGATGGATATTGACTACCGATCTTTTGTAATCTCAAGAGCCCTTTCTTGGGTGACCTTCTTCGCTAATTTTTTCTACCCATTGCATCTTTCCTATGACATAGTCATTTTTACCCCTAGTCTTGGCTTCCCCAACACCCCTGAAAGGACCTTGCCTCTTATGAGGATCTCACAGGTTCATCCTATTATTCCCTCTCCCCCCATACCTTGAGGGCGAATGTTTCCATTTCTTGAATTCCCTCATTCATGGTGAGCCACACTTCCCACACCTCCAACCAAAGACCCATGGCAACTCCCTTTGAGGCTATCACTGAAAGCCTCTCCTTGACTCTGAAGATACCCAAGAGCTTTTGACTCCATCCTTTGACGTCGCCCTTCCCCCACACCCCTCGACACCAGACCCAAAAGCATTCCTGTGAGCCCCCTGATCCTGCCGACCATTCCTTTGATATCGTGAAGCATCAACCACTCCTTCTCAGCATCCCTCGCCCAAGATCCTGCATCAAAACATCTAAAACCCTCATGAACACCCCTAACGGCCATTTTTTTTACATCATACAGATATTACTAATAATGCATTCATCTATTTTTATTATATTTTTGAAATAAACCAATAGAAGTAAAAAATTAAAATCAATAAACTATTTTTCTTAATGTATAAATTTTTATAAAATTTATTTGAATATATGAAAACTATTTTTTTTTAATTCTATTGGATCATAGTATGTACAGTCATATTAGTATGAGGTAATAATTTTGACTAATGTATCACTATTTGATGCTAGTCATTTAAAAACACTATTTCTAAATAGAGTAAATTTTACAGTCTATAATATGTCTAGACAGTTATGCACTATTAAAAAATGGAACTATTTGATTTGATTGATAGAGTCACAGAATTGATATTTTTTGTTGATTAATGTATTAGTATATTAATTAATATATTATATACTATAAAAATGTTATAGTAATAATAATATAATAGTATAATATATAATTAGCATATTATTGTTAATCAGGCAAAATGAAGCAGTTTTAGCAGTTCCTCATGTTGTGTTGAGAACAAGGGCAAGACTTGGGAGACCACAACAACCTACTGGGTCATTCCTATTTTTGGGAACGACTAGAGTTGGTAAAACACAACTTACAAAAATCTCTTGAAGAACTAAAAGCATTGAGCTCTTTGTAAGCACAACTTTTTGGCCATTTGGATTCCAACTATGTAGCTGCTTATTAATAATTTTTATATATTATGAGATATTTTTTATTTATCAAAAGTTCGTGTAACCTATGTTTATTTTGTTAATTTTATTTGTTCATTTATACCTATTCATGCAACTCCAATGTAAACCGTTTTTAAAGTTTAAAACATTAGAATTTGTAGTTTCTAAAATCATGAAAATTTTGATTAATATTGAAACCTAGCACTGCAAGTTTGTTTTAGTTTTTTTTAACAACACAAAAAGCTTGGATTTTGTAGAAGTAGAAACATCTAACTCAAAACATAAAAAAAAATGTATGGAAATAGAATGACCCTGTCCTAAAAATTGATTCCCCTTACTCGAACACTACAAAGCACTTTATCAGTACTAACAATCCTCTTTGCAACGCATTCACAATTTCGAAACAAACACCATTTATTTAAATAATCTTTTTTTGGAAAGTATTAATGTACATTAATGGAAATTTGAAAAAAAATATTCTTATTGATTTGTATATCAAATCAAAATATTTACACAATCATGTTTTTGGAGCCCATGTGCAATAATGCATATTATCACTGCAATAGTCAAAATGAACAGTATAAGAAAATCAATGTCAAAATATAAACACATGCTAACTTACCATCATATCTTTTCCAATTAAAGCACACATCAACAAAATAAAAAATATATCTTACAATTACGAGAATGTAACCAATATACTCAAGAAATAAGTATTAGCCTCACATAAAAAGCATCACCCACTTTCTTCACATGGACATGTCATAAAGAGGAAACCTCAAATCTATATTTGGATGTAATACATTTATCAATTTAAGAAATGATGTCTTTCAAATATTTGAACTAGGGAATCCTATACAAAATCCTTACTCAATTACCATGATTTACTTAATTAAAAAAATAACGATTTCAAAAACATACTTGGATCTCGTTGCTGGTAAAAATCTTCCACATCTGTAAGAGAAATGATTCAAAATTAAAAAATAACCATCTTATGCATCTGATCCCTAACCTTCAAATAAAATGAACTTCACTTCTTCCTATAATTTGAAAGTTCTGATGCTACTTCACTTTGGCTACAATGGAGCTAATTTATTTTTTAAATGAAACGACAATGAACTCATCATTAACATACTTGATGACAACTTTTTTTATTGTGACTTTTTATAGTATTATCAGACTAGTGTAATTCCTCCATTTAGATATTCTTTGAATGCCTCTACTCGACTTGACTACAAAATATTTACTACTTTTGATATTCCTTTAGGTATATTTTAAGTGTTCTTATAGCTCAATAGTAAAGCAACTCTAAGTAGATCCTAGCATATCAATATTTCCAAAAATGAATCAAAATCAAAGTCTAGTGTTGTTGGCTTCAAAACTTAGCTCAAGTCATGAGAACAACAATTGTGCCCTAGGGGGCATTTCCCTAAAAATAATTCTTGTGCCTAGGATTCACAACTTCTATCACAAAGAAACCATGACAGGATTGATAAGGTTCATATGTAGTTGTGTGTCAACAAGATGCAGGGCAATAACTAATTGCAGTGAACTTTTGCTAAGAATGATGATTAAGCTTCAAAAAACCATTTTCACTCTCAAATGACCCAATGAACATATGCCCAAAATATAATAATACTGTAATTAAAACTCCCAAAGCTTAATAGGAAAAAACTATATTTCATGAACCTAAGAATACAACCATTAGGGCAAAGTGCCAAAAAAGAGAACAAGTGCACAGGTTCCATTAATTTTTTAACTACATAAACAAACATGCTATGTTGATATTTTAATTCAAAAAATTGAGCATAAAATTTATCAAAGCTAAAGCATGAATACCATTTTACCGTTTTAAAAATTCTAGGAATTTGTTACACCTCGTTGTGTATTTACCTAATTACTATTACCAAGCTAGATGAAATACTCGAATATATGTGTGTGTTTGTAACTTTGATATAATATGTGTTTGTACTTCTCTTATATATATCATTGGAAATATAATGAATAAATAGTTGATTCAAATTGATGTTATATATATATAAATTTTGACTATGGGATATATGATACAAATGGTTATTTTGTGATCGGTTGACTACTATTGAAAATGTGCTAAGTTGGTTACAAGTACGAATTCGCACCTCTGAAAGGGAGGGGAAGTATCACTCAGGAGAAGAGTTTTGGTTCGGTAACCGATAATGATCCTAGCTAAGCTTTCACATACTCACTTTTAGATTGGTCAAGTCAAGTCAATAGTTTCAAGAAAAAGGTAAGTTACCTTAGCCTTGTTGTGTGTGAATTGGGAGAGGTTATGGTTTTATTGTGAAAACATTCTCGATTTAGTTCAAGTGTTTGAGTTTCTTTGTCATCTATGAGTTCTTCTTTATGAGTTTACATTTAATCTATGAGATATATACATACATATATACGTGTCTACGATGAACTCATACACATGAGTAAAAACGTGCATGAGTATACGTACATAGACGTATCTACGCATGCTTATGGATGGATTACTTAAGTGCATGGGGACATCGAATGGACAAGGTGACATATATATATATATATATATATATATATATATATATATATATATATATATATATATGTATGTATGTATATATATTTTGTGTATATATGTTAGACGATGTTATTGTAATTGTATATGATTAATTGTTTGGAGACAATGTTATATATACAATGTATATATGTATATATACACGTGCATTATTATTTTAGGAAAAAAATAATATAAGTATATGCATTCGATTATTGAATGACGTATTCTATAAATGTGTAAGTTGATATATATATACATATATATAATAACATGTAATGTTATATGTGTGTGTGTGTGTGTGTGTGTGTGTGTGTGTTTGTGTATTAGATATATACTATATATATTATAGTGTTTAAATAGCATTGATTATATATTAAAGTGCATGACATATGAAGCGCATATCATATATGTATAATGTAAAGTGCAACAATAAAGGATAGTGCATAACATGGCAACACTATGAGCATTGCGTAAAGTATTGACATGTTGTGTAATAAATACATGTAGCACTATGAAAAATGTGTGGGAATGATTTGCAAGACATAGTCAAATGTTATGAAGGCAAACTAAAATGTATAATCAAGCTTTGACTTGGTCTTTGAACTAAAACACCAAAATAGCATGCATGATGTTTATGTGGCAAAATATGAATAATTGCATTCCTTTAGAAGTCTGTTATGAGAAACTTGTCCAGCAATGGAAGCCAAATAAGAATGAGAGAATTAGTCAAATAGAATCTGGCTTAAAGAAATTCAACCTGTGAGAATAATTACCTTGAATTTTTTAATGATATTCTTGTTGTCCATGATAGGAGTGACTGGTTGTGCAATTTGATGAGTCTTACTTTTTAAATCTTGCTAGGGTTAAAAGGCAGATATCTAACAAGTTAAATGCATATTTGAACAATAAAAGAGAGAAATAAAACACACAAAAAATTATAGCAGAAACAAGACAACACAGAGAATTTAACGCGGTTCACCCAATTTGGGCTACATCCATAAAACCACATCCATACAATGATTTTATTATCTAGAGAAAAACATATTACAATATTGTGAATAATTTCATACTACAACTCCCCATCCCAACCGCTTATAACAAGCTTTTAGAAGCTTCCAGAAATTAGGGTTCTACAAAGTCGACTTTTTTCTTTTTCGACGAGGATACATGAAGAGTGTATAGTATAGCATGATCAGTCACCAATATAGAATAATTACCTTGAATTTTTGAATGATATTCTTGTTATCCATGATAGAAGTGACTGGTTGTGCAATTTGATGAGTCTTAGTTTGTGAATCTATCACCTTAAGGATGAGTTGAGCCAATGATTTGAGGTGTGGAAAATTGAAGAGCTAGTTTCTAGCCTTCATCTACTCGCATTTGTGTATAAATAGAGGTGCTCTCTACCTCAAAAGGACACATATGTGTATTCTTGATGTTATTTTTCTGAATTATTGCTCTATTCTTCTGAGTTTTGTGAGAGATTTAGTGAGAGGTTTAACGCCCCGCCACAGAACCCTAGAGGAAAACACATCAAAACTACAACAATGGCATAATTTTTTTTAAATCGAATAACAAAGATATGTATAACTTAACATAAAATATACACTAAAATAAGTCCTCCAAGGTTCCATGACTACATTACTAACACAACTAATAACAAGAAAGAAACATTAATCATGATGTAACTAACAATCAAGAGTTCATTTTAATTTGTCACATTAAATGATTTAACAACATACATTTCCATAACATGCCATCAAATAAATAATCATTAAAGAACATATATATAGAACTAACAAGTACATATACAATTTCCAATACATGAGAGTATAGCACAACTCGTTACATCATTATATTGTTTACAATAATTCTTCCCTGAATACAATTGGGAAGTATACATCAATATTACAGTACATGTTATGTCTAATATACAAGTCCAATACAAATACAAGGAAATTTTCTCCCCAAACTGGAACATGAACTGGAATCTATTACACGAGGTTCATCCTTCATGCACACGAACAACAAGGGAAACCCAATGGAGGAAAAAGCACAAACCTCCCAACCACGTGGAACCCTAAGGTCCACCCCAGTGTAAGGAGATAAAATAAGGCCCCACTACAAGTAAACAATAAAAAATAATGAAGGCTAACATAACAAGGCTAATCATGACTCCAACACAACACAGAACAATATGAACATCACATAACACAAACATCACTTCCAGAGGAAATCACACAACATAAGGGAAGTACATAACTAGGGAATGCTAGACTGCAATAGGGGAGAGTGTCATTGCATAGTCCTAGCATGGGTTATCCTAACAGTCTCTCACTAGACGTCAACCCCCATCTATAGTTATCCTAACAGTCTCTCACTAGACATCGACCCATAGGGTGACACATGCGGAACCAACATTCCTTTCTTAAGGATAAGGAAGTTGATCTTACCAACCAGGTATTCTCAACCCATCGTTAGCCTAAACGAGCACTATAAGCATGGGTGAGGCATCTAATTATCTTGATTAATGTGAGATCTATCCATTCCCCCTAATTCATTTTAGTTTATTAGTGGATTAAGGAACTCTCAAATCCGTTACCCTGGACACCACTTTGGGTTTCTCCCCCCATTGAGAGCCACTCCCCCTACTTGCAACTAGTAGACCCTAAAAACAAACAAGGAAAATCCATCTCGCACACTTAACAAATTCACATGAATTCCACACACAAAGCAAGGCATAGACCATCTCGATCGCAAATCCGAATCACAAGAATGAATAAATAGTGCAAGGCATAGACCCTTTTGCACACATCTCAAATAATTACCAACCACTTCAAAATGAAACAATTATAAAACCCAACATATAAGATTCTCCCCTAAGCCTCTTGAATATTTCCTTAACCACTTAACACAAAAGGACTCCCACACTACGCAGTAACCATAATCACCCCAAATTTCAAATAATCAAACACAAAATTTCATACAAGCAACAATCCAATAATACAATCATAATACACATGGCGGGTTTATTATTCATCTATTAAGTAACTATCAGTGTTCATAGTTAACTAAGTAATCTTTTAAATTTTCTCCTTATTTAATTATTTTACCAATTTACTCATCTACATAACTATAGGATCACAAGGTAGATTTTTTTTTATCCACATACATATATATATATATATGTATATATATATATATATATATATGTATATATATATATATATATATATATATATATATATATATATATATATATATATATATATATATATATATATATATATATATGTATATATATATATATATTTATATATATGTATATATATATATATATTTATATATATGTATATATATATATATATTTATATATATGTATATATATATATATATTTATATATATGTATATATATATATATATTTATATATATGTATATATATATTTATATACATATATACATGTATATATATTTACATATTGTAGACACTCAAATTTATCCTCGCATCACATTATTTGTCTATTGATTAAAATGATCAACCCATTCAATACTTTCTTTTATTCATGCATTTCATCAAATCATTAAATCATCTCATTATCGTTTGTATCTGTCACATTATCATTTTTGCACTATCAATGATTATCATAATAATTCACTAACATTTCATAATAAAACTATATTACTATTTAAATCACATCATTTGCATAAATCATTCACTTCATATTGAATTTCAATAAATCATTGAATCATTAAAATATTAGCACCACGTGATCACTCATAATGCATAATAAATAATAATCGTTCATAAAGCATTTCACAATCATTCATAAACTAAATAATTTTATTTCGATAAATTATCATTCTTACATAAATCATTCTCGTAAAACATTAAAATAATTCATGATAAAACATTAATAAACCATTTTCATTCACATTAAAAATATATGCATTTAATCATTTTATTCAATCCTTCACCATTCATTTAATCTATCTTCTTTATCATTTCCACTCATATGCATTTCATTTCACTACATCATGTGGGATTTTAAAAATTCATCATTGCAATATCCGTTTATTCCACATTTCTCATTCTCAACCTCTTTGTCATCAGAGATGCCTATTTAAACATGACTCTCTTCTCATTTTGACCCCTACACGAATCTTGCACATACACATATCTTCACAGCTTTGCTTAATCTTAGGTGCAAGAGAAATGATTATTGACTCTAGAACTTGGGTCTGCCTTGGTGGGAAAAAGTACTCACCCCAAGGTGACTTAGACCGGCAATGGAACTTTTTGGCCAAGCTAACCCTAACCGGTATATAAATGTGAATCCTAAGGGAAAGCCTAGGATTACGAGTGCCGATGTGTCATACAGACCAAGTAGTACTCCCCAAAACCCTGTTGAGCGTAACCTCTTCAAGCTAGAGTGCCTCATAAATGGAGCTTAATCTTGTGCCCCACGTATGGCCACTTGAACGGGGGTCCCGAACTAAAAACCTTTGTGTAGTTACCAAAATCCTTCTATTTGCTAGCGCAACACCAGTCGGTGTGAAGGCATCCACATCTTTGCAGTTTTTAGTAGAGGTGATCAATCTGCCATGGGAGTTTCATGGGGGTTGGAAGCTTAGTTGGCCTGAGAAGTGAGTGCACTATAAGGGGGAGCCCGTGCGGCCAAGCTTCTGGATTCACAAGCTAAGAATATGCGGCTGGGGAAACCCACGTGGAATCTAGCATATATTGTCCTTTCCAACCTTAGGATTTGTGCTTGTATTGTTTAACTCAAACACTTTGTCTATTATTTCTTGCATGTGTGTTCAAAAATAGACCTCAAACAAACATCACACCTAGTAACTTGCAACATCTCAAACTTTGCAAACCTCAAAGAGTCCAACAACACAAACATACAACGTGAACCTATCACTTAGATTTCTTGGGGTCATCATCCTTCAGTTTTGATCTTTCAATCCTTTCATTTCACCTAGCCCTTGCATATTCATGGTCCTTACATATTCATATCCCTTTCATCCTAGTCCTTGCATATTCCTAATCTTTCATACATAGGTGACATTACATAGTCCTTGCATATAGATAACACTTCACCTAGTTCTTGCATGTTCAACCCCTTTGCATATCAAGACCATCTCACCTAACCTTTGCATTTCCAATAATTTAGTCATTTGCATATTCATTATCGATCAAAATAAACCTTAGCTTGCACATAGGCTACTCTTCCTAGGTCTTGAAATCAAACCATTGGCTATCTATCACCCGCATCACTTGAGGTTCATCATCCTTGAGTTAGGGAGCAGACCATTATCCTTGAGTAGGGAAATCCTTTTGGAGTCCATCATCTCCTGCATACCCTCTCTTGTACATTGGTCCTTGTGTCTATCCATCATAACACAAGTGAATCCTTTTACATCATAACCAACTTTGGACCTAGAGTTGCCTTTGAGCTCTTGCATTCTTAGCTTGTCATACCATATCTTACCACTTTCATATCTCATCTTAGAATCATATCCTTTTCATTGCATCCTAGTCTTAGGTCTCATACATTACCTTGGATTGAACATCAAAACAATCACCTATGACCCCTAGAACAAGAGCAAAAATGTTTCAAGAATAAGGAAAACCTTGGGGAAGAGACTTTGATGGGGAAGATAACATTAGTGTTGCAACTAGAGAAACAAATGAAACTGATGATGAAGAAATAACCAAATATGATATAGAAGAAGCACTTAAGGATCATAGATTCACTAAACTTCTTACGGAGGTAGTCAAACATAACCCACAACAATACTTCAAAGCCCTTGTTGATGAAGGAATCAAAATGCCTCCTAATTTTGACATGTCATGGCTCACGATGAATGACCAACCTGAATCTAGTGAATCTAAACATCCCAAAACAAACAATGATGGTAGAATCAAATATCATAGACCCTTTTATCTACAACCAGGTTACAAGCGATCTTCAAAGACCTCAAAACCCATACCTACAAATCAAATTACATTTCAATAAATCATTAAATCATTAAAATATTATCACAACATGATCATTCATAATGTATAATAAATAATAATCGTTCATAAAGCATTTCATAATCATTCAAAAATCAAATTCAAACAACAAGACACCTTTTTGGGTAAAGAACAAGAATGTAGTCAATGACGGAGTTGTTGATGCAAAAACAACTAAAACATCATCACCTGTTTACAATCTCAAAGGTTCATCTTCAGATAAAGGAAAAGAAAAATAAATAAGTTTCCCTAAACGAAATTTTAGACCATTGGGACAATCACTTGAATCTGCATTAAAAGAACTTCTTGAAATCAATATTATAATGCTACCTGAAATAAAGGAATATAATCCACAAGTCAAACCCCCATGGTGGAATGAGAATCACTTTTGCGACTATCATAGACATAAAGGACATAAGACTAATAGTTGCAATAAACTTCGACATCTAATACAAGACCTTATTGATGATGGTAAGATAGTGGTTGACGGACACACTCCTTCGGGTAACTCTGATCGCGAGGTATTTAAGAACCCTTTCCCTAAGCATGATAAGGATAAAGGAAAGGCCCTTGAATCTGGTGATGGTGTTAACTATACTTCTACTAAGTATGACTATAGCATACATAACATCAATGAGGTTGATAATCATGTAAACACTTTCATTATAAAAGGCAAAGAACCTGATTGCAAGGTTACTACCCACAAAGGCACAGTCACCCTTAAAGGTCCTAATTCAAAACTTGCTACACCACCTTCATGGTATAACCTCATAGAGCATTTAGGAAAAACACCCACGCAAATTTCCATACTTGAGCTGCTACGCCTATCTCCTGAGCATAAAGCTATTATAGATAAAGTGCTTGCTACTGCTACAGTGCCTACAAACCTGCATGTAGACCAATTCCAAGCTATGGTGGGACATATCACCTCGCCTTATATTATCAATTTTACTGAAAATGATGATTCATCCCCTCGACAACCACATAATGCAACTTTACACATTGACGTCTTTATAAATAATGCCAAGATCAAGCGAGTTCTAAAAGATGGAGGAGTAAGTCTTAATATTTGTACCCAAGAATTGATCACAAAATTAGGGTTTTCTGAAAATGCATTTGATCCAAGGAACAAGATTACCATAAAGGTATATGATGAAGAGGAATGCTTGTCTAAAGGATCAGTTACTCTACCAATCAGAGTCGGCCCTATGGAAAAGGATGTGGTTTTCCAAGTCCTTGATCTCCCACTGACCTATAATATCCTCCTTGGAAGACCTTGGATTCATGCAATGGAAGCAGTACCTTCTAAATACCATCAATGCATTAAATTCCCACACAATGGTGTTGAAATCATAATACAAGGAGATCCCAACCCTTTCATGTATTTCCATAATCTAAGCCCTAAAACTGAAATCACAATCCTAAGAAATCGTGAAGCACCTCCTTCTCAAGCATATGTTGATCCCGAGTCCTCAAAAGCATCCACTTCATTTATCGCATCATCAAACCCCAAGGTCCAAATCCATGATATGGGATGTGGAGAATACCGTATGAATAATTTACCAGCAAAAGAAATTGCTAATGTCGTCGAGGAGGGTCAAAATTCCAACAATGATATCAAGACAACTACAGAAGGAACACAAAAAGATGACCATGCTTGGATTGAAACCTTTTGGGATCCTAATGATACACTCGCATTTTCCATATTTGCTTCCACTCAAGCTTTTCATATTTTTGATAACCCCATGTTTAACCAGGATATCTATGATAACCCACTCTTTGATCATGACCCTACCAAGGATATCCAATCATCATCCTTCCATCCCACCTACCTTGGGCTAGGATATGAATCTCCTATTGTCACATCTACTAAGACATCTTGCCAAGTCATTAAGTATGTGCAAGCTTCCTTTGATGTTAGCAGTACCGAAAAGGATAGTCCCAAAGACTCCATTGATGGCATCACCACTCCCATTTCCCACTAAAAATTCCTATCACTCCATCCACCTCAACCATCTCACTCACATCCATCTGCCTTGTAGACATGGATCAACAAGTATCACCCAAAGAAAATAAAAAGGACGCAATTCAAGAATCAAAGGCAAAAGTGCCTTTTTCAAATGGAGATCCAGAATCAAAAGAAAGCATGCAAAGAAAGAAAGATCAAGAAAAGTTCCTTAGCCAAAATAAAAATCTTATTGGACAAATAAAAAATAAAAGTCAAAAGTGAAAAAGAGAAAAATTCACTCTCCAAGTATGCCTCTCCATCAAAAATCACTAGGGGCATCTATCAAGCAAAAATGTCAAAAAAAGAGCTTGTTGATCCAAGGTCTCCATCCACATCACTCTCACTCATACCATATATATTTTATTCAATCCATCCATGCTCACATATCCATCATACCACACCATTGGCGATGTCTTTCAATGTACCTTTGACGATAACCCCTTCACGTATTCTAGCTCATCGGTTGGCCAAGCTCCTTTTTGGTTGAAGCTTGATGGCCCACGTAGTGTGCACATTAGGGATCCTACCATAGTCTCTTTCATCTACCACATCTATCAACCTTCATATTTTCCACTCGTACTCCTCATCTCGATTGGGTAATTTCATCCAACACGGTCATCCGCATAGGATCGAGGCATCATCAAGGCAGTCTATGGATCTGGTATCTATCAATTTTATACCTAGCTTTGGAGAGCTAGGAAAAAGTCCTGAAAAAAAAGTCTTGAAAAAAATACAAAAAAAAGAGGAAAAAATGAAAAAAGTAAAGAGAAATCAATTCTTTCAATGGTGAAAACCACTTTAGTGGCACCTTGAGCAAGTACCATGGTGAAAACCGAGAAATCAGTGCCATGTGTAAAGGCTTTGGTCCTCTTTCCTTTGGAGCTCTACTCGATATTTTCATGTCATTTTCATTCACTCACCATGGCTTGTGAATTGTTTGACAATACCCCCACTTGCTCGCTTTGTCATGCGTACTAGATTGGTCCTATTCCTCACAAGGGCATTTCCTCAACTTTAGCCATGGGTTAAGATATTGAGCATCTCACGGTCAGAGAAACTACACTCTTTGTCTGTCTACTTGCTTGAGATCCATCTCTTTCCATTGTAAAAGGACCTGAAATCCAAAAAAAATGTAAAGTGTTCTGAAAAAATCCAAAAAAATCATAAAATGTCTTGAAAAAAATCCATGAAAATCATAAAATGTCCTAAAAAAAATCCATAAAAATCATAAAATGTCCTGAAAAAAAAATCCATAAAAATCATAAAATGTCTTGAAAAAAATCCATAAAAATCATAAAATGTCTTGAAAAAATTCATAAAAATCATAAAATATTCCAAAAATCCAAAAAAATTAAATATTCCAAAAACCCCAAAAAAACATCAAATATTCCAAAAATCCAAAAAAATCAAATAACTTCAAAAATCCCTCAAGAATGACACTTTCATCTCACCACATAGCTTTGAACTTTAGCAAAATCAAAATGCACCACGACTGACAATAAAAAAAAAAAAACATACCTACCAATCCATCCTGCAAATCCAACCAAATACACACAACCGTGCCAAGAATCAGTTCTATATCGTAGCATGATGCATGTTTTCTTGTTTATCTTTTGTGATTTTATCTTTGGTGGCATGTCTTTTAGCTTCTCCAGGGTGTATGAGACTACAAAGGCAATGATGGGGCATGTTCACTTGTTTGTTGCCTATGGATTGTTTCTTATTCATAAGACAACTCGTCTTAAGACATGGTTATCTGAATACATCGAGGACCTATGAGTTTAGTATGGATGAGTGCATTCCTTGTCTGATAATGTCTTCCATACAATAAGTATTCAGGTCATCTAGGGTCCTTATACCTAGATGCTTATACTTCATTACTAAATAAAAACACAAACAATATTCAGGTCGTCTAGAGGTTCATATTATCTAGACGCTTATACTAATTTGCGACATAATAAGCTCGATGATAACAAAAGCACTTAAAAGGTACAAGAGGCTTCATCACCTTCATTTTCTCCCATCTTGCATCTTCCATTTATTGCATTTCATTTTCTTTATCTTTCTTGTCGTAGAGAAATAAATCAACTTGCATCTCCAAATCTCATGTCCCCTTAATCAATCAATCAATCATTCTATCAACTTGTCTTGTGCTTGCATCAATCTCAATCAGCTTCATCAACTCATCAACCTGGCTATACTGATCATTTCCATCAATTATTCAGTTACGCCTATCAATTGTGCATTTCCATCAAATGTACATCACTACTTTATCACTTGTGCAATATCAAGTATCTAATCATTTTCTTGACATCTATCAAGAGATTAATTTTCTTACAACTTGTCCGATCAATCTCTCGAGGGGGGATATCATTCTTATCATATTCCTTACCAAGATATATTTGGGGCATGTATTAGTTGATCAATATTTTTCTTTGAAACAACGCGACAAGCTACATTGTCTCAAAGAGGGGCAAAATGTAGACACTCAAATTTATCCTCGCCTCACATTATTCATCTATTGATTAAAATGATCAATTCATTCAATACTTTTCTTCTATTCATGCATTTCATCAAATCATTAAATCATCTCATTATCGTTTGCATCTGTCACATTATCATAATAATTCACTAACATTTCATAATAAAACTATATTACTATTTAAATCACATCATTTGCATAAATCATTCACTTCATATTGCATTTCAATAAATCATTAAAATATTATCACCACATGATCATTCATAATGCATAATAAATAATAATCGTTCATAAAGCATTTCATAATCATTCATAAATTAAATAATTTCATTTCGATAAATTATCATTCTTACATAAATAGTTCTCGTAAAACATTAAAATAATTCATGATAAAACATTAATAAACCATTTTCATTCACATTAAAAATATATTCATTTAATTATTTTATTCAATCATTCACCATTCATTTAATCTATCTTCTTTATCATTTCCACTCATATGCATTTCATTTCACTACACCACGTGGGATTTTAAAAATTCATAATTGCAATATCCGTTTATCCCACATTTCTCATTCTCAACCTCTCTGTCATAGAGATGCCTATTTAAACATGACTCTTTTCTCATTTTGACCCCTACACGAATCTTGCACATACACATATCTTCACAAATTTGCTTAATCCATTCACTAACAACCTCTTGATGCACCTATGCTTGCAAAAATTTGAGAGCAAAAGTGCATAACAAGACTTTGGTGATAGGGAAGCAATGGAGATTAGTTTTACTTAAAATCATTTTTTTTAGCTTTTTAGCTTAGAATAGTTTAAGATTCTGGTTTGTTTGCTTTTAAATCTAAAACTGTTCCATTGTTAAGGTCCAGAAATGATGGTTCTCCTCCATAGAACCATTTATTTTTGAGAGCTTACACATATATATATATATAAATTGAAGACTTTTGACATAGAATTTATGCATCAAATAAAACATAATAGAGGACACTGAATTTGCAGACAAAATAAAAATCAAATTCTAACAAAAGGATATTGATATACAGTACAATGAAAATCGAATACTAACACAATGAAATTACAATGGCTATTCTCATAAGGTATCCATTGAACGCAAGCCATAAAAAATTAACAAATTCGGTTTTTTTCAGCATTATATATAGTCCCAATATAGATCGACATCATGAAATCGCATACCATGGTATTAAAACAACAACGAACTTCACACATGAAAGGATGAGAATGTGGCGAAGAAGCATCAAACCATAGAAAAATGTGTTTGCAGCGAACCAAGAACAAAATATATGCGTCAAATCTAAAATATAAGCATCAATTTTGCAACACAAACCATAAGAAGGGAGACACCATGGAAAAAGGGACATTCTATGCAAAAAGAGGGGTGCACCTACAAATCTTATGTTGATTTCAAGCATTTCATACATGCAATTCCAAAATCACATGTCAGTCCAAACCGTTTGCCAATGAATACTCAACAAATGGTTGAATCATCGAATGGAAGAAAGGACAAAATATCGAATGGCCAACAACAAAAATGCATATTAGAGCTCAAATTCCAATCATAAATAAATTCACCAAGAAAATTTGCAACCTACATGCTCATTTTTCCAACGCAACTATGATGGACACATATATATAAAGCATTCAATAATTAGGGACACCAACTAATATCTCATAAATGCTTCAAACAGCAAGCCATGGAGAAATGAGAGGCATACACAAATTGGACTGTAGAGTCCTCAAAATCACTCAGCAAAAATAGACGAGATAAAGGGGCGCAAAAATAGAATTGAAAAGAGGCCCAAAATAAAACTTTCAATACAAATGCAATCGGCTAGGGTTTTGGACCGAATGCTTCCATTAAATATTATCTCATGGAGTGAAATAATTGCATAATATATTTATATATACGCATATCTTAATGATTTATCTATGGGAATGAAATAGAAAATTACCACATTTTCAAGAAATATCATGCAAACAAGCATTTGTTTTCAATAATCAAAAAAGGAAGAATTCGATTGCATTAGGCAAAGAACAAAACAAGAACAAAATAAATGAAGCCAACTTGGAACCAACGCTAGCTGAAACAAAAACCCGGTGCCGAGATCAAATCTTCGCAGCAGCAACCACTTCTTCGAATCCTTAATCGATTTTTCAATAATTCCCCCAATCCAAACTTTTCAGCATCAATAATGAAATGCAATTGTTTTTACATAAATTTCTTACGGACCAAATTTTCCTTTCGGAAACAAAAAGCAATAATCCTCCCTATCTCTTCAAAACTGATAATTATTTACAAAGGGAAGCTGTTGATTTTTGAAAAAAAAAAAAAAAATCTCACCAAAACAACAAGTTTCAATACAACATTCAGTTCGACACTATGCATGTGCTCCAAAGAAGATCTCTATATCTTTTATAATATTTTAACTATCTATTAATTCCAACATTCCAAAATAATAATATTTTATTTTATATTATCATGTTTTCTCACATGTTTAATTTAATTTATTTTATATTATTTTCACTTTCAAATTTATTATTAACCATTAATAAACAAATTTTTATATCTATTTTATAAAATAATTTTAAATAATTTTATTTAGTTCATCAATTAATCCAAACAACATTAATAAAACAAAAGCATGATCTATTTCTTTAACAGCACACCTAATCTGCAAACTAGAGTGACTGCGGTTTCGGGTTGTGTTAGTGGGTCCCTCCCCTCGGTTTACCTTGGGCTCCCTCTCACGGTTAAGGAGGTTACCCCTGACTTTTGGAACTTGGTACTGGAAAGAATCCAAAGGAAAGTGGTTGGGTGGAAAGGTTCCATCCTAAGCCATGCTAGAAAACTCCAACTTCTCACAACGGCTCTTCAAGGTATACCAACTTATTTCCTTTCCATATTTAAGATGCCTAAGTACATTGTTGATAAGTTAGAAAAAAATCAAAGGAATTTCCTCTAGTCTAGGATTGAGGATAAGAAGAAGCTTGCCCTGGTGAAATGGGAAAAAGGTCTGCCAGGCCAAAAATTGTGGTGGCTTAGGAGTCAAGACAATTGTCAACACTAACAAGGCACTGATGGCCAAGGTTGGTTGGGATTAGTTACAGAATACTAAGGATTGGTGCAAAATATTGAATTCCAAATATCTTCAAGACAAGCCTTTGATCAATTGTCTCTCAGAGTCTCACCCCCAAGGCTCCTTGGCTTGGAGGAGCATCTGCAACACAGAAGGCCTGCTAAGGAATGGGATTAAATGGAAAATGGGCAATGGAAATTAGATCAGATGTTGGGAAGACACGTGGCTAATTGATACCCTTCTGGTTTGTTTTGACTTTAGGACTCTTATGGGATCGGCTCAGAGGTATTTTGTTATCCATATCAGGGATCTTGTTTCTGGACCCCTTGGGGCTAGGGCTTGGAAGGACCTAATCCTCTATTGTCCTTAGTCTCAAGACCTTTGTTGTCTTGCTCAGTCCCTGTAGGAGATTCTCTCTATCACCAGGTTTCCCCCCTTTGATAGAGAAGATGATTTTTTTTGGACCTTTGACAAAGAGGGAGATCTTTATGTTAGGTAGGCATACAAACTACTGAAAAACTAGGGTACTACGGTGGAACCTTGGAGGAAGATATGGAACCGCCACATGATCCCTAAAATAAATTTATTTTGGTGGATGGCCTGCCATAACAGGATTCTTACTCAGGACAATTTGAGGAAATGGGGATTTTATATTCCCAATAGATGTTTACTATGTAAGTGCAGTGAGAAAATTGCCAATCATTTGTTGTTACGCTATTCATTTTCTGTTGAAGTTTGGGGGCTGGCCTTTGAAAAACTGGGAGTCTCTTGGGTTATGAGTAAGGATCTCTTATCCTTCATCTTGGGTTGGCGTGGTCCCTATTCCCATCCCCTGCCTGGTGAAATTTGGAATCAGGTTCCTCCTATTTTGGTTTGGTGTCTGTGGAAGGAGAGGAACAACAAGGTCTTTAGGAATATCGAGAGAAATCCTAGGGATGTTTTTGGCATAGGTGTTTGGCTCATTGAGGAAAACATATCCCTCTTTAATGGGGAACTCCCGAAGATGGGACCTCTAGATTACAAAATTAGAATGGCCAAGGCTTGGCACCAGGGGTTAGAGGCTAACTCGTTTGACAATTCGAAATCCTTAGCTAGGAAAATAACCAAATGGGAGCCTCCGTATAAAGGCTGGTTTAAACTCAATTTTAATGGGGCTGCTAAGGGCAACCCAAACAGGGCTAGTATTGGTGGTGTGATTAGAGACCTCAAGGGGATACTGGTTGCAAGATTTGCTGGAGGTATTGGTTTCCAATCTTCTATTGTGGTGGAAGCTCGTGTGTTGCTCATGGGCCTTCAAATTGTTGTCTCTCTGGGGATTGCTAATCTCCACATTAAAGGAGACTCTAAGTCTATTACTGATGTTGTGAATATGGACAGACTAATCGGTTGGAATACTAAGGATATCTTGTTGGACATTAGGTTCCTTTATCCAAAATTAGGAGTAAAAAAGTGACATATATTTAGGGAGGGAAACCAAGTGGCGGATGCCTTGGCTAATCTCGACACTTGCTAGGGATATTCTAAATGTTGGAGGAGAATTAAGAATATACCACCAAGAATTCAAGATATCATCTTGAGAGAACAAAGCAACCAATTATCATGATGAATTCAAATCTTCGAGTGTTGGGTGCTGGATGGGGGGCCCACTTGATTATCTTTTGGATTTGGTGGATGAGCTCTAATGTTGAGATGGCTGACAGGTGGAGGGATTCAAATTTTATGGCTCATTATGTGTTTAGAGATCCTCGGTTGGTGGATGTTAGATGGGGGGGCCACTTATTCTTCCTTTGGGCCTGGTGAATGAGCTCTATTACTGAGGTGGCTAACAGGTGGCGGGTTTCAAATTTTAAGGCTTGTCATGTTGACAAAAAAGATGGCTTTATGAAGAGAATAAGAAAGTACGAGACTTTGATTATTTTGAGAGGTTGTATAGTGCGATCTCTCCTCTTTGGGATTGTGCGATATCTTGTTTTAACTCATCATAGCCTCCGTATGACTATGAGTTTAAATAATGATTTGACCCCTCATTATGAAGGAATGCTACCTTCTAGCACCTTCGTGCTTGCTAGTTTAGCATGGGTCTCTATTTACACTCATAGGAATGTTTCTAATTTTAGCCATACAACCAACTTGTCTTGTTTTTCGTGCGCCTACCCTAGAGCTAAGGAACCCTGCATGCCCGCCAATTCTTGTTTAGCTGGCCACAATCTTCCCAAGATCCACATTAACACCGTTGTCCACATTACTGAGATGTTGTCAATAGGACCACTGCCAAAATTAGAACTTACTAAAAATAGTAAATTTTGAGAAATGCCAAAAAACTCCAAACAATGGAAATCCTAATTTCACCTCAATGAGCCTACGAACTTCCGAAATAGTCTAATGAGCTACTGAAGAGCAAATGGCTAAAAATGAAGACATTATAGTCGCCAACTAAAAATTAACGATCAACCCTATGAGCATCCACATATTTATTTTGTCTATCTTGCACTGCAACCAAGTGCTCTCTAATACAAACAAATATATGTATATATATTTAAATATATATATGTGTGTGTGTGTGTATAAATATGTATGTGAATATTAAATATTATTCCCATGTGCAACCCCACATTAAAAATTTAAACCAATAATACATACACCCACTAACACAACCCAAAACCGTAGTCACTCTGGTTTGTAGATTAGGTGTGTTGTTAAAGAAATAGATATTAAAACACTTGGCATTTGGACACACTTGGCACTTGTCTTTGGCCTTTTCATCATGTTAATAGTTTTTCAACGAGATCCCAACAACAGGATTTAGAGAAACAACGACATCTCATGACGTTGTCTTGTCTTTTGACACTCATGTTACTAGTTTCTCAGCCTTGTCTTGATTATTGGATTTAGAAAAACAACGACGTATCATGATGGTGGCTTTATTTTGTTCTTTTGGCAATCATGTTGCTAGTTTCTCGAGGATGTCTTGGAAACATGATTTAGAGAAGCAACGACGTTTCATGGCTTGTCCTTCTTGTATTTTTCTGCTTGCGATTGGTTATGACAAAAAGACTGGGGCAATTACGCTCTTAGTATGAGTCGTGATCATCCTTGTCTATGACTGCTTGTCTTATGTAATGGTACGACCTTGCACACCTTGATTTATGTCATATCATGGTGTTTGTTGGCCATCACAATAATTTGCCCAATGATGATTAAGAGCAATAAATATTAAATTCCTATGGTAATATGTTGAAGGATTTTGGTCTAGGAACTTACATGCATCTCCTTTTGTCTTTTCATCTTCTCTCGCTCATCTCATATAAGCATTGCATCCATATCATCATCCATATCTTTTTCACTAACATTTCTTTATCTCTTCGTATTCTAGTCTTCTCATCAATTTTGAGAGCACACCCGTGTTCTTGGAACCCACCCGTCCTCTTGAGGGGGCATACCGCAACCCTCCCCATCATTCTTCTTCATCCTATTTTGCACTGGGGCATATTTTTGACTTATTTTCTTTGTCACAATGCGACAAGTTGCATTATGACAAAGATGGGCAAATGTACACACATAAAAATGACCTAAGCCTGCAAGCTCTATTTTACCACTTTTTCGTCCTAGCATAATGATGACATTTTAATTATGTTTCTAACTCACTTTCGACTATTAATTAAATAATTCATATTTTTTTATTTAATTTCCACTAATTGTCTAATGTCTCCCTATAATTAAATAAATCTCTTAATTTATTTAATTATTTTTGTCCATTATGTCTTCTTGATTATTAAATAAATAATTTTATTTATTTATTTAATATGCCACTAATTTTAATTCTAATTATGTCATATTTTATTTATTTATTTAATATATGTCACTAATTGTCTAATGCCTTCCTTTAATTAAATAAATCTCCTAATTTATTTAATTATTTTTGTCCATTATGTCTTCCTGATTATTAAATAAATAATTTTATTTATTTATTTAATATGTCACTAATTCTAATTAAGTCCTCTTCTTTCTAAAAATAAATAAATTCTTATTTATTTAATCTTTATCCACTTTCCACTATAATTAATTATTTATCTAATTTGATCCACTCTCTTGAATTTTGAATTAAATCATTATATTTAACTCAAAAGGTTCCTTTGTCAGATTCTTCTATAATTAAATAATATCTTTATTATTTAATTTCCACCTAAATTTAAATAATTTTTATTATTTAATTTCTTTTATCACCTTTTTTGCTGTGCTCATTTTAAATAAAATTTATTTATTTAAAATAAGTCTCACCACCTAAATTAAATAATTTTATTATTTAATTTCTTTTATCACCTCTTTTGCTATGCTCAATTTAAATAAAATTTATTTATTTAAAATAGTCCCACTTTCTAATTTCCCTCTTTTTAGTAAATAATTTAAATTAAATTATTTACTGTCACATGACCCCACCAATTTTGAATTAAATTAATTTTTAATTCAAAAGGTCAACATCACTTCTTGAATCAAATAATTTTAAATTATTATTTGATTCTCCACCAACTTCGTTTTGTGTGCCCAATATCTTTTGTCACATGCATTGTCAGTCATTGATTTGATTTTCTAAAAATCAATTTTGTCCATTCATTTCGAATTTGACCTAATGTTGCCCTAACCTTAATTGTGGGTTGTCATATTGAATCTTGTCCATTGATTCTAGGGCACTTGTTAGCTTTTAATCTTGGCCATTCACACAAAATTGTATTTTCTATAAAATGGAAATTTTGGTCTCATTTTGGGATATCTTGCAACTTCATATCTTGCAGCTTCATGTTCTTGCAATTTCATTCTCTTGCATGCTTCTTCATTTTATCATAGACATATTTGGATTTCATTTGGCATAGTTTAGATATATTCAAATGCTTACTAGTTGCAATAGGGCATAGTATTGCATATAGTCATTCAAAATCCTTCAACATTTGTTTAGGGCTTGTCATTTCCATTAGCTTGCTCGTCATAAATCTAAGAGAAATATCATATTTCAATAAGTTGAGAAGGTATAATGGATGTCAGCGATGGAGGATGAAGTCATTTGGTGAGATTGTTTCATTTATTTCTTTGCACTTCATTATTGTTTTGGGTTTTAATGTTTTGCATGTGATATTGCTAACCCTAGGAAAATACCCATTGTTATAGTAAGATAAAACCATGTACCACAAAACTATGTGAACACAGAATCATTGACCCCTCGTTTAATATTGGGTACTACGTTTTCACTTTATTAAATCTTTTCTCCAATATTGAATTATTATCATATATCTCCCACACATAAAATAATAAATCAAATGTTATAATACAACTTTACAAGTGACCCCAAATAATTATCTAATATGGCTAAACACACCTCCTAGGTGCACCACAATTAAATAATTACTTAATTGCAACATTATAATATAACATTTTATGCAATGGTTTACAACACCATATCCTAACATTCTCCCACTTGTTGTATACATTGGATAAGGTTCAATAAATGAAGTACATCATCATAGCCATACATGTAACCACATGTATCTACAACATGCTATATTATGCTCCTTCAAGATACCTACAGTAAAAAAAAAGTGACCACCAACTCAAGAAATAACTCCTCTCCTCCTCCAATGTGTCAACTATGGAAGAAAAGGGATATGATAAGGTGAAGATGCACTAATCCAAGAACACAAGCATAAAATCCAAGTGATCACAAAGTCTCTAAGCTATTTTCAAAGGTAAAAAACCCACATGATCGGAAATAACATCCAAAACACATGCTAATACATCCAACCATTCATACCTCCTCGATACTAACAACATCAGTAAACTCATGCCAACATATGCAACCCATAAATCACAATCACAAGCTCTTTATAACAAACCTATCAATGAATAACATACATATCTAGGAACTCCCACTGCATGGGTAATATAAAACATGAAAATGATCAAGGCATATCAAGTGTACCAACCAACACTATACCAAGGTGTGATAATTGATAAACAATAAAGTACCAAGGACAAGCACTATGATCCACACGTGAAACACCAAGTAGTTGCATACTCTCTCTCAACATGTCACCATAATCGTCCCAAAGTATAAGAACGTGAACCTTTAGGAAGGAACCATAGAATGAAGAGAGAAAAGTTGTAAATCATAAAATGTCCTCCTATGGTACACCTCAAAAGTGCTACGCTATGTCAATATGATCTCCTTACAACCCCAAATGAAAAGCCTTAACAACACCCAAGCACTTAATATCAAAGATCAAATGCAACATATGAAACATGTATAATGCCAACATGGACATAAGCCTCTCTAACCAAGGAAGATCAAACTCAATATATCTATTACCAAAACAAGAAATCAGCTCAATAACCATCTCCTAAAATCTTCATCAATGAATTATAACATAAATATAATTTGTAATGACCTGCGCTTCGGATCAATCGATTTACAATGTATTTCTCATTGGATTGACAAATATTGTCATCAAATATTTATGTGAAGAACTGTCAATTTTAAGAACAACTGATAAATACTAGTATATCGATATGCTTATGATATGATTTAAGAATCTTGAAATAAATATTATTTTAAAAATGATAAAATATAATGTTGTTTCTGATATGTTAAGTTGGAATCATGCATTGCTTATGGAAGAGGTTTAGACCTCTTTCAAAATGTTGTTTCTGAATTTTATCTCCTTTATATTCATTCAACTTGTAAATGGGTGTTGTATCTAAATTCTTCTTCTTATTCATGCATCCTTATTTAGAGGATCTTGGGCTCCTAGAGTGCTTTGATGTGCTATGTTAAATATATATACATCTATCTAAAAATTATATTCCATAATGCCCTTCTCTTCATTCCTCATTATTGCTTATACCTTTAAGCTTTGCATAAAAAAAATGTGTCTCTTGGAATAGAGACGTCCATCCCAAAAATCATGTCTCTTAGTTAATTGCTATTAACTAATCAATGCTCTTAATTATCTTCATTAATTCCCTTTTAATCCATGATCGTTGTGTTATAATTGTTGCTTTAAATAATAATTATTTAAAACTTTATCCTTTTTTTTTCGCTATCTTAACCCATAATACTCAATGCCATGACTCTCAGAACTCAAGGAGTAAGATGGTGGTCAAGATGATATTTATCGGGCCCTTCAAATTCATACAAGCCATTTATTTCCATTGGTCAACCAATGCTTAATGTTATCAGTCGCTTAGATACTTTTAGTGCTCCTACCCCACAACTGCCTAATAAATTGTGACAAATATATGTTGAGTATTTGTATATCCTTAGATAATAGTCTATGCCAAATATTGAAGGGATACAATGGTAGTCACAAAACTAAAAGTGGAAGCTTTAGTAGAATAACTGTGATTCATAAAAAGTAGAAGAAGATTTAAATACGACAATCAGTATCCAGACCATAGCTCCAAATAAGTATCGGTCAACATACTTTGGAGTAAGTAGCACCTTATTGCAATAACTCCAATAAGTACCATGATCATCAATAATGATTTAATACAGAACCATAGCCCAATAATAATTTTATTGTCTTATTTGAGATGGTGCAACCAGGATAGTATTCGCTCCTTGATAGGACGCAAGTTCCTTGAATTATTAATTGTTGTCTGGAAGCATAAAGGCGACGATTGTGCCATATCAACCTGAGTAAATCTACCAGTCGACTGCCCTTTAATACTTCAACTCGTGACTCGAAAATAATGTCTCACGATGTCTTTAATATGGTGGTGTTTTTCATATAACTCCAACATTAAATTTTACCAATCCAAAATCATATATAATGCTAAAGACATGCACCTAAAATATATTCCATATTGTTCTGTTGATAGCAATGAAGCTTAGTGGTAGTATCTAAAGAATAAATATCAATTAGTCTATTTTGAACAAATACTTAATTATTGATCAAATTAATCGATCAATAATAATGAACTTTTTGTGCCTAAGGTTTGATCCCAAAAAAATCAGGATATTACATAATCATATGCACAAGGAGATAACAATGCTAAACATACCTCAAAATGAATCCTCCACAAGGAGATAACAATGCTAAACATACCTCAAAATGAATCCTCCAAAACCAACTATCTATAGCTCAAGATCCATATCCATGAAAGATAAAGAAATAAAAACTCATGATAAACAATCCTCAAATGGATCTCCCAAAATCAATCACCATGGCTCAAGACTCATTCCAATGAGAAAATAAAGCAAAAAACATAACACATCTGAAAAAGAATGCGCAAATACCTTTTAGTTGATAAACCACTAAGTAGACTAGGAATGGGGAATGGGAATGCTCCTCCACAATAACCAAGTCATCATGAATCACTCCAAGAGAAATCTCCTTTATAGGTCCATCATGAACTCACATCCATATCTAGGTGAAAGCTCATCGGTCTTCCCGTTGAAAACCTCCAAAGAGTAACTATCTCAAGCAAATGTCTCTACTCACAAGAGAACTCCAACCTCACCCAAGTCTCCAAGTATCCATGAGCACCTAAAAAATTATCAATCCATTATAAGCTCCAAATGTAATACTGCACTATCATGAAGCTCCCAAAAAACTGACCAATGTACTTAATACTAAGAAAACCAACAAGATCAATGTCAAAGATCCAACCATAGAATCAAGAAGCCGACATGACATAATGATTTAACCATCTCCTCTTAGGATATCACCTACAATAATGCATACATCTTGGTCTAAAGAGAACCCATATCATGTCAAACCTTTAAGATAGCATCAAGAGTAAATCATGAAAAAATACCAAAACACACTCTAAACCAAGAAGCAACATCTCTAATCACATGAAGATAGTTCCATCTCCTAATAGTGAACCTATAAATGTGAAAGAAATCTTTTGCAGTAATATGATCTAAGAGCTCCTCCAAGACATCCACAAACACTAATCCATCACCAATGATGAATCCATGTCACTTCCAACAATTCTCATTGAACTGTGATATCGAGCTACACATGACATCGTGGAAAATATCTCCTAAATAAAGATCACCCATGGTCCACACACACTCAATTTCAATCCCAACACCTTTAGAGAAGAAGTAGAATGAAGATCTCCAAGCCAAGAAGAAACAACCACCATCAAAACATCAAGAATCAATCATACGTGACCAAATCATCACTATCAAAAGCTCCCACTAAAATGTGTAACCAATGAAATATAACCAAGCTATCATGACATCATGATAAACCACATGCTAAAAGTCCCAACAACCAACTAATCAGGTACTCTAATCATCCATCCTCTCATCCCAAAGCAACATGCCAATACAAAAATTACCACAGATAAGGCCAACTAACAAAGTCGACATCAATATTGAAATAATATTGTGGATATAAACAGTCCACACCGAGTCATCCCACTATAACTGAAAAGGTGATTAGCCAATACAACTGCATAACTTGTGCATACCAAATAATGAACCATGCAAAATCATCATAACATTAGTAACCTACAAACTGAGATATAAAAGAAGATAATCTTGTAAACAACAAGACTCAAACACCAAACCAACGACATATATGATTTACCAAACATGTCCATAAATGAGAAACCATAGACAAGGAACTAATCAAGCATCAAGGAGATAAGAATAACTTCCTTAATCCAAACCATATCACCACCAAACAACCACATACATGATCATGTCATGTCAATTCTCAAATGTACTTGCATATCCATGACACCATAATCATTTTCAATGTTATACCTACACTTAACTATCACCCACAAGAGACTCCACATCTCTACCTATATCAACCCATGTCCTCAAAACTAAAGACAACCTGTGTACCTATCACCATCAAAGTCCAAATTTAAAAAACACCTGTAAACTTGTAATAAGAAGCATCAAACCAATAATAATTTGTACCATCATAATATCATATAAAAACATGTACTCCCTCAAGGTTTCACCTCTTGAATCATCCAAATGCTCACACAATCACACCCCAAATCTCAGGCACCTACAAGTGATCAAACAAGCAAAAAATTCTCTCTACACTACAAACTAAAAATATATTTGGTCCACTATGTATTATACTACACACGCTCTCCAATACCTATTCAAAATCAAAAATCCAATTTCATATGCAAAAGTTATGCTCAAAACCATAAAACCAAGAATATCTAACTTGTAGGCCTCAAAAACTAATGTAAATGGAAATATCATGGAACGAAACCTATACCACTACGTAGCTCTCAAAATTACCTTTCCAATGAGTATAAGAAGATCAAAATTCAACACCATGGGCGAAAGTTATGCTCGTTTGATAAAAAATCCTCCAATTAGGCTTATAGGGTGGCTAGGCGGTGGCCCTCGAGCAGAGCCATTGGCAGCCCATCGGCAACGATAGCACACCAATGGCATCCAAGCAACTCATCAATTGTTTGTGGGTTATGGATTTATAAGGTGCATATTCCAAATAATATAAAATATGTTTAATATATTTAGCGATTCAAAATTTCAAAGCCATGGGGGTTGAGGGTTGGTCCCCCCCAAGCCTAGGTTGGGGCTTACCTTGTCGGTGTCGAGGCCACTACCTAGAGCCAGCTGGGCTATCGACAACAACCAACAAGCTTGCCACTAGCAGTACCTACTGTTGATGGTGGCAGAGGTGGGTACAGGGTTTGCAGACCCCACCTGCCCCCAACTTTGTATTTTTTCAATAATTTTTAACTATGCAAGAATTTTTATTTATTTTTAATAATTTTCCGCATACTACAAAATTGTACAGCCACATACTAGGCTTTTTTTTGGCATTTTCTCACAGTGGCCGAAATAGGACAAATTTTATATCAAATTTTGTCTCTTGGCAATTCTGGATCCAATGGTGAGGTTCATTTTATCTCAAGAGGTCATCTATCAAATTTCCTCTACAAAACCCTCATATGAAAGCATAATCCAATCAATCCTTTTGATCCAAATTTCTCAAGCCTCATATCTACAATAAACCCAACAAATCTTCAAACCCCAAAAGCTCAAATCTGCAAAATAACACCTACACATGTTACATATCTTGTAATTCCTTAGACCTTTCCCGCATAGCTATGGATTCAAATTTGCACCAAATCTACTCAAACAAGGGTTATAACAAAATATGGGAGCTCACACCTTCCATAACCATTAAAGATCTGATACCACTTGTTAGGAAATAATGAATCATATCCGCATTCTTAATCCATTTCCTACACAACCTCATGAGAGACAAGCATAAATACAAGCTTACAAATATCCATAATGCATACACAAATAGACAATCCACAAGATAATACAAGATATACCCTAGGAAAATCCTCAAGAAGGAAAAACCTAACCTCTAAAAGCATCCATACTCCATCTATTATTCAATAAATTAACAATGCATGCACTTATACAACTACAATGAATACTTCTCAAACATCAAGCCTCTCCAATACATTCTCCATGTGGTACCAAGCATGAATCCACACACCCCGTGCCATGCTTCACATATGCACTCCTCAAAAAGACTTGGTAATGATAGCCCATTCACCCAACCAATCTTAACCAGTAAACATGTGTTTTCTTTTATAGATACAAGCTCACAAAAATACAACTAAGTGATAAGATAAAACCATTGACCCCTCATTTAATATTGGATACTATTTTTTCACTTTATTAAATACTTTCCCCAATATCAAATTATTATCCTGTCTCCCACACATAAAATTATAAACCCAATGTTACAATACAACTTTAGAAGTGGCTCCAAATAATTATCCGATGTGCCTAAAAACACCTCCTAGGTGCACCATGATTAAATAATTATTTAATTACAACATTATTATATAACATTTCATGTAATTGTGTACAACACTATATCCTAACAATGAACCACTACTCATGAAATATGGATCAATGAGAATGACTAAAAAATTGTGCAATTGAATCCTCTTGTATATATTTAGAACTTGATGTTTGTACTTGTGAACATGGATAAAATATAGATCAAATACACCTAGAATCAACTAAGAAACTAAGCATTTAACCTAATGAACTCACATTCCCAATGAAATCTTTGAAATGTGAACTGAGAATCCACTAAAAGCACAAAATAAAATGAAATTGATCAAGGAAACCTAATTAAACACTCAAACCTGATCCCATTGGGGGATTAGTGTTGATTTGATGTGGAAGGATCAACTCTTTCCTAACCCCATTGATGCAAAGCTTCAAGATGAGCGATAATGGAGATTGAACCACAAAATTGCTCTCAATTGATATCAATGAATGGATGTGAGTATGAAATTCAACAGTATAAGAGTGCTCAAATAATTTGTGGATAAATTATTTATAGAAATGAGGCGTATTTATTGGCAAATTGGATGAATTAATGGCCAAGATTGATTTAGCTAATCAATGGATAGAAATGAATATGAGAGGATGACATGGATCAATGATCAAATCCATTGATGAGATTGAAGATTGACATGGATTGATAAATTTAATCGAGGGTTGCAATTGATTTCAAAAAACACAAATCAGATGATTTTAGGAGGAATGTGCAAGATATTTCCATGTGGAGGGAAATGTTCAAATTTGAATTGGGAAGAATATTCCTTTGAGGAGTGGGAAATTAGTCAATTAAATAATTAAACCTTATTTAATTGTGTAAGGTGGAGAAATTCAACATTTTAATTAAACAATTAGATCATTTAATCAAAAAGGGGAATTAATGACATTTAATTATTCTATTAAGATTATTTAATAAAATGAGAAAAATTAAAGGATTTAATTAAATAATTCACATTATTCAATTAAATAAGATGAAAATTGGAATGAAAAAGTGAATTAATCTAATAATGTTGATTACCCAATTAATAGAAGAAAATGATGAATTTAATTAAACAATCAAGACTATTTAATTAAATAATTAAAAATGGTCGAACCAGGATGAAAATGGTGTTACTAAATCAAATCAAATGCATGATATGGACCGGGAAAATTTTAAGTGTTTACAATATTATTTGATGTTCATTTTGTCCTTGATTTATCATCAGGTGTGTATCAAGTCCAAATTAATGGTATTTATTTATAAAATTTGTAAAAGTGTCCTGTCATGGTCCAGTATTTCAAACTAACAACATTGTATATTGTTCACGACTACATTATTTTGAATAAAATATAGTACGAAGCTTGAGACTTGGATGCAAGGAAGGGATAGATTGGTAAGAGATTACATGAACCCCTTCAAGTGATTTTTTTCATAATTTCATCACTTAAATTATTTGTTAACATATTATAAAGGTGGTATACTTACATCCTAACAATGACATGGAGAAAATTCACTTTTTAAAAGAGGATATTTGCTACTCCCGAGTGTCTAGGACTAAGAAGAGTCTACAAGGATCAAATGGTTCTCAACTACCTCAAAGGAAAAGCTCAAGTGACAAAGGTGGAAGGACAAAGGAGTTTTAGTTATATTTTATGTTTTAAGACAAATTTTGGAATAAAGACTTCATAAATCAGAAGAGCAGACTTCACAGGTCTTGGGAGCAAGTTGGTTGGATTTTAGCCAAGCACGATAGTGTGCAAACGTCCCCGCGACGTGCAGTAGTCTTGTATAGACCAAAAATAGAACATGTTCACAAAAATGCAAAGAGTCTACTGTCTATCCAAAAAGTAAAATATTAGTGCTTAACTAAACTAACAAAATTCTTAGAATAAAAAAATAACAAGAAGAAAACTAACATGCATGGGTTAAACTAATTTCAAAATAACAAAGTAGATATGAAAAGAACAAATGAACTCACAAGAGGTCCAATGCTATGCAACCTCCTGCAACATTCCTAAACAAACAATCTGCACACATAGAAATAAGGAAAAAAATTGGGGCTATTTCGGGCCTTACCTTAGTCAAACCCCCATTTTGGTGTTTCCACCTCCACAAACAACCAAGTAGAAAAATAAGGAGAATATAGATAAAGAAATGGATATGCAAGACAATAGACAAGTTAAAATACAATATGCTACTAAGATAAATACGATAATGCAAAGAGAGTTTGATTAACCTCCCTTTAGCAAGCTTATGATGCCAAAGGAGAGAACACAACACTCTAGATGAGACAAGAGAGAGACAATATGCCAATGTAGAAGCCAAGACATGATGTAGAGAGCTAAGAGAAATAAAACTTGCAAAATGAATGGTGTAGAAGAGAATGAGAATGAGGATGAGAACTTGAGAGTGAAAGATTGGAAGAATGAGTTGAAGGAATGAGAGATAGAATGTTTGAATGAAGAAAAGGCATGTAAGAAGGTGTTTTCGGTGTTTCTACAACTTAAAAAGGCATTACACTTCTTGGGTAAGTGGAAGTGTAACATCCCAATGACCACAAAATTAGGAATCTTGTTAGGATGTTTGTGTGTCACAGAGGCGTCATTGACAAAAATTCACTTAAAGATAGAAAACAAAGGAGGAAAGGATGAAATTGAAGCTAAGAAAAAGGGTATTTGCATTATAATCTATAATTAGGCTAAAGGGAGGGTTATGTTATGTGAAATTGCATGAGGTGTAATTTTAGGACATTAAATTTTGCCCCCACTTTAGCAACAATATGTATTCTAACATGTGTGAGCTAAAGTAGAAAGAGGTTGAATAGAATATACCTAGGATGAAGAGGATTCAAGACTTTGATATGGTGTATGCAATAGAGAAGTTTAGCCAGGATGCAAAGAGGACACAAGTCTTCCATCATGCAAAGTTGACTGTAATCTCACCACAAACATGTTAATTGCAAACAAACATGTTAGGCAAGAAAAAGAAAAATAGACATAAAATTTGAAGACATGACAAAATTTGATCAGATAAAAGACAATAATGATAGGTATGGCTAAAAAGGCTATATATCATACAACAAGCGAATAGGCATGTGGTTGTTGTAAACTACGTTGCAGAACAGTCACAAAAAAGATAAATCTAGTTAGGTTGCTCCTAAGCTAGATGACAAGATTATAAGACATCAAGATATAACTTTAAAAAAGAAAAAGAAAAATTAAGAATAAGCAAATATGATAGCCCCCTTAGAATGATGTGTGCTACGTAAAGGAGCACATGTCTTTCTAAGGAAAATAAAATACAAAGAGAGATGATGTGGCACAAAACACATGGTGAGATGTAATCGTGGGATTTTGTCGCGCAAGAGACAACACATAAAATCTACAACATTAAAAAAAGCAAAGATGAAGAAATCAAGATCACAGGGGGATCCAGGTATTCGAGGTCAAAACTAATCATAGATATAGATAGATAAGTATAGTATAATATGCATGAACTATCATCACCCTCCAAATAGATTGGAACAAGAAGAAGAGCACATGAAGACATAATAAAAATAAGGTCAACATGGAAGAGGCCTAAATGCCCTAACACTTTGCATTGTTCCCAACATGAAAGCCAAATTGTACAACACATAAAAGAATGATGAGACAAATAGAAAAAGTGTACAATAGATTTTCTCTCTTGTATCTAAGTACTTACAAGGGTATCAATGGTCCTCTAGGTGAGAACATAAACATAAAAATACAAGTACAGGGGAACACAAACAAACACACAAATCTAATTTAAAGATAAAGAAGAGGTATCACTCTAGTATGACACCTCCAACAAGTCGTCTTGTTGCTAATCTAGATCATCATAGGGGGAGGGAAGATGAGCCTAAGGGGGGGTAGAAGGGCGGTTCATGTCGACTCACTTGCAACAAGGGCCAAGGAGGAGGCTACCTCAATGTTGTTAGGAAAAGGTGTGTTTTCCACCTTACATAGTGTTATAATGTAATAATTTATTTATTATGTGGTGCACCTAGGGAATCTATGGATGCATGCATCACATGGGTCTAGCATTCTTGGGGCCACTTTATGTGTTGTATGTATTATTGGTTTAAATTTTTAATGTGGGGTTGCACATGGGAATAATATTTAATATTGGGAAAACTTACTACCAATATTAAATAAGGGGTTAATGATTTTGTAAACTCACGGTATTAATCACATGGTTTTATGTAATACCCCTTGGTGGTTTTGTGTGAGCTTGTTTCTATAAAAGCAAACACATGGGTAGTTGTCTAAGGTTGGTCAGTTGGATTTTTGGCTTGGCTAAGTGACTAAGCAGCTGAGAGCATCTCTTATTAGCATTTTTGAGGGTTGAAGTATGGCATGGGATGTGTGGTTACATGCTTGTTCACATGGAGTGCTTGTAGATGGCTTGGTGTTTCAAAGGTGTTCATGGAAGACTCTGAAGATGTATTATAATTTTTATTGTTGAATAATACATGAGTGATGGATGCTTTTGAAGATTGGTTTTTCCCTCTTGAGGGTTTTCCTAGGGTATATCTTGTATCATCTTTGATGGTATGTTGCCTATTTTTTTACATATGGATTTTGAGTACTTGTTTGCATAGAATTCTCTGTTTGGGTTATGTGGGAATTATCTTGGGTGGATGCATATTTCCTTTCATTGGTATTAGAGCCATGGCTATAGTTTGTATAACCCTTGTTGGAGTAGATCTAGTGCATAGTTGAATTCAAGGCTTGCATGGAAAGAATGAAGACATGGAAAGATATGAGGGTTTTGTACATGTATTTTTTGTAAAGTTGGGATTTTAGGGTTATAGATTTGTGGTAGATCCAGATTTATGAATCTTTGTTGGAAAAAGGGTTTTTTATGGATGTTCATCATGAGGTTTTTGTAGGGGAAATGTTGCATATGACCCCTTGGAACAAAACAAACCTCACCATTGGATCTAGGAGGCCTAAGAGATGAAGATTGACATAAAATTCGACCTATTTTTGCCACTATGAAAAAATGTAAATTATTTTTTCTCCCTACCCCTTGGTCGTACGACTGTCAAATTCACAAAGGAAAAAAAAATTAAAAATATTGTGGCCTGTTAAAAAAAGTAACTTGCAATTAAAATTAAAATTTTATAAAACCATGTTATTAAAAATGTTAATTAAAAATAAAAATATATATTAATATGAGGGGGTCTGTAGACTACTCGCCCATACCTATTGACAACGGTAGGGTACTAATAGGTACGCCTACCGATCGGTGGTCAACCCTCAAGCCAGTGGTTGGGGCCGGTGGGCTAAGGCCCTCGACTCTCAAGCCCCAGTCCCGTGGGGAACCTACCGAAGCTGACCCAACCCCCACAAGAAAAACATTTTTTTAATTCCGGCCAAAAATTTAAAAATCCACTAGTTATATTTTAAAAATCAAAATTTAGTCTACAATCGAGTTTGAAGCGTAGGTGGGTGGCGCTGCCGCCCAAGCACCAAGGAGCCACCAATTTTTCGCCTGTATACCCAAATTATGTAACTTTTTTCAGGGGCATAACTTTTTCCTCAGGTGTCCATTTTTTACTTCTTATACTCATTGGAAATGTGGTTTCATGATCTACGTTGTGGTATTAGTGGCTTTTCCAAATTTTGTTATTTTGACAGTGATTTGCTTGCTAGAAGTTGGATGTTCCCTTTAAGCTTGGAGAGGTCATAACTTGTGCATACAAAGTCAGATTTTAGACTTATTATAGTCGATGGAAAGCTTGTTTAAAGCACTACATAGTGGATCAATTTTAGACATGTTTTGGCATGGTTTATTTGCTATTATTTCCATATGATTTGTTTATAGGTTCTTTTAACTATGATGATTTTGTGATCTTATGGATATTAAGATCTTTGTGATTTGATGTTAGAGTCATTGTATACTCACATGTACATCTCTAATTACTCTCATTTGACATGGTTATCAATTTATTGTTGGATTCGTATGTTACATTGTTGCATCTATGAGTTGTGTAGTGTTGTAGGTTGTTTATGCTTACAGGTTGCATTTATGACTTGGATATGGGTTGTTTATTACCATAGATGCTTCAGTGTTGTTACAAATTATGATTTGTGGCTTGGTTTAGTCACTTGTTTTGTTGGTTTGGTTGTCATGTTGAGGAGGAGAGATGGTATTACCAGGTGCAGTCATGATGTGAGACCTATGCAGTTGACTATGTGATGTAGACATGTGAGACACAGTTAGATTATGTTGCTAGTATATTTGGTGGTGATCATGGTGTCATTGATGTTCCTTGTGCCTTAGGGAATTTGGAATAACATGATTGTTTATGCAGGTGCTTTTTTGGTGGTGTTGGATTGGTTCCTATTTGGTTTGTGGCGATGTATCTTCTTGGTTTGATGATCATGGTTATGGTTGATATTCATTGAGGAGGTTGTTATCATGATATCATGGATAGCTTGATTACATGATTTAGTGGGAGCTTGTGACAGTGATGGTTTGACGGTGTTGTATCTTCTTGGTTGGAGATCATGGTTTGTACTCTTTGCTTTGGGAGCTTGGTGTTGAGTTATTTCATTGCGTTGGGGCCATGGAGGATCTTCATTTAGAGGATGGTCATCACGTTTTCATAGAGAGATTGGTATCATGGTTTAGTGGGATATTTTGGCGATGATGTGGATTCATCACTTGGTGATGGATGATCTTCTGCAGTGTTTGTTGATGTCATGGATGGACTCTTGGATCCTGTTTCTATGCAGTGAGGGTTCTTTGATAGCTTGGGTTTTATTGACATGAGATGGTGATATTCATGTGGTATGGAGATGTTGACATCTTGGTTAGCCATGGAGGAATCTTTAGTCTTTGGTTGAGGTGTTATGATTTTTCATTTGACGTGTGATCCTTGTTTGATATGATGGTTTTATGTATTATGTCATGGTATACTCTTGTTTGTGCACATTAAAGTTTTGGTATGATATAAGTACATGATATTTTCATGGAGCATATGATCTTTTGAGGAGATTTGAGATCATGATGTTATGACATGTTCTTGATTCTTGATATTGGAGCTTTGAAATTGATCTTGGTTGGTTCTCTTGGTATTTACATTGATCATTTGCTTAGGAGCTTCATGATCATTCTATGTTACATTTGGAGTTTGGCATGGATTGATTGGTTATAGGTACTCATGGATACTTGGAGACATAGGTGAGGCTAGAATATCTCTTGTGATTAGAGACATGTGTTGAGATGGTTACTCATTTATGAGGTTTTAGTTGGAAGTGTGAGGATCCTACACCTTGGTTGGACGTGAGTTCAACATGGACCTATGAAGAGATTGTTCTTGGATGAGTCATGACAACTTGGATATCTTGGAGGAGCATTCTCATTCCCCGCTCTTGATCTATTCTATAGTTTATCATCTAAGTTTTCTCTATTCCCCTCACTATGTCTACCTCTTTCTCTGTCCCTCTTTATTCCTCTATATCTCATCCATGTCTCTCTCTATATATCTCTCTATATCTCTTTGTCTCCCTCTTTATCTCTCTTTCTCCATCTCTATCTTTGTTTCTCTCTCTTCTCTCTTTTTATCTCCTTATCCCTCTTCTTATCCCTTTATTTATATATTTGTTCCTCTCTCTTTATCTATCTTCATCTCTTTCTCCTCCTTTGTCTCATTTTCCCCCTCTCTCTTGCTCGCTTTCTCCTCTCTCTCTCTCTCTCTCTCTATATATATATATATATATATATATGTTTGTCTTTGTAAGTGTGCAATGGGTACATTGAAGAGGTATTAAAGGTGAATTATCATATCCTTAATCAAATGACATGCTACCTCGAGCATAACTCTGCAAGAACACATGCCATCCTTGGATTGTTGACATGAAACATCCAATCAAAAGTTAGTTTATCTTTTCTCTCTCTTTTCCTCTATATCTCTTATATTTCTCTCTCATGATATATATCTCTTTGTATATTCTCTCTTTTAATCTTTGTCTCCATTTATATATCTCCCTCTCATGATATCTATCTATAGATAAATTTATCTATTTCTCTCATTCTCTATCTTTTGAGTTTCTCTCTTTATTAGTCGATAGGCTACATATAGTATGAGATTCGAGTCTGAAACAAGTCTCATGCCTGCAAACCACTATTGAGTCATTGGAAAATAAGTTTCAGCTGTCATTTAATAGTAAACCAGTTGTCGTTTAATGGTGAAATCCTCTAAAATATAAGGTAAAAGCCTCTGATATCTCACTTATCACATAAAATCCAGATAAATATTGGTTTGACAAGTGGATGAGAACATTCCATTTCCATTTGCAATAGTTTTTTTCAATTTGAGGACAATTTTCTTTTTTCATTTGCATTGGTTTATGTTTTAAATCTATGTGCAAATATTTCATAATACGATAATACTTAATTTCTTTAAAGAAAAAATCTAGATTTGTCTAAATTTATTTTATTCTATTGTTTAGCACTTATTATTAATTGTTTAATATAGCCACATGCAACTGGAATTTACAACACATCCATGCACAAACACATACTCTCTAACATATTAACATACATATAGTTTTCTATCGACGTAATCCTTGAATCTCCTTTAGGTGCAAGTGCTAGTATATATAACTCTTTCTATATAGAATTGTCTCTCCCTCTATCTCTTTTTCTTTTTCCTAACCTCTCCAAAGATCAATTAAACTATCACATTTTTTCTATATTAATTTAATTTGTTCTAAATAAAAAAATATTGATTATTAATTATAATAATTTTATATTTATATTTTATAATTTTTATTATAGAATATAATATATAATAATAATATAACCTATATATACTATTATATATAGTAATAAATGTAATTATATTATATATATTTTTATTTTTATTTTAAAAATATATATAATATAGTAATTATATTTTGTATTATATTTATATATTAATTTTTTGTATTATATAGAAATATATTAATTATTAATTAGTAACTATAATAATTCTATATATGTATTTAATAGTTTTGTTAAAGAATATAATACATATTATATAAAAGTATAATAATTAATAATTATTATTTTTTAATAAAAAAGAGGGTAAAAACTTTATTGATTCAAGAAACTAGTACAAATCCATAAAGTACAACTAGCCCACTAGGGGTCAAAAACCAACAACAAAGCCATCAGGCAACTCCCAAGACACGTCTCATGTCCTCCATGACTAGCTCCTCCAATTCCTGAAAAACATTCTCAAGGAGACAACTCCAGGCATCCACATTTCAATTGCCCATCTGCTCAGACGCCCATTTAGCCAAACCATCAACCACCTTATTCCACTCCCGTGGGACATGGCAGAAGGTGATAAAATCCAAGGCATCTCCCAGGGCGGTGAGTTTGCCTAACCACCATGACTAGCTGCCAATTCACCTCCTCTAATTGATGCTTGTTCAACAAGTCAATCACAATCTGTGAATCAGACTCACAAATTACCCTTTTCCAATCAAGGGCCCAAGCCCTTTTCAAAGCCACGAGGATAAGCATGGAGCCACCATGAAATTATTAGAGTGCTTACCCTTGTACTCCAAGAATAAAAAATCAACAACTTCAGAGCTATCTCTACCAATGCCACCAACTCCAGCATGACCAAGGTTACCTCTAGAGGACCCATTAGTATTAATCTTCAATGCCCCAAAAGGAGCTGGCCTCCAATGCCCATCTCTCAAAACTTTGCCTCTAACACTTCAACTCAGACCCGACCCAGGCCCATCCTTAATAGCAATTGGAAGCCCCAATCGTTGAACCACTCCAATGTCTCCAGGATCCATAAGGACTGAAAGATCCAACTTGGTCACCAAAGTTTCCTGAAGAACCTCCAAAATTCTCATCCAAACCTTTCGCACCTGAAGCTTCCTATCTAGGAAGATCTTGCGATTGCGCTCCAACCAAATATTCTAGATAATCAAGCTAGGTCTAATTGCCTAAGCTATATGGAGGAAACAAATCTCAGTAGGAGAGTTTCCCAACTTGAACCAACACTCACCCAAAGAGGAGGCATGCATGCACGACTGATTCTAGGCAATCCACCAGAGATGCCAAATCTCCCTAGCAAAGGGACACTAAAAAAAGAGATGGGAAGAGTTCTCATCACTATTAGTGCACAAGAAGCACATGGAGGGGACCTGAAAACCATGCTTCTAGAGATTCTCCCATGTCAAGCATCTATTATAAATCACAATCCAAGAAAAGAAATTACACTTGGGCCAAGAGAATTTATTCCAGATCTGCCTCCACCAAGGAACCCTCGTACACCAATAAATTTGTCTATCCAACACCTGGTACCCAAAAGTAACAAAGAATTTACCTTTTGGGTCTAGGCCCCAAGCCAACACATCCCTCTCCAGAAGAGAGTTACAGATCCTACCAGCCATAATGCAAGTGAGTTCCTGACGATCCTCCATCAATCCCCTAGGAGGCCACTCATGCAGTTCCTTCCATTTTTACAATGTCACCTGATCCAAAACATGAGGAGCTTTGAAATCCTCCACACGATTCCATCCAACCTTTAGAAAATGTCTACATAAATCCTACAGGTGAGGATGTGTTGTCATTATGGGAGGGTTCCCATCCCAAGAGTCAAACCCAAAGAGAGCATCTGAAACCTGGTTAAACCCTTGTTTAACCAACTTAGCACCCCTTTTGAGGGTACTCCAAATCATGGAGCCTTTACCCATAAGGTTGTATCTAGGCACATCCGCACTGTCCACATCCCCAAGATATTTCAAGGTAAGGATCTTAGCCCAAGACTATTGTTGTTGAGAGAACCATCACCAATAAAGTTTAACCACCAAAGATTGTCCATTCAAATTAGCCTGACATAGCCCAAGACCACTTTCCTACTTCGGTCGACACACATCCTCTCACTTAACAAGACTCCAGTTCCTTGAGAGGAGATTACCATACTAGAGAAATTGACAACAAATACTCTCAAATTCTTTGACAAAGCTGGCAGGGGTAGATAGCACAAAGCACCTGTACAACGAAAGAGCCTAAACCTCTGACTTCTAGAGAATCACTCTATCAGTAATAAGGAGCCACCTACACATCTAGTGACAAACCTTTTTATGAAACTTCTCAATAACATCTTTCCAAAATAGCCTTGGAAGCGTGTGCACAAGAAGAGGGATTCTAAGGTAAACAAAAGGAAGTGAGCCAATCTGAAACCTGAGAATCCTAGCAATTCTTTGTCGAATAAGCTTAGGAGAGTTAAAGATATAAATAAAGGACTTCCCTCGTTAATGTGTTGCCTTGATGTGGCCAAATAACAGTCTAGGGTCTTCCTCAAATTGACCGCTTCAACCACTCTAGCCAAGCCCATAAGAGTCGTGTCGTCCACAAATTGAAGATGGGATTGGGGAGGCAGATTGTTGCCCTAGCTCCAACCCTAAATAAGATCAAGAGCCATGCGAGACTTAATGAATCTCCCAAGACCCTTCGTCGTCAAAATAAATAAGTATGGGGATAAAGGATCCCCTTTTTCGAAGGCCCCTAGACACCCTAAAGAGCTTAGAAGGCTCCCCATTGATAAGCATTGAGAATGAGGAGGAAGTGACACAACTCATAGCCCACTCAATCTAGGCACTGCCAAACCCAAAATCCTGTAGAATCTTAGATAGGAAATCGCATTTGACATGATCATAGGCTTTGGCCATGTCCGACTTGATAAACATAGCCTTTTTCTCTGGAGGAGGCCATGGAGTACATAGGCTCTGCAGTAATAACAACACCATCTAGAATCTACTAACCAACCACAAATCCACCATGCTCCTCATAAATCAACCTATTTAGCCACAACTTAAAGCATTCAACAATCAACTTAGTAATAATTTTGTACACCACATTACATAGGGAAATTGGTCTAAAAATATTCAGAGAATCAACACCCTCTTGCTTAGGGATGAGAGCAAAAAAAGTGGCATTCATGGCTCTTAACATTTGCTTGTTCCTTAGAGACTCCTAGACAACCTCGAGGAGGTCAAGCTTAAAAACCTCTCAAAACTCCTAAAAGAACTCAATCAGAAATCCATCAAGCCCAGGAGCTTTACCTTTCTTCATTTGGAACACTATATCCTCCACCTCCACCAAGGAGATCGATCTTAAAAGAGTGTCATTCATTTCACCAGTCACCAAGGGAGGGATGCAAGCTAAGATTGTAGCCTTGACCGCACTAGCTAAAGGCGAATCTTCAAAAAACAAAACAATAAAGAATCAAACAAACTCTTATGAAATATCTGCAGAGGAAAACAAATGGCCTCCCTCAGGGAACCAAAGGAAAGAAATGACATTGCTCTACCTTCTATCTTTAACTGAATTGTGAAAAAATGAAGTATTCTTGTCCCCTTCCTGAAGCCACTCAATTTAGGACTTTTGCTTCTAGAAAATCCCCTCCCGAAGCTCCCATTCCTCCACATCCTTAACTGCCATAGCTTCCATCCTACTCAAATCCTCTGAGAATCCTAGGGCCTAAATCTACCGAGTAATGGAATCTAGATGCTCTTGAGCAACGCTTTTAGCTTGGAATACATTGCCAAAATGATACCTATTCCAAAATTTTAGCATAAACTTGATCTATTGAAGCCTCTTGACAAAGGAGTACATAAGCAGTGCCAAAAGTCGGCTTCCCAAAACTCCACCAACTAGGAACAAGATCATGAATGTAACATGCCAATCGTTCACTGAAGTAAATTTTCCTAAGTTTTCACAGTGCAAGTAAATAAACTATGTAACAAACCATTGCAATAAATTTTTATTTATTTATTGAGTATATATGAACAAAGATGCCATGACAATTTACAATAAGGATTCCATTTCCATACAACACAATAATTTCAAAAATTACAATATTCCAAGAATGTACACAATTACATACATAGCTCAATTGAGCTTCAAAGCGTAAGATATAGATGGTCTAGGATCCGCCTTTCCAAACATTTGATTTTGTTGCTTGCTGAGGAGGAGAAGCATCACTCAAGCGCTTTTCCACCAACCACAGACTCATATGTGGTCCCCCACACATCTATCAATGATAGATGGCCCTACCCTTCAATGAAGGGATTGGTTGAGTAACCTCGTACACCAAACCACACTAAGCTTTGCGTTGTGCCCTACATGACTAGTTTTTATAACCCTACACTCAATAACTATCATGCATTAAATGGACATGATGAACCGACAGTGGAGCCCCAGGCAGTCACACTACTTTGGCCAAAGTGTTCTCACTCAGTACTTTGAGTGAAGGTCTACCATTCACTTACACTTATCAAACCCATTTTGACTTGAGGCCATTATATCTATGCATAGGTAATCCCTCCCATGGGTAAGCTAAACCCCATGATTCCCTATTATTAATTCCACATACTCTAGGGTATATCTACTTTGGACATAAATACACAATTTCCCTTCCTTCATTAGATTTGTAATCCCAAAAGTAACCCCCCTAGCTATCTTTATAACTAATTAACATAGCTACATGCAACTCTTATGCTACTCATGTTTAAATCATATCTAGTATGCAATACTTATGACAAACATGGTTCTCCTATTATGGAGTACTTACAAGCATTGCACAAACAATATAGATATATTCTACTACTTTTCAAAGCAATACTATTTCCTTCCAAATGCATCATTCACAAAAGACTACCAAAACATTCATAAAATAATCATTTCAAAGCTAAGACAAATAAAGGAGAATTATCCTCATGCATGTTAACGCTTATCCAATCGATTGACTACAAAGTAGCTTTCTCAAACAACAACTAGCTTGACCATGATTTCTCAAGTGATGCCACAATATACCTCTATCTCTCAAGTTGATAAAATACTTCACTCAATATACTATTCTCTCTCAAATACTCAAAATTCACTTTCTCACAATTACAACAGTATTAAGCAAATAATAATGCAGAGTGAATTGCTTAAGGAATGCGTCTCCTACAAGTGAGTTGCTCAACTATTTATATAGAAGCAGAGGGGCCTCACATATTACAAAATAGGCATGGGTGTTGACAACAATTACCATGTAGAGCCACACACTTGACTTAGCTAAAAGGTGGTGCATATGTAAGTAATTACTCAGCTAAACTAGGCTATAGATCGACTTCTCAGATTGACAATAATAAGAGACTATTTCAAATAAACACATGATAGAAAGGTGTAATTCAAATTGCTCTCACAAAGAACATCTATAGTAAATAGGATTCAAAATGTGGCGCTTAGGTAAAAGCTCACTGAAATAGTTGGCAGGGTTTACTAAACATTTGAATCAGTCAACAACGAATATGCAACACACAACTTGAATCGACTTAGTCTCATATGAGTCGATCCTTTTAATTTAACAATTTGACCAAGTCATCAACTTGTTGTACATGCTTCCTATTGATGTTGATATCTACCAAATAACATGGCGTTAAGTAGTTTACCAAGTCAAAGACGTTTCCAACTAAAGCGTCAACTAAGTCTCTTCCTTATATCAACTCAATGCTGCGAGTTACTTTGCAGAATACTCGCTCCTTTATGCGTGGGCAACAAGAGTAATATTCGACCTCTTAAAGTACAATCATATGTAACATAAATCGAGTGGCCTTTAATTAAGTCAAATAATAGACCTCTATCATTATTAATGATAGTCGATTTCCAAACAATAGATAATATATTAAATATATATTAATGTATATATATATTTTCATATACATACATACATACATATATATCCATCGATGTATGTCCAAAGATATATATATATATATATATATATACACACACACACACACATATATGTTAATATGTATTTATATACATATCATATGCCAACTAAGTGCATATACATTAGATATACAAATAAGTATAAGCAAGATAGTAATCACATAATAATAACAATATATTGATTGTATACATTTATATATATGTATATAAGTATATGCCTCTATGTACATGTATACATATATTGATATATTCGTATGGGCATGCTTATTTTCCATCATACACGTATATTGATACATATATACATATATACATATACACACTCGATTTGTATAAAATCCATACATATTCACTTGTATCGATAACCACTTACATGTTTATATCTATATGTAAACATATGCATGTCGTTAGTTCCATTGGATAGTTTCATGCGCGTAAGTAACTCGTGCATAAGTGTGCATGGGTATGTATACCTATGTATACTTATGTGTGTGTTCCTTCACGCATATGATCTATCATTGACATGCATGTGTGTACATATACATATTCCTCATATGTCCTCATCGATACAAGTGTAGTAATAAAAGAGGAACTCACAAGCTCAACAGATAAACATCATCCAATAATGCACTCAAAAGTAACAAGATCCATACTAATGCAAACACATCAAACTAAGGATGACTTACCAACTTACCACATAATAACCCGATTCAATTATTCTACTGTAGTATGTGTAAGCTCAAATAGGTTACGTTACTGGTTACTTGACCAAGACCTTCTCCTGAGTGATACTTCCATTCCACCTGGAGGAATTGAACATGTACCTGCATCCACTAACATATGCCCAAGGTAGTCAACTATTCAACAAAATATGCATTACACATAATATATCTCCAAAGTTGGAATATCAAATCAATATCCATCCATTCACATATTTGCATTCCTTCATATAACATTCATTCATAATGCTTTGATAACAAATAGCAAGCACAATTCATTCATCTTCTGAATTCACATTACATTCACATTTACCCTACATAGTAATAGTAAATAGTAATAACACAATCGGGGTGTAACAATGAAGCGAAGCGTCCTGCAACCACATGAGTTGAAATCTAAAGGATTTATTTTTGGAGAACTTGGACAAACAAGTAAAGAATTTGATCGGCCAATGATTAAAGCCTCGCCAATCTAAAATCTCAGAACTAGTCACCCATCTGTCCCCAACCCAAAAGCTAGACACTAGAAACCTATCCAACCTTTCAGAAATGGTAGCCTCCCCAGTCCTCTTGTTGTTCCATGTAAACATCCCATTTGAGGGCTTAATATCCACCAGGTTCAGAAGAGCCACATTGTCCTTGAGGAGATCCGAGGAGGGATCTAGACAGGAAGTACCGCCCCTTTTCTCCTCAAGGGAAGAGATATAATTAAAATCCCCTACCAAAATCCAAGGAAGAAAAGGCTCCAAAGAACACAAATCTAACTTGGGATCACAATTATGTCTTACTAAGAAAATCAGTAGGAGCATATATGTTAGAGAAAATGATTCTCTTGCTCGACTCTAGACTAGAAGCCACAAGAGAGATAGAATACCTACAAGAGAGCCGCCAAATAGGGGTAACTCTACGCTGATCCCATAAACAAGAAATTCTTCTAGAGCTATTTTGCGCCCCCACACACTGACACAGTCCTCTACCCTAGATCCTAAAAGCCGACTTCAACATACTTTCCACAAACAACTTAGTCTCCTAGAGAAAAACCATATCAGGAGTGTGAACTCAAATCAAATCACAAATAGCCTTTTGTCCAAGGATGTTATTCATACCCCTAACATTCCAAGATAACACAATCATCGTTGAGGTTGGGAGAAGTGAGAATCAATCATTCTCACAGAACTAGACTCCACAAATGTCTCACCAATTATCTTCACCTTTTCTCGTTCCTTCTTCCTTCTTGCCTTAAGAGGCTTCTTAGGAACCCCCCTTTAGGGGGTTTTTGCCACAGGCCTAGAGTAGGTGAAGAAGACTTACTCTTACCAATTTCCTCTACACCTTTCTCCATTGTGAGTTCAGTATTAAGGGTAGCAGAGTCCATATTAATTTTTAGCACCATACCAATTCCCCCAAGCACAAGAACTAAGGGAGGGAGATCCATGTTCATTTGAGCCAATTGACCCACTGTTGAAATCGGGTCAGAGATAGCAATTTGCTAATCCTCAAAGAGAAAACAAGGTATAGAGACATTACTTGCTTGCTTGTCAAGGGAAACACCTTCTTGTTGAACTAAGTCCTCCAAAGCATCAAACCTGTTAAAAGTTTCCTCTTCCTACTTGTCTTTGAGAGTCCTTTTTTGGCTTTTACCTCTATTTAGTAGGTACAAATCCATCCTTATCCGCCACAACCCCTTGCAAAGGAGCCTTACCCTTGTCCAACTTTGTAGAAGGCTGAGAGGGAATATTAGTCGTACCAACATCACTAACAACTTTCAGACATTTCCGCTAAAGGTGCCCATATTCATGATGTAATTGACATTGAAAAGGCAAGGCTTCATAATCTAGCTGTTGAGTCCAAGAAATTGAACCAATGCTCATGTCAACCGAATCTGGCAACAAATTTGTTCAAGTCAATCTCAACGCACACACAGATAAAGTAGATAACCCTTTTAGTTAATGTTTGTTGAGAGGGCCCAATAGGCTTCCCAAGCAAGAGAGCAATCATTTGTAGTATATCACTTCACCAACACTCCAAAGGCAGACAAGGGAGACGAACCAAAACCGAAACCCTAGAAGGAAGTTCCTCAGCCGAGTTGAATCCCACATACCATGGTTTGATGAAGAGACACACCTGATTATAGAAGTAAGCCCCCCCTCAAATGCCCTATTCCTATCAACAATATAAGAAAAATCCACCATGAAGAAGCTATTGGCTGCCATCATAATATCAAAGTCACCCTCTGGGTTCCGGGTTTTTCGAACCCAAGAGTCAAGAAAGGGAAGTGACACCCGCATCCCCATGAACTTGCATATCAACACATGATTGATGTAATACTCAACATCCTCTGCCACAAAATCAGGTTGTATAACTAATACAAAATGTTCATTCAATCTTTCCAAGCACCCATTCACCTTTTGCAAACGAAAACCCCCATTCCTCGATGAACCCTCACCAGGGTTAGCCATAAATATAGAAGTCTGCCTGTCTCCAGATGAAATGAAAACAAAGCCAACCTACAAGAAAAATAGCTTTACGAATCTTCAGAGGGCAAAAACCCCACACCCGTGCTAACAGGAAAACAAAGAAACAACCCCAAATAAAACACAAAGCAAATGAAGAGGAAAATAGACCCAAATAAAATGAAACCACCCCTTGTAGGCACCAAAAACCCCCACCCGATAGAGCAAACCTCAACACCATCGATATGTTTGAATGTGCACACATGCAAGGACAAAGAGCGACATGTAGCCGTGGCCTACAAGTTGCGGGCTGCCATGCCTACGCATCTCAAAACCCCAACCATCGTTCAGCTGTCCTCCATGAATGTAGATATAAATGAATCATATTAATTTTTAACTATTAATATAACCTATATATACTATTATATTAATAATAAATATAATTATATTATATATAATTTAATCTTTATTATATAAAATATATATAATATAGTAATTATATTTTGTATTGTATTTATATATTAATTTTTTTTATTATATAAAAATATAATAATTAATAATTATTAATTATAATAATTTTATATATGTATATAATAGTTTTGTTGAAGAATATAATATATAATAATAATAAGTAGTATAATTATATTATTTATAATTTATTTTTTATTATATAAAATATATAATTATATATTAATTATGCTAATATATACTTAACTACGTAGGGTAAATAATGCGTAAATGTTAAAACCTAAATGTGCTCATTATTAGGATCTTGGCCGTAATTTTCATTTTAATTAACATACTCTAAAACCCTCGTCGAAACCTTATTTTCAGACTGTAGTTCGTCAAATTGGAGAAGTGAAATGAATGAATGAAAGATTTTAATGACGTCCACGAGACTAAACAGTCTATGGGATCGAGATACCGACGAAGAAGAGTTTGGAGGAGTGGAAACCAGTAACGGCAAGGAAAGCAGCAAAAAAAGGACAGAAAACAACCGAGAAAATGGCGAAAAATGATGAACGACTGAGATTCGTTTAATCTTCTTCCATTGATACGGACGTAAGATAGCCGTCGATACGCTTTTACAGGTCGCCTCGTTCATAGAGTGAACGCATACGGCGTAATAATAATAAAAACAGAGAACAGCAAAAAAGCAGAGCAGCCAAATTATTTGTCTGGTGCCGCCAAAATATCCCTCACCGTAAAATAAAAACGGTCAAACAAAAATCACATATGTTTTCGAACCGTGGGAATTAAAATAAAACATAAAACAGCAAAGAAGCAGGGCAGCGGGAGTATGTACACCGGCGCGCAAGCAACTTCTCGCCATCGACTCAACGGGACAAACAGAATCGGTGCAGTGCTTTGGGCATAAGAAGAGGCGGGCGAGGATTAATGAATAAATGCCCGATAGAGCTGAAATGAGCATGTGACCAGGGGATGAGTATATACCTAGTCGAGCTCTAAGCCATGAAATTTGTCGTCATGGAATCAAAGCCTTCAAACCAGATGTTGGTGTCATAGACCCACCAATGTATTTCAAATTATAGCTGCTACAAGACTAGAATGTTAGCCTATGTGTAATTTGCTCTCGCTCAGTGGGAAATGGCTTTTAAGCGCAAAGACAGTTAAACTTATCAAACACACGCTGCGATTATTTCCCAGAATAAGAGAGAAGCAGCAGGAAAAGAAAGTAAAAGCAATCAAAATGGAGATAAAATGTTACACAAATCAGGTCACACGCAGCAGCAACAGCACAAGCTCTCCAAATTCTAGTAAGATTCTGAATTTTTATCACTCAACCATTCATTTTTTCTAGAGATTTACTACTCTTGAATTAATTAGAACATTATTGTATTTCCTTCAAAGCTGTTCATATCATTCAAATGGAGAAAATTCAATGTAACTCAAACCATCAATAATACAATAGCATCATTAACATCTTCTGCAACCCCAAATGCCAACTGGGTGAGTGATCACAATAACAATCACAATGACCCATAACCCATAACCCCTAGACAGTCCACACCCATTGGAACACAATTTAAGAGCTGGATGAAATTCCTACAGCCCGGGTTCAACCTCCAGGAAGGAGCCCATATTCCTAAAACAATGGAAGAATCTGACCTTACCTATGCCATATTTCGCTGGACTGCCGAGCGGAGAACCTACAGACACAACCGCCAAGCATACCAAAATTCAAATCCTAGGAAGGAGCCCATGTCCTAAAACAGTAGAAAAACCCTGACCCTTTCCATGACATATTCGCTGTACTGCCCGGCAGAAAACCTACAGACAACCACCAAACAAACCAATATCAAACCCTAGGAAGGAGCTGGCCTATAACATATCTCACTGGACTACCCAGCAGAGAACCTGCACACACATATTACCAAACATACCAAATCATGATTGAGACAATGGCCTCTGAACAGCAGCCCAAGAATGTGGAGCAGCTCATAGGAGGGGCCTGAATTGGTAGCCAAGCGCTCTTAAATACCATGGTCAATAATTATTGTCAGTACAGGAAGTTGGAGCCTGCCATTGCTGTCATGCCGCTGCGTGAATAGTAGGGAAGAAAGCATGGATTAATATATATGCAGCTATTACAATGTAATGAGAGTAGCGATGACTATATGCCATTATAACAGCAATTACCTCTGGATAGCAATTGTATTTCGAAGACAAAATAATTATGATTAATGCAACGATTTAAAGGCAGCGATGAGAATGTAGCGATTAAGTGTAAAGATAGTATTTAAAGTAAACAAAGGCAGTTGCAAAGATCTGTTTAAGGACAGCGATCTCCCTCAAAAGAGCAATAATATTAATAAATATTAATTATCCCTTAAATGAATGGACATGCCTCTTGGACGAATGCACACCATGAAGGGGGGCGTCTCTCAGCCTTTCACAGATATAAGAAGAAGCAAAGTCAATTGCAATCGGCATGCATGAAGAATAAAGAGTTCTATCTCCGTCTACTAATCAAGCAATCTGCAATTCAGATACACCAATCAGATTTAATATAAGTGGTTGCAGGCATACGGACATTTGATACAGTAAATAGGATCTGGTATGAATTATAATGATAGTGTGCAGCAATTATTTTATGAATAAGTTTTGATTTCTCTCACATGCATATATCATAGTACTGCTGTAATAGATTATATTCCGTTAGAATGAATAGATTATACATATATATTTATATGTCTTACTCTTTATCCTATGATTTGCTACAACTTACGTAAATTTGGACCTTGAGGGACATATCCCATTAGGGACTCTTGTGAAGCCAAGAAACAAGAGGTAACAAAAAACTAGAGGAGATAGCCTAGTAAGAACTTAAGACAAAAAGTAAATAAACTAACCCTGCCCAATTTTGATGGGTTGAGAAAAATCACAGCACATTCCTGGATTCAAAAATTAAACACCTATTTGAACCTTAGCCCCATGATGGAACAAGATGCCGTACAATTTGATATCCTACATTTAGAGTGGTATCCACACCCAAGGGCACCAAAACGTAAAATCATATGATGAATTCACATAGAAACTTATAAAATGATTTGACCGAAAGCATCCACAAAAAGACTTTAAAGAATTAACCCAACTTGAGCAACATGGATCAGTTGAGGATTACATAGCAAAATTCCAAAGGATCTCAGTTAGGGTTTTAGGGGTTGACGAGGATCAACTTACCTACCTTTTTGTAGAAGGGTTAAAGGATTCAATCCAAGGATTGGTAAGTGCTTTAGCCCCTACCTCCCTTGAGGATGCAATCGATAAAGCCCTAAAACTAGATGACACAAACTCAAAAGACAAAACAAGGGATGCACACACAAAACCTCCCTTTAAGAAAGATCAACATAAAAGCACCTTTCTTTCTAATAATGACTATGAGAGGCTTTGAAGGGAAAGATTATGCTTCAATTGTAAAGAAAAGTGGGAGCAAGGTCATATCTGTAAACAAGATGTGGGTAGAAAGAGGAAATCATGTTACAAATGCAAGGGGGAATGGAGGACTGGACATACTTGTAACCGAAGTGACCTAAAAAGGAGAAATTTGTGTTACAAATGCAAAGAAAATTGGGAACCGGGGCACATATGTGGGAAAAGAAGCCAAGCTCATAATATAGAGGTAATATTCAATGAAGAAGCAAGGGAGGAAAGAGACAAAAACCCAAAGAAGAAAATACGGTACGACGAAGGGGAGGAAGAGTATGGAACCTTGGCTTCCATCTCTAAGGCATCAAGACATCATCCTTGTAGAATTCACGGTATTATTAAGGGGCAAAAAGTAACAACTCTTGTAGATAGTGGGACAACCACAACTTTGTTGATGAAAAATTAGCTAAAAGAATGAAACTAGAAATATAAATTTTTAAAGGACTCAACTTCACCTTGGCTGATGGATCTACCACCCCTTGCACAAAAAAGGTTTCACAATTAAGTCTCGTATTAGGAAAGCATTCAATCAAAGAAGATTTCTATATTGTAAACATGGGGGACACTGATGTAATTTTGGGCATGGCTGCACTCATTGGGATGATTCTTCAAAATTGGAATTAAGTTTCCAGCATAATGGACAAGAAGTCCTCTTACGAAGATTAACAGATGGGTCCCCAAGGGTAATATCATCCAAAAGGATGGAGAGAACTTTTAAGCATGGCAAGTGGAATGGGTCGCCCAATGTTTAATCCTGGACAATTCCTCCATTAAAGGAAAATCATTTCATGTTGATGTACAACCACTATTGAACAAACATAAGAAGGTCTTTAGTAACATCCCTCTGAGACTTCCACCATAGAGAGGTTTTGAGCACTCCATTGAGCTAGAGGAAGGGGCAAAGCCTGTTGTTATCACTCCCTACCGCCATCCTCGAAAATACAAAGAAGAAATTGAAAAAGCCATAAAAGAGTTGTTAGAGATGGGACACATCCAACCTAGCTCTAGCCCTTTTGCCTCTTTGGTTGTACTTGCAAAAAAAAAGATGGGACTATGAGAATGTGCATTGATTACAGGGCGCTTAACAAAAAGACGATAAACAATCGATACCCCATTCAAAGGGTCGATGAACTAATCGATGAGCTTCATGGGGTGAAATACTTCTCAAAAACTGACTTACGATCAAGGTACCACCAAATTATACTAAGGAAAGAAGATATACCCAAAACAGCCTTTAGGTGCCATTATGGTCATTTTGAATTTCTTGTCCTACCCTTTGGGCTAACAAACGCCCCTGCCACCTTCCAATCATGTATGAACCATATCTTCAGGGGGCAGCTAAGGAAATTCCTATTGGTCTTCTTTGACAATATCCTAATTTATAGTAAAACTTGGGAGGAGCACCTAAGACATATAGACGAAGTGTTGGGAATTCTTGAGCAACATTCACTATTTGCCAAACTATCCAAGTGTGAGTTCGGGGAGGAAGAAATTTTGTACCTAAGGCGCAAAATTAGTGCTCAAGGAGTTAGTGTAGATGAAGAGAAGATTGAGGCCATAAGGAGTTGGCCAAAACCTAGAACCTTAACACACCTTAGGGGTTTCTTGGACTTTGTAGCTATTATCGAAGATTTGTCAAGAACTTCTCAAAATTGACTGCTCCCCTAATCGATTTGACCAAGAAAGGAGCATTTACCTGGAATGAAGAAGCACAAGCAACCTTTGAAAGACTCAAAGAAGTAATGAGTTCCAGTCCCATTTTGGCAATACTCGATTTCTCTTCACCTTTTGAGTTATATTGTGATGCTTCGGGGGAGGGCAATTGGGTAGTATTGATGCAAAACAAGCACCCCATAGCCTTTGAGAGTAGAAAACTCAAATAAATAGAAAGAACATATTCCATCCATGACAAAGAAATGCTAGCAATCATGCATGCCCTAGCAAAATTTAGAATATATCTAATATGTGGGAGATTTGTAGTAAAGATTGATCATAATAGTTTGAGGTTCTTTTCAAACCAAAAATACTTAAATGATAGACAACAAAAATGGGTAAGCAAACTACAAGCATATGATTTCGACATCGAGTACATGAAGGGGAAAAACAATGTTGTAGGTGATGCCTTATCATGAAGGCCTCACCTTGGTACCATGACAACAGTATCCATGGAATGAAAGACTTCCATACTTACAAAATATGCTAAGGATGCATTCTCAAATGACATAATAGAAGGAAAGGTACAAGATGAAAGATACCGATTTATTGAAGACCTCATTCTTTACAAGAACAAGATATACATCACTCCAAGGTCAAAGTTAAAGAAAGAAATCTTGAAGGTATACCATGACAACCCATCATCCGGACATCAAGGGTACTACAAGACTTACAAACAAATTAGGGAAAGATTCTCTTGGAAGGGCCTCAAAGGGGATGTACTAAAACATATTAGGGAATGCATGGTGTGCCAAAGAAATAAAGAGGAACATACATATCCAGCAGGACTTCTCCAACCCCTGCCTATACTCAATCAGAAGTGGGAAAGCATTTCTATGGACTTCATAACAAGATTACCTAAGGTATAAGGCAAAGATTGCATCTATGTGGTGGTAGACCGCCTAACCAAATATGCACACTTCATGGCCATAATGATGGATTTTAGAGCCCCACAAGTGGTAGAAGTTTTAAGATTACACGGTTTGCCCCGAAACATTGTGAGCCATCGAGATAGTTGCTTTCTTAGCCTATTTTGGTAGGAACTATTTAGACTAGCTAGAACAAAATTAACCCCCAACACCAGTTATCATCCGCAAATAGATGGGAAAATAGAGATTGTAAGTAAATGGTTAGAGAGGTATTTAAGGAACTACGTCATCGGGCAACAAAATGAATGGATTAAATGGCTACACTTGGGAGAGTAATTCTACAACACCACCCACCATATGTTTATAGGGATGAGCCCTTTACAAGCACTATATGGATATTCAACATCTTTTGGAGATTTGATCCGTTTAGTGAGTCGTGTGCCAGGAGCTAAATGTTGAACACTTAGAATACTGAGGGGGGGGAGGGGGCGGTGAATCAGTATTCTCTTAAACCATTCAAACATCAGACATCCAATTACTAATGCATATTCAATTGCAGTAAGGAAAGAAAGCATGAAAACATCCACAACATCACATAACACATGAACACCAGGATTTTTACGTGGAAAACCCAAAATGGGAGAAACCACGGTGAGGGTTAGCTCACAATATATTATAACCAGTTATAGTATATTACATAAATGCTCACTACAGGTGGACTCACTGTCCACAAAGAAAAGGATAGAAGAGAGATGGTGGCTCACAGCCTATTTGAACTATTACAATTGCATCTACAATATGTAGGAATACAGTTCCAATGAAACACAATGACAATCTTCGCACTGATTTTGATTCAACACTCTGCAATGCTCTTCATTCACACAACTTAGATCTTCAACTTCATACTGCTTTGCTCAAATTCACATCACATATTACATGCCGAATCTCTCTCTCCAAAATACCGAAAACAATCCAACTTATATATCTGCATTAAGTGTAACATCAATTAGGTCATTCTAGTTAGATGTAATACCCAAAATGTAACTTGTCGGCTCCAAAACACTTCATCCATATTAGGCGCCACAATTAAAAATTCAAAACACCTTAAGATAGGTTGGCATGGACCTATAATATATCCCATATAAGATAACAGTAAATATTTACCCTTTGCATACCTTCAAACATATTAGGTCGGCTTCGCATAAGACCTAAATACAAAAACCTTCATCTGTGTATCCACATCTTGACACATGGTCCTCAAAACTCGATACCATTTGGAATTCATGCTCTACTAACATCTGGCAACCTAGCTTCAACACTGCAAAGCCAAAAAATTATTTGCGAAGAAGTGCGAAATCTCCCACACAGACACATTGTATAGAAAATGACTGTGAAATGCCAGGCTGAACTCTGTTATTCATATCTCTCAACCTATATGTCCAATCAAGATGAAATCTTGGATTTAGATGCATCTAACATCCACCAAATTAATGTTAGAATCGCAAAGCAAAATATTCCTATGCGAAGTGGTGTGGACCCAAAAGCTGATGCACTGTAACATTGAACTAATAGTTCAAACACTTAGTCAAATTTTCACACAACTGAGCTTTTCGGACCAAAACAACTTGCACAAATAACTTCCTCAGCATCTCAAAAACTTGTTAGGATTACCCAGAGTGATCTGCAACAACAATTTTGAATGTTGACATCAATGACAACACTGTAATACACCGTTATATACAATCCATGCTCATGTTGCCAAACAACATCATCAATGACAAACTTCCTCAAACTTCCAATAATCTCCCCCTTTGTCATTGATGGCAACATGCCAAAAATCTCCAAAAAATACTCTCCAATACTCTCCCCCTTTGACATAAAGGGCAAAGGGCGCCTATACAAAACTGTTTTGACTCTTACCGGAACTCTCCCTGAATTATGTAGTTATATATACAGTTGGGAAAATAATGAGTTGACTCCCCCCGAGTCATGTACCAGAGCAAAAACTCAAAATTGTACTAAAAGACTTCGATATGGTCCGCATAAAGAATCTGAACATAAATGCATAAAAACATAAACAATGAGTCAATCGGAGGTGGTTGATGCCTGTAAATTTAAAAATGAAACATTCATTAATTTTATATATATATATATATATATATATATATATTAGTTTTATTATTTATTTATTAAATATGCACAGATGTAGATAAGGTGGTGCTAAAAAGCACCTTTAATAAGTCAGCTGTGGCCGACCTAACATAATAAGGTCATGACAGTTCCCCCTTCTCGAATTGGCTTGCCCTCAAGCTAACTCAAATTCGGATGCTCAAAGATCTCTACTCCTTCCCATGTTGCATCTTCAAGTGGAAGATTCTTCCATTTGACCAAGTATTCCGGAATGACCTTATCTCTTAGCCTTTTCTCCCTAACATCCAAGATTCTCTCAGGTTCAAGAATCAATTTCCCTTCATCATCAAGTGGTGGCAATTCAAGAGGAGTGATTTGTTGCCCAGGTGCCCTTTTGAGGCATGACACGTGAAAAATGTTGTGAATTCTATTGTCCTTGGAAGTTCCAGCTCATATGCAACCTCCCCAATCTTCCTTATGATTTTGTATGGCTCATAAAATCGTGGCTTCAACTTTTCTGCACCTTTCCTCTTGAGGGTGGATTGTCTATAGGGCTGCAACCTCAAGTAAACCATGTCACCAACCTCAAAAACCCTCTTTGTTTGGCGCCGATCTGCATACATCTTTTGCTGGTTTTGAGTTCTCTGCAAATTCTCCTTAAGGGCATTCAAAATGTCCAGGATCTACTGCACTACATCCCTTGCTTTGGGAATTCTACTACCTGAAAGAATCAAATCCATGAATGAAGTAGCATCATAACCATAAAGTGCCTTGAAGGGAGTCATACCTATGGACATGTGATGTGTAGTGTTGTAGCAAAACTCCCCAAAGTGCAGCCACTTAATCCATGCTGTTTGCTGCCTTGTAACATAGTTCCCTAGGTAGCCTTCAATCCATTTATTCACAATTTCAGTCTGCCTATCAGTTTGTGGATGATAACTGGTGCTTGGGGTTAATTCTGTATTTGTCAATCGAAAGAGCTCTTGCCAAAACAAGCTGATAAATCCGCTGTCCCTATCACTTGCAATATTCTTTGGTAGCCCATGAAGTCGAAAAATCTCCCTAAAAAACAGATCAGCAACTTGTGGGGCTTTGTATTCAAAAGAAATGGCATGGAAATGAGCATATTTAGTGAGCCTATTAACCACCACATAGATACAATCCTTACCTTGCACCTTAGGCAACCTCGTGATGAAATCCATGGAGATGCTTTCCCATTTTTGATCTGGAATGGGTAGAGGCTGCAACAAACCAGCTGGAAAAACATGCTTTGTTTTGTTTTGTTGACATACCAAACATTCTCTAACATTCTGCAATACATCATTTTTGAGCCCTTTCCATAAAAAATGTTTTCTCACCTGCTTGTATGTCTTGTAGAACCCTGGATGATGTGCAAGGGTGTGTCATGACATGCTCTCAAAATTCTCTCCTTCACCTTAGATTCTGGTACAAGATACAGTCTATCCTTGTAGAAGATGAGCTCATCAACCACCCTATACCTATCATCTTGCATCTTCCCATCTATATTGTCAATAGCAACTGGATCCTTAGCATACTCAGGTATTATAACTGCCCTCCAATCAACAAACATATCAGAAATAGAGTAGAAATAAGGCTTCCTAGAGAGTGCATTAATCACCACATTGTTTTTTCCTTTCACATACTCAATATCAAAATCATAGGCTTGAAGTTTACTTACCCATTTCTACTGCCTATCATTCAAATCCTCTTGATTGAGAAATAACTTGAGGTTGTTATGATCCGTTTTGCCCACAAACTTTCCACATACCAAGTATTGCCTGAACTTAGCAAGTGCATGCATGATGGTCAATATCTCCTTGTCATAAATAGAAAAGCCTCTCTTTGTTTCCTTGAGTGTCCTACTCTCAAATGCTATAGGATGTCTATTCTACATCAAGACTGCCCCAATACCTTTTCCTGAAGCATCATATTCTAGAATAAAAGGAAGTGAGAAATTTGGAATAGCCAAAATAAGACATGAACTCATTACCTCCTTAAGCTTATCAAAAGCTTGTTGCGTTGTAGGGCTCCAAGAGAAAGCCCCCTTCTTGGTCAAATTGGTCAATGGAGCTGCAAGTTGTGAAAAGCCTTTCACAAACCTCCTATAGTAGCTGCATAACCACACAAATCCTCTCAAATGTGACAAATTCCTTGGTCTAGGCCAATCCTGGATTGCCTTGATCTTCTCCTCTCAAATGGGGGAGTACCTTGCTTAACCCTCTCGGCCTTTGGAACATTATTAGATCTTATATTGTTCCCTTCACAATGACTCACTATTTCTAGTATAGATAGTAATACTTGATGGTTTCCAACTTTCCTCAGCGTTTTCTCTTTGGGGTTCTTGTTCCCCTTTCTTGGTTATGTGAACTAGTTTCTTGGCCACTTGTGTTAGTTAGTTTTGTGGGATGGAAAGATGCTTGGGTTTCCCTGGACTAGGAAATGGGAGTTTATTTGCATTTTTGTGTCTTATTTGTTTGCAAGATATGGGGGAGTACCTTATTTAACCCTCTCCGCCCTCGACATTGTTGACCACTTGTGTTGGTTAGTTTTGTGGGATGGAAAGATACTTGGATTTCCCTGGACTAGGAAATGGGAGTTTATTTGCATTTTTGTGTCTTATTTGTTTGCAAGAGATGGGGGGAGTACCTTATTTAACCCTCTCCACCTTGACATTCTTGACCACTTGTGTTGGTTAGTTTTGTGGGATGGAAAGATGCTTGGGTTTCCCTGGACTAGGAAATGGGAGTTTATTTGCATTTTTGTGTCTTATTTGTTTGTAAGAGATGGGGGAGTAGCTTATTTAACCCTCTCCACCCTCGACATTCCTTGATGAACATTATTAGATCTTGTATTGGTCCCTTCATAGTGATCGATGGTGGCACTAGTGACTTCACTATTTCTAGTACAGACATTGATACTTGATGGTTTCCGATTTTCCTTGGTGTTTGCACTTTGGGATTCTTGTTCCCCCTTCTTAGTTATGTGTAGTAGTTTCTTGACCACTTGTGTTGGTGGTCCTTTGCTGTTTTGTATTTCTTTACTTCTGTTCTTCCCCTTTGTGGGGGACCTTCTAGGTTTCTCTTCCTAGAACATACTATTGTAAACCGCTGTTCTCTTGAGTACCATTAACCTACTTTTGGTCATCCATGGACATTAATATAATTTCTTTCACCTGGTTAGAGGGAACTCTACCCTCTTGTATGGTTGTCATGATGAGGTTACCACACAACAGTGTGTAAGTCTTCTGCTTCGTGCATTGATTTCATATGATATGAATGTTATTTCATTGTGTTGCAACATCTCTAGTGTAGAGGTGTGCATTGTGGCATGTTTGTGTTGCAGAAAATTTGTTTGTCTGTTTGTTTACTGTTAATGTCTGGGCAAAAGCTCGGAGCATTGCATGCGCGACCACATCAAAGTTCAATTTCACAAATCCCTGCGGGTATGGAATACACTTGCCTTTTGATTTGTCCACTCAAGTAGTTTGAACACCACGAGCCCCATGAATTGAGGGGGAGGGGATCTCTAATAGTTTCCACTTCTTTAGCATTTGATTATCCCAAGGAGGGAAGTTCCCGTTTTTCTGAGAGACTTGTTTTACCCAAGTCATCACTGTCTCTGAAATTGGCATATCCAATCAAAAGAGTACATCTTCAAAAGAAGAGTTTTTATTTGAAAATATTCCATTATTTCTTTCCCCCCAGATATACCAGATCAGGAGGGAGGAGGGAGACACACCCGAAGATTGCTTTGGGTACAGCATCAACCAGCCTTGAAACAATTGTAGCAGGATTTGAGGGAGAACACCATTCCATGTAAGACGGACACACAACCATGCTCAACATTTTGTGGCAAAGGAGTGGTGGAGAAATAGGTGATCAACATATTCATTGTCATATGCACTGAATACACACTTGAAGGCTCCGGTAAGACCTAATCTAACCAGCCTGTCACCAGTTAGTACTCTGTTATGTAGGGCCAGCCACACACCACTTATTCTTTTGCCACCAAGAAGCCCAATCTGATAGAATTCTTTCCAGTCTTTGACCTGGACTATCTTTAATTATCCTCCCTTCCACTAATTAATATCTTTCTGTGGGCAAGCTCCTCCTTTAGCAGCCGTTTTTGTGATTTCTGGAAGGGGGCAGTCTTCCAAATCCTTCCAATTAACTATTTTGAGCTCATTCTCCTGAGTGATGGAAGAGTAACCCTTGACTTTTTTAACCCCATGCTGCAGATACTTAAGTTATGGCTTCTCTGTGTATTGACTAGGATAGGGAAACCATTCCATGACTGCTTCCAGAAGAGGGCTTTGGTCCTATCCAGAATTAGTCTAGATGCCATATGATTTATATATGCACTTATGAATTTTTCTTCTGTTCACAATTTTCTTCACTATGTGTATTCATTCTTGGGGTATAAGACTTGAAGACATAATTACTCTCACAGAATTTTTCTAGGTCTAGGACAAAGTATAAATTCTTCATTTTAGAAGCTGCATTCTTTATTGTTAGACATAGTCAAAGGTTCTCAATGAATCGGATTTTCCTCAAATATTGCTGTTTCTAGTAGGAACCATGTCTTACAGATTTATTGTAATAATACAACATAAATGTATTGTTTAGAAGGATTTTCTGTTATCCTGCTTGCATTAATTTCTCTTGACTGTTTGGTTTTGTTGAGATGACTACAGTGGTAGATGCAAAACAAGGCAAGGAGGATCTCAACCATGGTAAAAGTCTTTTGTTAGACAAGTCCAAATTCGATCTGCAGTTACAACTTTTGGCTCTACAGATTCCTCAAGAAATATGTAGTATTGCGTCTCGAATTTTGCATGGGTATGAATATTAATCTCTTCCAAGCTTGTGGTTACCCCATCAACATGCTCTTTCTACTTTCTCAGTTTGTTTACAAGACATTAAATTTGTAATTGGTTAATTCTGTAATCAATAATTAACGAGAAATTGCACAGACTTAAGTCAGATAACATTCTGATCAAAACAACATTATGTAGTGCATATTGTAGACATAATTAATTTAGTATATAAGATTCATATAAATAGATCGATTTTTAAGAGTTAAGGTTGCTTATTTTGCAATAGAGATTGATTGATCCTAGTTTACTGCATGATACATTGGAGAATGGTCAATGATAGCCAGTAAAGTTAACATCAATTTACCAAGTAATTCTGTGATCATGGAAAGACATATGGCATCTTGATGATAACAATAGGAATTACTAATCTTTGTTATGCTTTGAGAATGGAGCATTTTAAATTACTAAACCAGTACTGCTAATATAATAGATGGACTTATAGTTCAAAAACTTGCAACTTGATAAAACTAGGCAGATCCAATTTTGACTTGGACTTGACAAGTTGGCAAATTAAATTATGTATAAACTCATTAACTTGGCAAAACTCTCTAGGAATTGCTAAAAACTTGGCAAAACTTAGGTAGATGGGTTAATGAGCAGTTTTCTTGTTTCCTGTTTGACAAGTTTTTATGCTATGGATGGACTAATAAGTTTTTAATATATGCATGCATTCAATTATTTATTGCCATATATACATGTAGCATAAATATATATTCATATGTATATGCACACACACACACATATATATATACATACACACACACATATATATATATGTGCATATACATAAGAATATCTACTTATGCATACATGTATATGCATAAATACATTTACGTATATATATGTATATGTGCATATACATTAGAATATATATTTATACGCACATGTATATATATGTGTGTGTGTGGCAATAAAACACTGAATGCATGCATATATTAATAACTTATTAGTCCATCCGTAGTATAAAAAGTTGTCAAACAGGAAACAAGAAAACTGCTTTTTAGTGTATATATAAGTCAATCTTTATATCACTTTAGACTCTAGATCAACACTGAGAAATGTTAAATATCTTTGAATATCTGAATGTCATCTGTTATGTGGATTTTGAATGATCCCTCCATTGGCATTCAGGATTGCAAAATGACTTGGAACCTTCAATGATCAATCTTTAGCTATATTTGTGTGATGACAAGCAAGAATGAATAGTTTTTTTCTTTTGCATTCAAAATGAGGTAAATAAGTTTGTTTTAGTGTTCAATTGGATGACACTTTAAGGCTTAAAGCTCATGATTTTTGTGTTTTATTGTCAAACTAAAATTCATGAAAGAAAAAAACAAATATAAACTATAAAATAATAAACATGCTTTTTCTTGTGGGTTTGTTTTTGATTCACCTAGGCTTGCTTGTCCCATAGTTACAAGATGCAAACTTGGCTTGGATTGGTTTGGATGTTTTTTGACTTGAACTCAACACTCAGACTCAAACTCACCATTTAGACCTAGATAGACTCAAACTTACCTCTTAGAATCAGATTTGTTACTTAAAGTTGTCACTCATTTTTTATAGTTATGTTTTTTGCACTCTTTTTGGCACTTTTGCAATTGTGTTTTGCACATTTGGTCATGTTTCCAATTGTGAGCACGAGTGACGAGTTTTTAGGCCTCTTTACAAATGGGGTGATTAGTTGCAAAGGGAGTTGAGTCTTGGTCTATGGGACTCACCTAGGCTTGCTCACCTTGGGACTCATAAAGTTTGGGTGACTTTGAGCGAGTCTTGCAACTATGTCTAGGCCAAATACATTCCTATTTGACAAGACCATGGATGGCCCCACAGACGAATCAATCTGGTACTTGAATCTGGGCCTATAGGGCGATGGACTGGCAACATAGGACATTGCACCTAATCATCCCATAGTCTTGTTATATGTAAAATCAATGATTTCATTGAGGTTTAGAAATTTTTGATAAAGATGAAGTTCAAAAACTCTCATTCCAAAATTAACTTTACAATTCAACTTTATGAACTAATAAGTCTTCAAAATCAGCATTTGACTCTTTGGCTTTAAAACATATCATAAGTTTTATCACACATCATGGAAAATAGACCAAGTACCACTTTGCTGCCTACAAATATCTTCTGGAAATGGACCCAGACAAACAGGGCACCTGGCAGTAATATTTGGTGGCATTACCTTTCCTGCTAAAGAGAAAGAAGAAAGCGGCATCCCTCGTATGCAAGCCAAACAGTCCTTGATCTGTGTAAAGATTATTATATTTGTTCGTGTGATATGAATCATATGATGTTACATTGTGAGTGACCATTGTGGCTGTGCTTATTGATTGTGCTGCAGATGATTGGGAATTGAAGATTGTAACAGAAGGTTGAACCAAATCATTGGTTCTTTGGGAGGATTACAAATGCAACTGAGTGGATATCTGACTGTCTGGCATTAGTAATGTATATGCATTAAAGTGTTTAGAAGCTTGTCCAGTCTCTTTTGACACAGTGACTATGCATGCTAGAAAATGCACCTAAAATATTGGCAGTCTCTGGAAAATGGGTTCATTTACTTAGCAGTTTGTCTGCTAGATGAGAAGCTTGAGATTGGAATTGAACTTCTCAAAACTTCTATGAAAAAAGCAAAGCCTATTACTAAGATTGAGGTAAACATTAAGCTGCGAGCAGATTATTCTTGATTATGCATCATGTATATTACTCCTTGAAAGCATAAAGTAACATCTAATAATAAATACATTTATTATCCTGTTCTCAAATTATGCAATTTTTTGGTTTGCTTGACATTTTTTTGATCATGTGGGTTTATAAAAATAAGTATTAACGTACAGATGAGATGACGAGTATTATACTATAAGGTGTCAGATATGCAAATACCAAAGGCTTATCTTTCAAGGGAGATATCCATACAAATAATTAACATCCAGTATGATTAGCTTCATAACAACTATGATATTCTAATGCTTGGTATTTATACAGGTATTTGTTAGACAGACCACGTGTTAAACCTGTTGCACAAGATCCTTCAAATGAGAAGGCTCGACTTCTAATTTTGTCAGAAAGCATCAAAGATCCAGGTAAACAAAATACACCCCTAATGTAGCATTTGTTTTTTCAATCATCCAATACAAATAACATACATGCAAATACAGAGAAAGGATGTTCTGAATGATGTTATTTCTATTGTATCTTATGCTATGTATTATTTGTTTTGTTTGATATAGAGGGGCATCTATTTATGGGGGTCCAGCACCAAATATTCATATGTACAAAATTAGAGATTTTGAGAAAATGTTATTTGAAAACAGGTTCTTCAAAAATAGGCTGAGAAGTCAAGTTAACTGATAAATCTGGTATAGTTTCTCAGGAACATATGTCAAAATTTATATTCAATCATGACAACAGAAGCACCTGCGATTGCAGACTAACCCAAATTGGATGCTTGGCAGCATGCCCAGAAATACATCCTGATATCTGTCTGTCTACCTGTCGATTGATTGATTGATATGTCTGTTGATTGATCTATTCATCAACCTATCTATCTATTTGTTGATTTATCAAGCGGACAATCTACAACTGATCTATTTATAGACAGCATAATAGTCTAAAATCCTAAACCAGAACCTAAACAGAGCTTAGACAAACGACTGAGTGGACAGCACAATACAGCACGATAAACTTTCGTTGGCCATTAAGATGAAAAAGAAGTAACAAGCTACTAAATCTTCTTTAGATCTATTACATAAGACATTAGATCTTTCAGATATTTCTGGCTTTTGTGATTGGTTGTGACAGCTGCAATCTACTGTAGCCAAACTATTCTCATTCCTTAAAGATGAATCTGATAAGATAATACCATTGCAAGGTGGGACAAATGCAGAATTTGTTTGTCCTAACTCCTAAGCATCAAGGGGAAGCTATGGGCAAACTGAAAAGCTGAAAATGGAACCTGTTTCTGATAAAAAGAGAGGAAACTTGCAAAGTTCCATTGAAGCCTTAATCTTCTGTTAAGGTGTAAGAGAAACAACCAGAACTGAAAACACAATATGCTGTGAGTGAAACTATAAAAATGAAATAAACCAAATATGATCCTCTTGTTACCACTTCTCTGCTTATTTGTATGTATGCCCAACTGCCCTTTACATATTTGAGAATCTTCTGAAGAAACAATCTAAGGGTCAGATTGAGTTAAATTTTTATTATTATACATTAAAAGTCAACTAAATGGCTGTTTTGGACAGAATTTGAAAAATTCTCAACAATCTATTTATTGGTATTTTCTACATTTTTCTTATTTTACTTTTTTGAGGCCCTTTGAAGTTTGAAGTCAAATTTGGTGATGCATCAGTTGAACCATGCTTATGTTACAGTCCAACAAAGATAAATTAGGTTGTAACTTAAGTTTAATTTAGTTTTCCAATACATATGCAAACATTGAATTTCAAGACCACTAGGAGCTATGATCCCAACAAGTAGGCATATTAAAATTAAATAACAAACTTTTTCATTTTTTTCATTAGTGTGTCCTTAGCTGAGTGCTAATTTCAACTTCCAAGGACATGGATCACTACCAAATGAGGTAACTCTTTGCTTTTCAGCTTCTCACCAAGAGCCCTGATTTACTATTTTTAGTAAGTTTTTTATTTCTTGTATTATAAGCTATATTATAGCTGAATTCGAATCATTTAATCAGAGTAGAAGGTGTTTATCTCTCTTATAGAGTTTTCTCATTTTGTATAAGCTCTCAGTTGAAATAAAAATTTATTTTGTTCAGCTATTCATTAACTGTCAATCTTGTTTTATTTGAGTTTTGTTCAATTGCTGCTTATAATACATTAAGTTCCTCAACTAGTGTATTGCCCCTTGAATTGCCAGCTTAATTCAGATCATGATGTAGCCCTTTGTTTATAAGTATATGCTTTCAACCTAAATGGATGTTAAACTTTAACAATTTTATTTACAGTAACAGTCACATTTATTGTGTCTTGTTTCTTAGGATTGTTCGTTTAGATGGCATTTCTCTTTTTCAAGATTTATTTGGTATTCCTGTCCTCTGCTGTAAGCGGTTCCGAATTTGCAGTGTTTGGAAAAGTAACATTGAAATTGCAGTGTTTGGAAAACTAATCTTTGCATTGTGCTACCAGTTTCATTAGAGTTTACCAGGCTAGAGTGAAGTAATTACATATGGGTTTAGGGTGGCATTTGTTTGGATTACCAAGATTCAATAGTTGGTATCTTGTAAACTTACTGTTCTTATTTCTGGTGCACAATGTTTGTAGATTACTGTTAGTACTGCTGATATTTATTTTTATGTTTATGAAACAGGGTTAACTGAAGTGGCAGAAGATAAACTTGAATCTTTGAAGAAAGTGTGTGATATTAGAGTGGTTCCATATTCGCTAGTGCTTGGATACACGTACTGGACAGCTGGTAATTTGAGTAGCAGTTTGTTGTGATTTTTCTGATGCATTTTACACCTTTGTTGGTTGCAGATACCATCATTAAGATTTTGTCTGCACAAACAGTAACATGGCCTATAGGCTCAGTATTTTCCTTGAGATTTGGCTTTGCCAATATTGCTAAAGTGAGCAGTACACTTTTGTGAGAATTGAAGACATAGGATGAGCCTTAGAACTGATAATGTTTTCAAAATTTGAGGTAATCACCTCTGTCAATGTCTTCCTCACAATGCACATTTGAATGAGGGCTGGTTTGTCACCCTTTCTAAGAATGAGCTCCATGGGATTGATCACTTGGTCTACCCATTATTAGTGTTGGTTCCACGCATAGCAACAAAATGCTTTTGGGGAAAAAATTGGCAAACCAAAAGTCTAAGATTTTTTGAAAAAATCGGATTACAAAAGATGTAAAAAATTGTAGAAAAAGAGACAAAAATTACTTGTTTTTGAAATTTAAAGGCATTTCCATAGCGTAGAGATATATAATGCAAATAAAATAGAGAGTTTAACCCATGAATTGTAGAAAATAGATTTTTGTTGTTTATATTCGATCGCTGATTACATTGCATTGCACAAAGCATACTTCACAATGCATAAATAATAACTAAACGCCAACAGTTGACAAAATTTCAATTACAATATAGTTTGTACAAATTCAACCTATAAACTAAATAGTAAATATAAAGTTTTAAAAAATCAAATGGAGCCAATGACTTGTTACTACAAATAGAGCTATGCTAGAGGGTTATAGGCCTTGATGATGAAGCTCCTAGGTTAGAGCCTCTCCTAAGCCGTTCAATCTTATGAGTGTCCAAGTTGTCCTGCGTTAGGATCTCAAAATCCTTAGGCTCAAGAAAGTCATCATCAAAAACAATCCACTCAAACTTTGGATCAACCTCATCAAGGTCAATTGGTTCGTCATCCTCAATAGTACCTAGTTTTGTCCATGTACAAATTAGTCTTTGCCTTACAAGTGAAAAACATAATGAAAACAATTACAACTATGATTGCAAGTATACTAAAAATCTAACCTTGAGCTTTCTTTAGCTTCAAGCGGAGGTTGTGGTGAATAAACACCAGGTCATTCATCCATTGTTGTGTTAGACAGTTGCATTTCTTCAAATGTATGTGTTAAAAAACACTCTAAGTATGCACACAAGTAGATGAATTGCATGGCTGGCTCAAAATGCATCTAGCCATCCATCTAAGATTTTTGGTTTCATGACCAAAATAATCTCACCATTGCATTGAAAAACGCATTATTTGGAGATGATATCATGTAAGAATATTTTAGAAACTTAACACATTTAATGTATGTGTCCAAAAATAGAGAGACTATCAAAAGTTTGACTCTATTACTTGGTTTGAAGGTCATTTTGCTATCCATGACATCCTTAGATGAGAGAAAACCCCTTACTCGCTTGTACATTGGCAACTTTGCCATAGCTTCTTGCAATGCTTTTGAGGTAGGAAACATTTTCCCCATGCATATGAACAAGACATGTGTGACCTCACCATCATCATGTTTGAATGAAGAGTTATAGAACAACGTTAGATTAAGATAGTATCCTACAACATGGTGAAGAGAATGCATTTGTTGATTCCATCTTCTATCAATTATGTCCCATAATGGCATATACCTTTCCCTGTTATTTTCCATCCTACCTCTCATCACCTCCTTGGCCCTATCCATCCACTAATCTATCGCCTAATACAAATATCCTTTGGGGGATTTATCCCCATTCACTAATCTCAAGACTTTTACTAGATGCTCTGAAAATTCTACAACTTGTTCAACTACATCTCAAAAACTAGTAGAATAAATGTACTTTGCCATTGCTATGCCATCTGCTTGATTTGTGAAGCTAGACTCGATCCACTCATTTGAAATAAATATTTGTTTCAAATTCATTTTTTGTTGGCAAAGAGTCTGTATTGCAAGGAAGTGTGTTGCAAATCTTGTCATCTTGGTCGAACTAACTCCTTGCCCTCTTTGAAAGAGCACATCAAACACAAAACCATTGTGTGATTATAGATAAATTTGGTAACTATGTGAGCCTTTTGCAATACCTCCTTAACCCATTCAAGTGTTTCGATGTCCTCTAGGGTTTGATCAAGGCAATGTGTTGCACATGGGGTAAAAAATAGAGGGGTATTTGTCTATTAGGAGTCTCCTAGTAGCAACACAAGCAGCAACATTGTTTGTAATAAACTGAACCACATTTTTTGGCTCTACAACTTTGACCACCAAGTCAAACATCTTGAACAATGTAGCTCCAAATTTGATTGTGTTTGATGCATCCACATAATTCAATAATATTGTGCCAATATCACAATAGACAAGGAAGTTGATGAGGGTTTGGTTCCTTCTATTTGTCCATCTATTTGACATTATGGTGCAATTGGTCTTTTCCCACTCTAGTTGATGCTCATTAACAACATCCTTAGCATCTTGTACTATATCATTAGTAATTATATGAATAATTTATATAATTATCTAGAATAATTTATTAATCTTCATAATTATATGAACTTAGTAAATATAATTATCTAGAATAATTTATTAATCTTTATAATTTACTTTTTAACGTAATTGTTACAACAATATCCTAATTTAGCTTGGATATTATTAGTAAGATTATAATCTTTACATTTTTATATCATCTATTGTGATGTCCCCAACTCAAGTCATGTGGCTTAACGATGCATGGCCTGTTCTTTCGTTGGATTACCCAAGAGGAAGATGATGTAGATCATTATTGGGTAAGTGTGGAGTCTTTGGTTTGTATCCTATTCTGTTCTTAAGTTGTGGGCACCTCTTTTGATGCAACTTAAGTGATTCCTAGCCTAAGGACTTAAGTTTTTCCCCTTTTTAAGTTTAATGACTTAAGGGACATGTACATTAAGTGATTTTATTAAACATGTGCCAAAAAGGTCAAGGAGGGGCATGGATTTGAGCTTGTTGAAGGGTTATCTATTTGCAAACAAAATTTCAGAATTTTCTATTGCATATTCTTTGGAGATGTCATGTTTTATCCACTATCCCTATTTAGGGATATTACATCTATTTCTATCATTTTAGTAGCTTTTAGCATGATATATTATATTAGAATATTGATATTCTTAAAGGCATATTTATCTATAACAATTAAGATTTTCGTGACTTTATAACATTAATATAAATAGTTTTTTATAATATATATAATAATTCCTAACATTGCGATTCCTTTTAATATCCTCTCTAATTATTATTTTAATTTGAAATTTATTAAAATTAAACGATTTAGAATTATCTTCATACATAATTCTTTAGCATTTGTATTTTTACAATAATGTAGAACCATTCCTTGTTTTCTTTGGAAATTAATATATTGTATCCTTCTTATTAGAATTTTTTTAATGTTTCCATTAATTTAAAAATTAATTTTACAATTATAAGAATAATTAAATTTCTTTTTTTAATTTATATGTTTGTATTTATTTGAATATCTTCATTAATTCATTTCGTTTCACTTTTTCCAATTTTAAAGTTTATAGTTTAGTTTTAGCCATGGTCCATAATTATTAGTAATATTTTACAACTTAACATTCTTAATTTTTACAATATTATAATTTTACAATAAAGTAATTTTAATGCTTTGTTAATACCAAAGCATATCATTCTACTTCCTCTCTTTTTAATTTTTTCTATTTGGTATTTGCTAGTGTTGCTACATCCTTCCCAATTGCTCTTGGTTTCTGTGTAACATCTTGCTTCTCCCTCTTTTTATGGGCTTAATTCTGCAGTTTTTCTCATCATGTTTTCCTCTTCTTGATGATGGATCATAGAGTGTGATCCAAAACATTGATTCAAAAAGTTGTAGGGTTTTCTGCCAGAAGCATTATGATACATTTTGATGGAGTATAGAAATATCATCTATTAAAATTGGTACAGCCCAAAAAGGTAAAGAATGGAGAGGATCAGCTCATCCAACAGCTTTCTGAGTTGTTTGAAGAGCCCGAGGGGTTGTCTCGTCACATGGCAATAGAGCATGAGATCCAACTACTATCTGATTGTGCTTTTTCAAACACAGGTCTATATTGACAAAGCCTAATTGAAGCGAGTGAAGTCAAGATGTAGCTGAAAGCTGTCATTGAACAAGGAGTGATTATATCAAGTACTTCATCTTGTGGTTCTTTGCTTGCAGTGGTGCTAGAAAAGGATGGAACTTGGCAGATTTGTGTGGAATATAGGGCCTTGAACAAGATTACTGTCAAGAATAGGTTTCCACTACTAAGAATAAATGATCTCTTGAATCAGCTGCATCATGCCAAACACTTTTCCAAGCTTGATCTCAAATCCAGATATCACCAAGTAACCATCAATGAAGAATACATATGGAAATCAATGTTCAAGATAGGGCAATGACTCTACAAGTGGCTTGTGCTTCCATTTGGTTTGTGTGATGCTCCAGCGGCCTTCATGTCGTACTTATAGCACTCATGGATTTATGTGTCATAGAGTATTTGGATGATATCCTTGTTTATTAGGACATATGAGGTGCACTTAACTCATCTCATGCAAGCCTTACAAATTTTGAAGGAGAACAAAATATTGTTGAATGGAAGGAAATGTGAGTTTTCAAAACAATCACTTTCCTATTGTGGGTATGTGATTGGTAGTGGGGAATCAAGATTGACATAACACAGATTGAGGCAATTGTCAATTGCCAAAGACCTTTCAATATCACCAAAACTAGGAGTTTCATTGGGTCTGTGCAATATAGGAAGAAGTTTGTTGAGGCATTCTCAGCTATAGTCATATCTTGGCATGCCATAACAAGGAGTGTATAGTGCTTGAAATGGGGCAGAAAACAGCAAAGCGTGTTTGAGGAATTGAAGAATAAAATCAGTCATGCAACCTTTCTTGCTTTGTGTAATTTGCAACATTCATTTATAGTGGAAGTGGATGCAAGTAACTATGCAAGGGTGAACACCAATATGTTGCCCTTGAGAGCTCTTTTATAGTTCAGTCCTAAATAATTGCACATATGACAAATAAGTGTTTACTCTAGGCCAGGTGGGGAAAAAGTGGAAGCAATACTTGATGAGCAAGGAAACCATTGTCGATAGGGATTGTCAACCTCTCTAGTATTTGTAAGCACAAACCAAACTACAAGAAGCAAGGCATTACGAGTGGATGGAGTATTTTGCAACAATGCCATGTAGTAATCAAATACAAATCGGTTGTGACAGATAAGATGGCAGATCTGTTGTATAGGCCACATCTACATTCAGCTGTTGGCACTCCTTCTCATTTGGAACCCTTTGCCAAAGAGGTATATTGAGATGATAATGAGCATGATGAATACTTTAGTGAGGTATACAGGCAAGCAAAAAGACGTTATTTTCTCAATGAGGGGTTGCCATACAAGTTGGGAAGTTGTGTATACCAAAGGAGAGGAGGTTGCTGATCTTGCGTGAGGCTCATGCCTCAAAAGTTGCAGGTCATTGTGGTGTTGCAAAGTAGTTGGTCGAATTTCAAATGTATGTGTTTTGGCCACATATGCAAGTAGATGTCTCAAGGTTCACTCAGAGTTGCAAACTATGTTGTATAAGCAAGCCACTAATCAAAAGTTGGGGCTGTGTCAACCACTTCCAGCACCTTCCAGGCCATGGGAAAGCATCTTAATGGAATTTGTATGTCTTCCCATGTCCAAGAGAGGGCATGATTACTTGTTTGTGGTGGTGGGTAGATTTAGTAAGATGTGTGTGCTTATTCCTTGCAAAAAGACTCTTTAAGGTCTGTGAGGTGGTGGAACTGCTTTTTTCTCATGTGTGGGTTTACTTTGGGTTATTGGAAAGCATAATATCAGATCATGATGCTAGGTTCTTGGAGAAATTTTTGGTGTACACCATGGGAGAAGATGGACATTCAATTGAAGTGTTCCACCGCTTTTCATCCTCAGCTCTTGATAGGGTATAATTAGAAGAGTGTGAAGTCATGGATTGAGAAATTGGCATATAGTCAGCACTCTTACAACATGGCAGTTCATACATTAACTAGTTTGTCACTGTTCGAGGCATGTTTTGGTCTCAAACTGCCTAGTCCCTTTGATGTTGCTACTGGACAGACATACCAAGAATCAGAGAATGTGGATTCCAAGGTTAACAAAGCTGAAAGTTCATTGAAAAAGTTCAGAAAATACATCTCCAAGTTTGTGATGAATTGAGGGAATCATAAGCAAGGTACAAAAAGTGTGTGATTAACATCTGGTAGATCAGCAAGTCAAGGTTGGTAATTGTGCTTGGCTGTACTTTGGGAAGGGTAGATTCCAAGAGAAAACAAGGAAGCTCAAGCCCTTAAGATATGGATCAAGTGGAAAAAATGCTTTTTTCTTGGATTTACCAGCATACACGAAGAAAAACTTTGTTTATTTGAACCTACAATGCTTGATGAAGAAGAAGACCTATTGTTGCCTCTGATAGATGAATTAGCTCCAAGTAGCCAAGAGGGAGTTGGAAGGACATGGTTCTTAACAGGAAAGAGAGAAGGATGAAGATGGAAGTACAAGAGATCTATTTGATTGGGTTGAAAAGGCAGCTACTGAGTAAAGAAAAATGGTGTCTGAAGGAGGATGTGGGGAAGGAATTTCCTCACCTGGGAAGTCCCTAAAGCTTGAAGGGACCAAAGGCCTCTGCAATTGGGAGGTGGGATTTGAAAACAGATTTGAGAAACATGACCAAGGGCTCAATTGTCACCACATTTAGTCAAAGAGTAGTTGTTAGACACCAAATTCTTGTAAAAACATGGCATGACAATTTTGAAGCTGATGACTTGATACTTGGTGCAGAAGACAACTTTGTGATGGTCTGAAACATCTCAGAGAAAGGAATAGGGGAAGAAATGTTGGATATTTCAGTTGATGAAACTTCCTGTTTTGATCAAGAAGTGGTTTCATAACTGCCAAGGTTTTTTTGTAATTGATTTGGTGTCTTTGTAACTGTCCCAGAGGTTTTGTAACTGGCTGCTGCTTTTTTCAATGGTTTCATTCTGTGAGGAAGTTGGAGAGTTTTTTATGTTGTCTCTTCCATATCTGAGTGTCTCAACCAGATTTTTTTGCCCAATGAGGACTCCAAAGACTCATAGAAGGACAAAGAACATCTGGGCCAAGGATTGCTCTCATTCTAATCTTCTATAAGTTCATTTTTGATTGGTCCAAGTGAAGTACAAAGATTTTTTCCTTGGAGTTGCAACCATCTACAGGAGTAGGAGCATGTTGTAAATGATTTATGGGTTCCAGTACATGCTTGACGCAATGATACACTTTAAGTCAACTGGAAATTAGTGGCATAAGGATTTTTGATCACTCTTCTATAGGTTTTGATGTTTGCTACTGCTCTTTGGATATGTTTAGCTTGTTTTCTCTTTTTCTTGCATAGATGAATAACTTACTGAACTTTCTAAGCAATTTTTGATCGATTACAGTATTAGGAAGTGATTATGGAGTTGATATAAATGTAAATCAATAGTTGAGAATTGTTAGGAGAATTACTTCAACTTTTTATGGATTACTAGATACATATATAAAATTCAGAATGCCAAGGAGGCTGGGTTGGTCAGGGAAATGCAAGAGGAGGCTCCAAGAGAAGTGAATAAATTAAGTTAAAAATACAGAAAAAGGTTTGATATCTTAAATTTGATATTCTTATTACTGACCAAAGTTTGGTGTTTACCCATTTCAATCTTGGAAAAGGCTACCTGAACATACATACATACAAACTTAACTTTTGTGAGACATCATCTCAAGTCATAGGAAAACTGGTATGAGAGATATTGAATGTGACAGTGAGGGCAATGTGTGTTTAATGCTATTAATACAGTGACAGCTACAAGCAAAATTCTGAAGCTGTTTTTACTGACATAGAGCTTTTTATTTGATATTATTCTCACTGTCAATGTGTGTTTAATGCTATTAATACAGTGACAGCTACAAGCAAAATTCTGAATCTGTTTTTACCGACATGGAGCTTTTTATTCAATATTGTTCTATTCATCTATTTTTTGAGTGAAATTTGCATTTTTGTAATGTAGCTAAATTGTAGGAAGCTGCTACATCAGATGCATTTTAAGTTGCAGCAATTACTACATGATACGATCTCCCTAGTGCCCTTTTGCTTTCATTGACATTCACTGCAGTGCTATATCAGACCCTGTATTGTATCCAATCCTGCATGTCATACACAAAGATCACTCTCAATAATAAATTAATAATTAATAGACGCTCAGAAAATGTTTGTTCCTAATTTAGTATGGATTTTCTTGTCTTAATTTATCTGCTAAATTTCTGATTTCTATTTCATGCTCTTCCCTAGAACACTAAAGGTTTCTGGCTTCCACGCTTCTTCTAACTGACTTCAGGAGTATGTAATGGAGTTTACAAATTCATACAGCTGAGGAGTAAAAAGGATGTTGTAGAAGGGATTTATTCAGAAAGATAAAGGCCCTAAAGCCCTTCTGCTTGCATGTGCAAACTTCTAATGTTCTCATCCTGAGGTTTACTATTTGGTATTCTTTTAATTGATTTCTTTCCTAACCTGAACAGTATTATTGGAGACAGGAACATCTACAACATGGCTTATTGTCTATTTTTGGGTGTACATGAAGCAGTTGCAGTGTTTGCACAGCGTGTGGATAGAAAAAATTCTATATTAACCAAAAGTAATCAACAGGCCATAATGACACCCTACTGGCTGGTGGAGTAGATGAGTTTACTGTTTAACGGCCTTGAGAATTATTTAATTACAATGGCTACATCACTTGAGTGACATCTCTTTAGTGTGGATTTTCAATTGCTGATATTGTCCTCTTCTCTTCATTGAAATGATTGTCCAGCCACAATCATCTCTGATATTCTGCCTAATTTCCTGTGACAACTTTTGACTTACTTCCAAATATTCATTTGGTCCCAGCTTTGAACAGCTTTAACAGAACCCTGGCGTCATCAGACATGGCAACTATGATATCTGCGTTCTCTTGCTAGATCAATGACACTAAAGAAAAAAAATGAGTGGTAAAACAGAGGTTTCAAATTTTTGTAATAATAAAATTTTATAATTTGTGGATGGTGGTTTCTGTAGGATAAAATGGCTACAAAACATCAAGGGTAAAATAGAGCAGATATATTAATCCCTGATACAAAATCCTTGTTATTGGAATGGACAATAATAATGTTCTCATGGTGTGGAAATTCCCTTTTGACACTTATATTGAAAACAATTGACATTTATACACTTTTATTACATGCAGATCATATTCTGAAGGAAATCTTACCCCCTGGAATGGAAGTTCCTTCATCATTTGAAACTATAGGTGCCAAATCTAATTTTTCTCTTAGTAATGGTTTTTTCTATTCCAGAATGGCCAAAAAGTTGTGCTGAGTATTTCTTTACATTTTTATATCGCATTTGCACTAATTTCATTTCTTTACTTATTTTTATCTGATGATGGGCACCGTATACTTCTATATTGAAGTTATTTTTGAATGCCATTTCTAAATGATAAATACTAATATTCAGAGCATCCTTATTTTTATGAATAGATGTTTTTCCTCTTTAAGTTGATAGAAGCAGGCCATATACTGAAGCAGACATTTTTAAGCTCTGTGCAGGACATATTGCTCATTTGAATATATGCGAGAACCTGCTTCCATATAAAGATGCTATTGCAAAAGTAATTTTTGATGTACGTATTGCCCATGTGCTCTAATTATTTTCAATCTTCTTCTTTGTTTTTTTTCAGAACACAAAGCACTCAACAATGAGAAAATGCAGGGTTGGCCTGTTTTTCAACCTGCAGCTAGTGGCCATAAAAATATATGATTGCCAAATGGCAAATCCTATTAACGATAGTATGAAGGGGCTTTAGGGAAGGGCAAATAGTAAGTGCTTGGAGCATAGTCCTTGTTCCAACATTGTGAATGCATACTTGAAACACTCTTTCACTAACCTTTAGTTGCTCAACTCTTTTTCTCGTTCCATCTTTGATGATGTATTTAATGATTTAACCACATTTACTCTTACCAACAAGATTCCTATTACTGCTATGGAAAGTCACCCACATAGTGGAATCTTGATGAATAACACTTGACCTATGGAATATTTCTTAATTTTCTTTGCTTGATAATAGATATTACTGCAAATCATAATGTTCACTGTTCAGTGATAAAACCTTATTTCTGGAGCTTAAGTGTGCCACCCCTCTTTGCTTAAATAATAAAAACTATCCAAAGTGGCATCATATGCTAGTTTTCAAAGAGCTAATACATCTGTGCTGAAACGCTCTATATTAATCTGAGGAGGATCTTACTAAAACTTTATCCTGGACATCTGTGACAGTAGTGGAGGCTTATGCAAGAATTTTGAACATTTCATACTCTCAATAAGGCTTCCTTTTTAAGTTTCTTTACGGTTGATTTCAAGCATATTTGGTGAGGGGTTATAGTCTTTTTTGGAAACGTGTTTGAAATTTGAATAGTTTCTTATATATGTGTGAATTAAATGGCTCTCTTGTATCACTTCAGATTGTTGATTCACAATATATTAATGATTTTAATCTCTCTCTGTGACTGTAGAAAAACCAGCCAAGGATCAAAACTGTTGTAAACAAGATTGGCACTATTTGTAATGAGTTTCGCGTGCCCACCTTTGAAATTCTGGCAGGTGAAGGAAATTTGATCACAGAGGTTAAGCAATACGGAGCCACATTTCAGATGGATTATGGCCTGGTATACTGGAACTCAAGATTAGAACATGAACACAAACGGATGGTAACACAATTCCAGCCCGGACAGATCATCTGTGACATGTTTGCCGGTATAGGGCCCTTTGCTGTCCCTGCAGCACAAAGAGGTTGCATTGTATATGCAAATGATTTGAATCCAAATAGCACGAATTATTTGTGCATCAATGCAGAACAAAACAAGGTGAAGGAAAGAATTTTTGTATTCAATAAGGATGCAAGGGATTTTATACGACATTTGACAGTGAAGACAGATAGTGAGCCTGATGCAGGAGGGCATAGTAAAGATTGCAAAACTGTAAATGTACAGTGTTTGGAAGACAGTACCTTTGTAGAATTACTCGATAATACCAATACCAGACAGGAAATTTCAGCAGGTGATGTTTCTCTAAATTTCATGTAAAAGTTGTGTTGTATCTGAAATTCAGTAGTAATATTTAGGGTCAACAGAGGCAATCTAAAAGGCTTGGATTGTTGGGGCAGTGGAGTTGAAGAGTGGGAATGGAGGCCTCCATACTGAGAACGGTCCTCAGAACATTGGAACTTCAGTTGGAGATATGAGTGTAGAACCTAGTAGAGTTTCAAAAGGAACTACTGAAGGTATATGATTGATAGCTTGGAGGATGCAAAAACATAGACCCTTCACTAGTCAGCATTTTATTGCTTCATTCAAAAGCCAGAACTCTGATATTTCTAAGCCAAATGTTGAAAATTGTGTGTTCTATTATGCAGGTCAGGGAATTGAAGAGTGGAGTCATAAAAATTCATTGAGCTGTGAACAAAAGAAAAGTTCAGGTGCGAGATCGTAATTTTGGAGCACCCAACTTGTATAGAGTAATATTTTCATGATACTAATACACATACAGTTTATAACTTTATGGACTAGGTTCTGCACCTTCTTTTTTAATGAGATTTTACCTATTTCTCACTTTCCTGCATCTGTTAAAGCATTGGATGAAGTATTCTTTAACAGTTTGTTGATTGTACTAAAATAGTGTTGCAAATGCTCAAGTTAATACAGTCATTGTGAAAAATGAATCTACTAAAAGAAACAAAAGAAAGGAGAAGGAGCAGATGGCAACCACTGGCTTTGAGATCTCAGAAGGCAAGCCTTGGGAGCATATTGATCATGTAATCATGAACTTACCTGCTTCTGCACTGGAATTTCTTGGTAAGATTTATAACTATGATGAATCTAGTACCAGATTTTGTACTTTCTTTTGACATCCTATTTAGATTACACATGCATATTTTCTTCTCTAATTTTTCTTTTTCTTGTTCATAATACATATGGTTTTAGTGCTTTAATAAGGAAATCTCAAATTATTCTTATATTCATTTGATTTCTATGCTTGGGATATTTTTGTTAACACATATTATAGTACTCTACCATTGATTACATCATATATTTGATTCAGAAACCCTTAGATGATACCTCCAGATGCTCCAACACAAAATTAAGAGTACATAGGTTATGAATATATATGATATAATTCTGAACTTCAAATGGCAACAGGTTCTGTCCTGTTTTTTTTTTACATCTTAATGTGTTGGTATATTCATTTTGAAAACAAGAAAGTGCCTTTATTTGAAAAATTCATGTTTTCCCTTTGAACTACAAAGTATTTTTTTAATTGGCCAATAAATGAGTACACTATATTTTATTATGACGCCTAATGAATGTTCCTATTTTTATGTGCACATATGACAGTGAAAGTTACAAAAGACCTGTAAATATCAAGTAAAAGAGTCTCATCTAGGAGGTTTTTTAATTTGTTTATAAATATATTGCTGAAAGTTAAAAAAATTAAATAGTATATGAGCCCAAAGGGAAGTTTACCAAGCAGAACATTACATCAAAAATTAGTTTTGCCCAGGGCTTCCAACAGAGAGTCGAACTTAAGAGATCAGGGCTCAAAACAGGCAGCCAAAGTACAATTCAATACAACAAGTCAGACCACCTAACCAGCCTTCAGACAGAACCAAAAACAGATCAGAACCTTTCCTGTTACTACTTATCCTTGACATATTATTTCAAAACAGTTTTTGATAATATCCTCAGCAGGACTGTTGAGCAACTTGTCAAGCCAAGAGTAATCTACCAAAATCTCACTCTCAGCAGGCATGGTCTCAGTCCCATGATCACCAAAGGCCTCAATCACACAATCTTCCCAAGTTTTAAGAGCTGCATCAGCATCAGCAGTCTGATCCAAGGTGGAGTCCAAAGCAACAGAAGGTTACTTTCCCCATTGGTATTGTCATCAGTTTTATCCCCAAAATTCTTTGAAAGAAGATGCTCACCCACAATGAGCCACATGGCATCAGTTTGATCAACAAGAGGTCCAGCCCTAAGGATGGTCTGAGTGCCATGATCGCCAAAGGCCTTAATCAGTCTATATTCGTGAATTTTAAAAGCTGCATCAGCATCAGCAGTCTGATCCAGGGAAGCATCCAAGGTGGAGTCCAAAGAAAGAGAAGGCAGCAGGTTACTTTCCCCATCAGTGTCATCATTAGTTTTATCCCCAAAATTCTTTGTAAGAAGATGCTCACCCACAACAAGCCGTATGGTATTAGATTGATCGACAAGAGGCCCAGCCATAAGAAAGGAATCAAAATGTCCTGGACAGTTTTTGTGAATGGTAATGGAGCCCTGAGCAAGAAACTTAGTGCAGTGCTCCTTGGGCATTTTCAGCATCATATTGACTTGCAAAGCAACAGAAGAAAGAGCGACCTCTTGACAGAATTCCATAAGTGACCCCCTTTGTCCCTGAAAAATTCTATTGTTTCTTTCAATAAAATATTAAAAACCGCAAGGCCTGAAGAGCACTCAGTTATACTGACAGGGGGGGAGGGGGTGAATCAATATAACAACAATTACTTTTCAAACTTTTAAACAACCACAGCAGTAATACTTCACAATTTAATCATTCACAGCAATAACACACATGCAAGATCTAGCAATACCCTTGTGGGAGAAAACCACGGAAAAATATTGCTTATATAGATCATCTTGTAGGCACCAACCTACTTCATTTACAAAGTTTCTTTCATAGGCACCAACCCATTGGAGACACCAATCCCCACAACTGAGCACCAACTCAGCAAGAGACACCAATCTCTTCTAATGAGAGGCACCAACCTCTCGATCTCCTTGGTTAGGAGGCACCAACCTCCAAATGAACAATGTAGTAATTTATTTGAAACTTCTTCTTAGATCTGCTCTAATTCACCTTTAGAAATCTGCTCACAACTCCATCAAAATCTGCCTTTAGGATCTTCAAAACTCCCTCATACATTCTGCTATAAAACACTAATAAATCTGCTCATATATCTCTCATAACTCTGCTCATATGTCTTCAAAATTCTGCACATATATGCCTTTTAAGGCTGTTACTTATACAAATGATATTCAATGAATTGCTTGCTTTCAAATGATCTTCACAATCTCTTTAAATATTCTCACCAAGGGAGGCGACTTTTCGAAGCAACACACACATTCAAAATGGATGCAACCCCTAATATTATATGCATCCTTTCTCCTTGAATTTGGGCACTCCAATAGGGGTTGACTCCTATATTTAATTAAATATATTCATATATATATATTTTTTTCAAAAATAAACCCCAAAAAATGGGGCACACCACTTAAGAGGTCGATCCTCTTCATAAAAAATAATTTGCAATTTTTAATTTATTTCTTTTACTTCCCCAAGAGGGGCGCCAACCAAGGGGGGACACAAATATTTATTTCATTTAAAATTTTACTCCAAAGCATGGCCACCAACATTTAACCACAAACTCCTTCCTCGACCTTTGACATCAATGACAACAATTTTCCAACAAGGCCTTGGCAAACAAAACAAACCACAATTTCCTATAAAAATTATTTAATCTCTTAACATAATGGATACAACTAAACAAAATATCAAACCAATAAATACATAAGGTCCATCCACCAAGAAACAAATTCCAAACAGTTTTAGCAAATTGACAACCAAAGAAAACATGAAAACAACTCTCATCCACTTTACACAAAAAGAAAGAAATAAATTATATTAATGTCCATGGATGACCAAAAGTAGGTCAGTGGGATTCAAGAGAACAACAATGTACAATTAGAAAGTTCTAGGAAGAGAAACTTAAGAAGTTCTTGTCAAGGGGAAGAACAATGCAGTATAGATACATCAACTGATGAGAGGCAAATCATGGTGGCATAAAGTGGAGCATCAAAAGAGCAAATTAAGCAATATTCCTTGGGCTTGACTTTGTGGTATTCCGTGCAAATTAATATTGGTTGGTTGCTAATCTCATCCTATACAAAACAATAGGGGACAACAAAAGCAAGTGGTTAGGAAATAGGCATGAATAGCCAAGAAAGGGAAACAAGAATCCTGAAGAGCAAAGAGCAGCCATAGAGGAAAACTCGAGACCACCAAGTATCACTATCTTGACTAGAAATGGTGAATTTGCTAGTGCCTTTCATCAATCATTGTGAAGGACTAATACAAGATTGATAATGCTCACCAAGGAGTGTTAAGGGCTTGGAGGGGTACTCCCACCAAGATCACATCTAACATCCAAGGCTGAAGTAACCCTTTAAGTAGTGAAAAAGCTTGCAATATGTATTTGCACTTGTGATTGGGAAGGTGGTTGGAGAGGAGTAGATTCATGCTAACAAGAAGAAACTTGGCCGTGTCGTCAAGAAGAAACAAAACCATGATGTTGAGGCAAAGGTTGTGAAAAATGTTGTCTCATTGGTCCATTTGCATTTATAAGAGACATAGTGTTATCCAAAGACTGTTCAGGGCTTCTATTCTCCTAGATGTGTTGAAATAAGGAGGTGATCAACTTGGGTGTTCAACAAAGAACATGGTTAATAATCAAGCCCAAATGAAGAAAGAGTGGTGCCCATAGGAAGTTTTTGATTCAACGACAACCATTTAAAGCAAGATTTGTTTTGGATCAATATAGCAAGACCAAATACAATTTAATCTAGTTTTTGACTGTTTTGTTGAATCATCAAGACCCTACTTATTATTTGAAGAGTCAAATACCTCCTAGGAAGGAAAAATCTTATCATATAGAGTGCAGTTAGAAATTTCAAGTAAAGGAGGATCCTCATCCCACTTTACATTATTCCAAATCTCTATGTTGAAGGAAAGTGACAAGGGGAGAAATTATTTGGAGGGAGTTAGATAAGAAGCTATAAGTCCCTCTATGAGAATTAGGAAGCAAGAAATTTCTCTTCAACTCCTCCCAGGACTGAAAATACCCATGATCAAAAAAATTTGCCAAAGATTGGATACATTTAGAGACCATCATCTAACAAAACATCCTATGAGAAGATGAAAAGGTATATTGTTACAAGATAAATTTATTAAAGAGATCTAAACCCTTGATGATTGTTGCTCATCAAAGAAACTTTAATGTTTCATCAAGAGATGCTTCATAGGTATCCAAGCTCTCCAAATGCACCCAAAGATAGTAGATCATATTGGCTTAATTAGAAAGGACCCAAAGAGGAGGCAACCCTTTCTAATCTCTCTTCTTCTTAGGGAGTTGAAACCTGATATTGTTTCTAACCAACATCTTGCATGGCTCTCTACTGGCAATGGATCTAAGAATGCACTTAACAATAAAAACAATGCCTTGAAACTTTAGGTTCTTAAGCCCCAAAACACCAAATTCGTGAGGAAGACAACAATCCTAGTCTATGACATGGTACAACAAATCTTGACTACAAACTCTCAAAACTCAAAATACATCCTCTTAATGAATTTAATTACTATTTGCTGCATATTGGTCCAATACACATACCTTTTCAAATGAGCCATGATCTTGCCGACACCAAAATTGTTTGGAATTTTGGAAATATTTGCTTCCTTTATCAATAAAAGTCATAGTGACTAGGAGATGGGGATTGGTATAGGTACAAGAGGCTGGTATGGGGATTGGTATAGGTACAAGAGGCTGGTATGGGTATTGGTACGTATTTTCAAAAAAGGTTGGAGATTAAATATTAAAAAAATATTTATATAATTAAACTTTAGAGAAAATATTCATACAATGGATATGCAACTTTAAAATATGTAAAATGCTAAAATTCTGAAACATAAAAAAAACATTTTGAAATTTATTTAAATGAAAAGTTATTTTAAACCATTATTATTTGGAGATGTTAGATAAAGGCTAGGAGGGGAATGCCATTATTTTTAAATACCTCGAAGATAACTATATTTTTAATCAATTGGTAAAACTTCAATACATGCACACATCATAAGCTTTATTATTGTTTCTCTTCATTCTATTAACTCTTTGAAATTTGATAAGAAAATATTTCTACTACCAAAAAATAAAACTTGTAAATTTTAATGTGAAAAATAGAAGATTACTAATCTATTTGTGTATTTCTTTAGTTTTTAAGCTTTTTCCAACCAAATATGATATATCTAAGAAAATTATTTTGGAATTTTCCCAATTTTCAAGGGATGCTTCTAGGTGACATATACAGATGGAAATAAACTTCATTTGAAGTTTCCTAACGTTTGGAGATTGTTAGCTAAATTTTTCTTTTGCAAAGCAACAGAAAATGGAATAATGAGTGAGGTCAAACACCTCTTTTCCAATTAGGAGGGGAAGCTCCCTAAAATATAAATTAAATCTAAACCTAAGTTAAATTGACTGTAGACTGAAAGTATAGACAAGATATACAAATATGCACACTATACAAGATATGTTGAGGGGGTTTGTATAAATGAAAATAATTTAAGTGCATATTTTTTGATTTAGATACAATCATTAGAATGTTCACACTTATGCCTTGTAAACAAGGTTTTATATATTGAAGGAAAGATATTACTAATATAAATACACAAGTAGCACTTTCTTGTTGGCTAAAATAGGTACCAACTATTCAATGCAAACATGATTTGAAGGAATATCAACACAAAGGTGACACATAATTCTGTTAGAATATTGTCGTTGATGTCAAAATGAAGGAGCAAGATTTATTGTCATTGATATCAAAGGATAAAGAATAATGAAGTGAATCTGTTATGAAGAGTAGCAATAAATGTTATGAGGAGCAGATATATTTAAAGGACAACAATTCCTTATTAATAAGGAAAAGCAGTGGATCATTAAATATATTAAGGCAAAGTTCATATTTAAGAAGGAAGCACTTAAAATTACATATCTAAAAAACAGTGCTAAAGACAAATAAAGCTGACTCTTTCACTTTACATTCAAAGATAATTATGTATATACACCTGTTTAAATACCCAATTTACATAGTATAAACTCATGAAGAACAACGAATATTGTTAGAGGAACATTGATTAATGTTTATGGAGCAGCAATTATATTGACAGAGTTCATATTTAAAGGCAGTGTTTATGATAAATACAAGAGCAATTAAATATAAGAGAAGAGGCAACAAATGCTTTCGAAAAAAGCATATAAGACAAAAGATGGCATACAAGACAAAAACATAGCATATAAGACAAAAAAATAAAGCAGACAAAATTAAAAAGGACAAAAAGGAATATCAAAGGCAATGATTCCTTTTGTTAAAAAAAAAGCAGCGATTAATTATGAACAAGACAAAGTTTATGAGAAGCGATTAATAAGAGATATGCAGCGATTCATTGTAGGCAATATTTTAATTTGTAAAGGGAGCGATTAAGGTTAAGTGAAAAGGTGCCAAGGCAATAACTATCTTTGAGATAGCATTTAAATAAAAAGTATAAAGGATTAACATATAATCCTAGGTGTAAAAATAAAATTACTAATATTATTAGTTTGAAATTAAATAAAGATTAATTTGGAGAGGGCATGTCCATTGTGAAAGGGTGTCTCTATTGAAAATATGAAGATATAAAATGAAAAGAAAATGTGGCAAGAATAAAACAATTTCAATGAATATTTTCTGAGCATAAGGAAGAGGGAGAGCAGAAGTATGAAGAGTAAATTTGATTTATATTGAAGATATGTGTGTGTAGAGAAAAAGAAAGAAAAATACATCATATACACCAGGTTCATGAAGAAGATTATTTGCTGACTTATGAAGAGCAAGTTGTGAAGATTAATTACAGATTTATGAGGAGATTGTGAGAAGATTATGCGCAGATTTATAAGGAGATAGTGATCAGATTTTTGTGGCAAATTTATGATCAGCTTACAGCATATTCAAGAAGAGAATTGTAGCAGATTGGGAAAAGAGTTATATCAGAAGTTTTAAAGAGAAATCTAGTGGGTTGGTGCTCACAAATCAAATAGAGGGTGGTGCCTCAAATTGGTCAAGGTTGGTGCCTTGCTAAAGAGGAGTTTGGTGACTCTCACTAAGTTGGTGCTCAATCTAGGGGATTTGTGTCTCTTGTAAGTTGGTGCCTACAAAAGTTGTAATTAGTAATTATTATATAAGTACATCATTCTGTATCATGGTTTTCTTCCATAAGGGTTTCCACGTAAATCTTGGTGTTCTTGTGTTTTGAATTGTTAGATCTTGCATGGTTCTAGTTGTTGTGGTTAATTAAGTTTGAAAAAGTTAAAATTGTATTATACTGATTCACCCCCCTATTGAATGCACAAGACAACTGAGAGGGGGGGGGGGAGGTGGTGGTGAATCAGTTGTACCTTAAAACTTCAAAACCCTCACAAACATTTAGATCCACATTAATTCAATTAACCCTTAATCTGTCAGAATGATTTATCATGAAAGCAGATAACAGAAACAAAACCAAATCAACACCATTCACAAAGAAACAACAGATTTACGTGGAAAACCCAAGAAGGGAAAAACCACGGTGAGGATTAGCTCATAATATAAAGTAATATCAACACTGATTACAAAGGGCTCACTTCCAGAGGGCTCATTGCCCAGAAGAAAGAAAGGCTCAACGCTAGAATAGAAAAAAAATAGAGAAGAGTGTTACAGTGAGAAATCCATCTCAATGCAATAGAAAAGTCCACCACAACATCACCAACACCTTCGCAGTCTTATTGAAGATTGTAGACACCTTGTGCTCACTGCATCCAGTAATCTAACACATGAAATCTCGCACTGCACTTCACAAATTCACACCTTACAACTCCGCAATTCGCATCACACACATCTATCTTATCGTCCCTCAACAACTCAACACATATTTATTCCATCTTCAACCTTGAAAACATTCTCCAAGTTCGGCTATGCACCTCAATAGTGCAAATTCAAATTAGGTTGGCACCAAAACATTCCTGCGGTGGAAAGGAATGAAGGCGGAGCACAACACACCTTAACTCGGACCTAGATCCACTTATACACGCCACGCCACACTTCCACAAACATCGAAGCAACTCCACAATTAGTGTAAACACCCAAGGTCGGTCGAACCCGTGTAAACACCATTAAACAATTAAGTACATGCTTCCTTTGATCCAAAAACAACTCGTGGACAACAAATGTCACTTGAACATATTCTGGATTATTCCACAAACATTGTGAAATCCAACAAATTCCTTTGCAACAACTTTCACCTGAAGAATGTACACACCCAGTACACTCAGACATTCCTTCCATACATTGTAACTCAAGAAATTGACTTTTAGAGCACCAAACCTCAAACAACTTCAACTGAAGAAAGATATAAACACTCTAACACCATTCCAGATCCGCAAGACTTGAAACCACTCTGCGGAGAAATGCGGAGCAAAAGCATTTCTCTCAGACACCTTTGCAATACGCAATCACATACTGACAAACACGACTTCATCTGCACAATGATCCAACACACCAAATTTTGGATGCAACACCTCTGAACACCTCTGATCAACATATCCAAACCACACAAACAAATCTTCAACATAGAAGAAATATTGAGCGAAACTAGAACGCTACTCTACAACACAAAACACCACTACAACACATTGTTTCCTCTTTTTATTCTTATTTTCTCAAAAGCACTTGAAAACCAAGCACCGGAGACATATCCTCAACATCTTCAGCACTTCATCATCACCACCAAGCCAATTGCAACATAGCAACTCAACCACACATCCATAGATAGAAGCTTATCAAAGCAACACTAGAGGTTAACACTAGTAGCTTACTAATGACAACATAATGCAACTAATCAAAGCATCATCAGAGACAACATCAACTCAATACCAACTGCTCACACTCTTGCAACAATCTCCTGCTCATACAGTTGACACCAATGACAACACCAAAGCTTGTTGACATCAATGACAACACCAACTATACATACTTGCAACACCCCCTCCCCCCCCCCTCAGTATAATCGTGTGCTCATCAGATTCAATGAATTAAACAGTTAGGTCTTATACAAGGTCACAAACTAAGTAGATGAATAACCTCAATATAAATCTTGATGGTAAAAATCGACTTTGAATTCAATTAATGGAATTGTAAATACGCATTCAATTATAACTTAAGCTTGAACAACATTTTTTGTAGCATAAGCGTAGCAATGACTCTCATTAAAGATGTCTTGTGTGCAAGGTGATTATTTATAGGCTACAATGAATAGACTCCTAGGCGTGGGCCAATTTGTGATAGCCTCCATTTTTGTATGACTGTTGTGTAATACTAAAAAATCCTAACATCTCCTCCTTATAACATCAGTTCTATGACTTGAAGAGAATTAATAGATGTGTGTCAGTCAGAACACACATAGTTCTACTGTAATGTCCCTTTTTTCACGAGAATTAGAATTCGGGATTAGCCTATTTTCCTAACCCTCGTAGGCTAATAGTTCTAGATAGAGGGTTTCTCGGACGGGCACTTGGTCGTCAATTTGCAGTGTGGATCTCCGGAGTATGGTGGCAGGGTGAATTGTGGCGTTTGGCACGATACTTGTGCTTAAATTTATGATACTCACCTTTAATTTCACCATCCTTGGCCTTGGGACCATGTGTCTTCAAATGGAAGGGGTCACTTTATATTTTTCAGTTACTATTCATGCCTAAAGTGAAAAAAGAAATAACTTAAGTGAATAGTGCCCACTTTAATGAATAGTGATTTCAATGTTAAATTATAAATATCAAGAGAGAAAGTTCGACCCTTCTAAGGAATAGATGATTTTAGCTTGATGAACTTGGAAGTGTGGTTTTGGAGGAAGAAGGAGACTAGGGTTTCCTGATTCCTTGCAGTGGGTAAGCTTGGTGGGGCTTTGTTCATTGTATTTGAGCTGCTTGAGGGTGTGAAATACCGCCTTAAAGTTGTTGATCAGTTTTTGGTGGCTTCATTTTGGAGACACAAGTTGCTGTTTGCAGATTTTTTGAGCATTTTCTGAGAGGGCTTTGGCAGCCATAGTCTCTATTGATGTTTATAGAAGAGCTGTTCGCTTTTGAGAAGTTTTTGGGGTTGTTTTGAGAAGCTACAGCCATCCGCCCTTTCTTGAGGGTTTTAATCAGCACAAGGAAATAAAACGCCTTTCTTTGGTGGCTGCAATCTTTCCTAAAAGGGGCGCCCTTGTCTTAGAAAGCTTGCCATGCAAAGTTTTGGTGGGAGAAGCTCGTCTTTCAAGAGAAATCAGCATTTCTTTGGGGGTGGGTACTGTAGTAAGTCACTATTCACAGTGCTGTTTGGCTGTAAGTTAAAGTATCGTCTATGAAATACTTAGTTTTGAATCTGATGCAAGTTATATGTTGTAAGCAACTTATCATGTTAGGAAGAAATTACATTTGGCCACTAAATTGAGCAATGTACTCCAGTTGTTTCAATAGCTTAGTTTATTTGAAGCTTTCATTGTATGCATATGCTCTTATGTACTATTTTAGCATTATTGGCAAACCAACTCGAAAACAAGAAGGAAGAAATTAAACTGAAACAAAATCAAACCTATAAACTCAGTGGAAAACGTATCAGCAAAGTGTTGGTACACTACAGTGGTATCAGAGCTCTGATCCTGCCATCTTGGAGGGTTAAAGTTTTCATGTAGCCACAAGAAGTAGGCCCTCACAGATATTATACCCGTCAAAGAGCAAGCCAACAAAGGAATCAGGTTGCTGAGATACAACAGGCCACAATGGGAGACAGGGGAAATGGTAGTCCACCTAGAAATGAAGGAGGAAATAGGGGACATAATGAGGACTGAGATGACCGTGAGATTCTTAGACGCTTGGCAACTGGACAGGAACAAGTTGCAATGGCTGTACAAGCACTTATGACACAGCTACAACAAATGAATACTCAAGGAAGACAAAACCAGATACCTGATGATAACAGGAGCGTTGTGGGGACCCCTAGGGCACAACGAGCTCCTACTCGTACTGCTGATAGGCCTACATGTCCTACCTTTTTGACAAATCAACCAGACGAGGAAAATGTTGAAAAAGAGGGTGAGGTAGTGTTTGCAGATAATATCATGGCAACAAATGATGAATGGGAGTTATTAACACCACAGGTCAGGGAGCGCATCAGCTTTGACAGATTTGTAAGTCAACGAAGAGAGCATTATAGGACAAGGCAAGATAGGAGGCCTCGAAATCGAAATAAAGATTTGAAACATGCCACTGGTAAACTCACCTTGCCTACATTCGATGGCAGTGGTAAGACCACAACATAGGCTTGGGTCCACAAGCTGGATAGGTTCTTGACTCTTCGACCTATGGCAGAAGAGGACGCAATTAAGTACGCCACCTTGCATTTGGAGGGAGTGGCCCATGATTGGTGGTATCATGGGATGGTCACATTGCAGCATAACCGCATCACTTCTTACCAGGAGTTTGTCGACAGGTTGAACGCTTTGATAAGAAAGATCCGGAAATCGATTTTAGAGACCTAGCTCAACTTAAGCAAGTTGGGAGTTTGGAGGTATATACAGTGGATTTTCAGCGGTTAGCAGTTATGGTTCCCACCATATCAGAAAGAAGATTGGTTGTATTATTCATCGAAGGTCTATCGGAACCATTGAGAGGTTGGATCAAAGCTTTTGATCCCTCGACTCTACAGGAAGCTATGAAAAAAGCTAGGAGCATGGAACTTGTAGCTCCGCAAAGTAAGTTCTCTTCAAAAGCATTATCTTCATACAAGGACGGGAAATCATTTCCTAAGAAGAAGGAAAACTCAAATTCCAAGGGGAAATCAGCAGCCCTGTTAGACAGAGAAACCATATGATGCAAACCACGACTATCTTTTGAGGCCTAAGGGAAAGGCTAACCAAATAATGTGGGCATTCTATGAGGATTTTGAATATGAGAAATCCGACCAGCACACTGAGCATGAGGAATCCGAGGTAGAAAAGTCTGAGGATGAGGTTGAGAATGACACCGAAACGGAGGAGGAAGTTAAGCTTCAAGAAGCACGTCTCACTAGCATACAGCGGGAGGGCTCTTTCAAGATGCGAGGGGTCTTAGATGGGAAAAAGATCATTACCTTGTTGGATACAGGGGCCACGCATAATTTTATTGATGCTAGGTTGGTTGAGAGGCGTGGGATTCAAACTGAGGAATTTGAGGGCATAAGAGTGAAGGTTGTGGACGACTACACTCTCAAGTGTGATAGGATGGTTTCAGATCTCCCTATGCGATTAAATAACTATGACTTTAAGGCAGATTTCTATGTGGTGAATATGGGAGACACTGATATGGTTCTAAAGATGAAATGGCTTCATGACATTGGAGAGTTTACCCTTAACCTTCATGATATGGAGATGAGATTTAAGGTGGACGGGAGGAATCATGTGTTGAAGGCCATCAGAGATAGTAATTTCAGAATGATATCTTTCAGTAGAATGGAGAAACTCATGCGAGCCCGTGATTGTCACACCTTACAGGCATCCTAAGCGACTTAAGGATGAAATAGAAAAAATTATTAAGGAGATACTCGCTATGGGACATATCAGGCCTAGTAAGTCACCATTCGCTTCATCCGTTGTGTTAGTGAAGAAAAAGGATGGTACCTTGCGGATGTGCATTGATTATAGATTGTTGAATAAAAGGACAATCAAAAACAGGTATCCTATTCCCCGGATTGATGAGCTGATAGATGAGCTACATGGTGCTCGTTGGTTTTCAAAAATAGACTTGAGATCGAGGTATCATCAGATTCGTGTGAGGGAGCAGGACATTGAGAAACAACTTTCCGTTGTCATTGTGGACACTTTGAGTTTGTGGTTATGCCATTTGGGCTAACCAATGCCCCTACTACGTTTCAATCCACCATGAACAGGGTCTTCCAGTCACAACTGAGGAGGTTCGTACTTGTTTTCTTTGACGACATATTGGTATACAACAAGGCTTGAGAGGAGCATGTTGCCCATTTGGATACGGTACTGGGTATTCTGGATAGGGAGTCCTTGTATGCCAAGGAGTCAAAATGTGATATGGGTATGACGGAGTTGCTGTACTTGGGTCATATTATTAGTGCAGAGGGTGTGCGCATGGATCCTGACAAGGTCAGAGCTATTATAGAGTGGCCTACTCTCGAGAATCTTACTCAACTTAGAGGATTTTTGGGCTTGTGTGGCTTCTACTGCAAATTTGTCAGTGGATATTCACATCATGCAGCGCCACTTATAGACTTGACAAGGAAAGGGGCATTCGTTTGGACTCTTGAGGCGCAAGAGTGTTTTGAGAAGTTTAAGCAGTTGATGACTACTTGTCTTGTCCTTGCGTTACCAGATTTCACTAGACCTTTCGAGCTTCAGTGTGACGCTTCGGGTGAAGGGATTGGCGCCGTCCTTATGCAGGACAAGCATCCAATAGCATTCGAGAGCAGGAAGTTAAGAGGACCAGAGAGAAGTTATAGCATCTATGACAAGGAGATGTTGGCCATCATGCATGCGTTGGCCAAATTCAGGCAGTACCTTGTGGGCAGCAAATTTTGCATTAAGACCAATCATAACAGCTTGAGGCATTTCCTAGGATAGCGGGATCTCAACGATCGTCAGTAGAAGTGGGTGAGCAAATTGCAATCATATGACTTTGGCATTGCCTACGTCAAAGGATCCCAGAATGTGGTTGCTGATGCCTTGTCTCGTCATCCACACTTGAGTTCCATGGTTGAGATTTCAGTGGTCCCAAGGCCACATGAAATATGGAGGGTACTATAGCAAGTCACTATTCACTTGGTTGAGAATATGGAGTACTCTTATGTCGCATGAGTTTCTCCATTCTATTGAAAAATATAAAGTGACCCCTTCCATTTGAAGACACATGGTCCCAAGGCCAAGGATGGTGAAATTAAATGCGAGTATCATAAATTTAAGCACAAGTATCGTGCCAAACGCCACAATTCACCCTGCCACCATACTCCAGAGATCCACACTGCAAATTGACGACCAAGTGCCCGTCCGAGAAACCCTCTATCCAGAACTATTAGCCTACGAGGGTTAGGAAAATAGGCTAATCCCCAATTCTGATGCTCGTGCAAAAGGGGACATTATAGTCCGCCCTCCCTGAAATTGCTTGTCCCCAAGCAATCTCTACTGCAAAGAAACCTCACTCCTCGGAAGGCCCAAAAGAAGAACTGTAAAATGTCCCATGCATCACCAACTAACTCCGGAAGCACCAGCATAAACGCAACTGCGCCAAATATTCCTGGATCCCAAACCCAAAATGAAGGTTTGTCATGTCTACCTTCCTCCGACTTCTGATGCGCTCTATTGCCCCCAACTTCATCATGCTGTGAGTGGTGAAGTAACCCAATGGGACCCATCCAATATTCAGTACTAAACCTGTCACCACTTGGATCCCAAAACAATTTGAACTCACATCCCTCTGTCATGCAGAGATAAGAATATCTAGAGGCATCCGCTATGCCAAATCTCTCTTTGTCCTCCGTTAAACACCCATGGATGCGATAATTAACCCAACCATCATGCCAACTAACACCACAGTCACTCTGTAACATTGTACCTGAATGTAATCCCTGTGACATAAAAGTAGCAACCCTTGTCGGATACATGTTAGCATGGTGGATAATTGATTGCTGACCTTGCAAGTAATCCTCTGCAAACAACTGAGTCAGGTACTTGCAACCTCTAACCCCGTCTTCCGAAGATGTCCAACTCCCATCCCACAACGGATGGTATAACCCTGGAGCCAATCCACATTGATGCATCATCAAGTCCTCCGCGTGTGGATCAAAAGAAACATGATGAGCACTCCTCACTGTATAGTTGCGATAGAATTCTCCAACCTCGGTGAATGGCTCATCACTAGCAATACTGGAATCAGGCAGCTGATCACTCTGACTTTGAGGCATAACAAGCTGGCGTCCAAAATCAACTGCATGGGATGAGGTAACAGATTTGCTTCCAGGAGAGGGAAACAAATCCACATGAGAGCCATACTCCCAACCAGATGACACCTCGCAAGTCCCTTGTGGAGATGATGGAGTAGCGTCGTGTACTAACACACAACTCTCAAGAGAATCCACCATAGCCACACAAGAGCTATCAGCTATCGGACCTGCGTCATCTGTTATAGTATTGACCACCAGAGAGCCTGATGTAACATGTGGTTTTCTGCTGCTCTCAGTCAAAGTACTCAGCTCAACTAAGTCAACTGCCCCTGTATCCGGGATGGATGTTACCGCATCCTCACTACAACCCATAGATGTCAAATCATGACCAACTGCCACTGTAGGAAACTGTACTGTAACTGCAATTGGTGGAGACTGTGCCAAACTGAACTCCACGGTAAGCTCCTCCAACCATGACGTTGACTCCCGAAGGGTCAACTGGGTGTTGTGCAATGAGTCCATAGTCACCTCAAGCTCATGAGTGAGCTTGTCAACCTCCTCTTCTTTCCCCTTCAATGCATCATAGCAAATACCATCCCACTCAAGAAGATAGTTCCTATCAGAAAGTAACTTCAAATAATTATGTTTCATTAATCCAATGGCTTCTCGTAGTGTATGGAACTCTCCAAGGGAAAGACTGATGTCACCGTGCTCATCTGACATAAGAGTACTCCAACCATAGGTTGCCAACATCTGTCGAGCAACATCAAAATGCTCCAAGGCTGTAACAATCATATTATCACTAACCTTTAATTGCCCCGTCAGATGATGATACCCCTGTGACTCATCATTTCCACCCAAATCTGCACTATAGTTAGAGGCTGAGTCCTCATCACTCACCTCATGATCAACAACATCATGTGTGCTATCCTCAATGCACACATCAACAACTAAGGTACTGCTGCTATGTACCTCAACGGATGGCTCATCGTGTAAGGGAGAAACTGCTGATATGACAGTATCTTCACACACTTCCTCTTCCAATGTAACTGTATCACCATCCAACTCACGATCCTGTGGTCCTATGTTAACACATGAATCATCAAACTTGTTCTCTAAGGCCTGATCTGGAAAATCAGACTCCACATGACATGAATCCACGCCAGATACTGCATCATTAGTACCCAATTCCTGAGTACTTTCATGTAACAACTCAATAGTAGCATCTTGCACATGTGTAGCCACCGTTGTTTCATGTTGTTGCAGGCTACGAGCTAATCTTCGTTGTGAAAGCGTGAGTTTTCGCTGGGTATTATTCAAGATGCTCTCAACCCTGATCCTAACTCCACCATACCAGAAATGGTGAAGCAATACACTGGGTCCCCTCCAAACAACAGTGCTATCTCTACCTCCACCTGGATCCCAACTCAGTAAACCATGCCAATTCCAAACACTATGCTGATACACCTCAGGTATCATACTTGAGTCGCACGGGTAAACTGAAAATCTATCAACCTCAACACCATCTAACTTCAGCGGCGCCACTCAGATATACCCTTTCTCCAAATTGCAGTAAATCTCCAAGTCTTGAATCAAATGATAATCAACATGGGAGAATAAAGTAGAGGACCTGCTAAACCCGGAATCGTCATATGAAGTCGGAGACAAGTCATACCAGAGCTGACTAGAGCACTCCTTATTCCACCCACCTCTTTGTGCCATCAAAGTCATCGTCAAATCCTGTGTATGTGGTATGAAAATAAGTTGATGAGCATGCCTCATGCTGCAATTGAGGTGAAACTCTCCTGACTGTGCTAATTGAGTGCTCACTAAGGAACCCCTGACGTCCTCAAGCTCTAGAGAGAGCTTATCATCTTCCTCTTCTTCCCTCATCAAGGAATCTGAATAGATCCCAACAAGGCTAAGTAGGGTGTCTCTGTCTAAGAGAAGGTTAGAATAATTCGAGGAATAGATGATTTCAGCTTGATGAACTTGGAAGTGTGGTTTTGGAGGAAGAAGGAGACTAGGGTTTCCTGATTTCTTGCAGTGGGTAAGCCTGGTGGGGCTTTGTTCATTGTATTTGAGCTGCTTGAGGGTGTGAAATACCACCTTAAAGTTGCTGATCAGTTTTTGGTGGCTTCATTTTGGAGACACAAGTTGCTGTTTGCAGATTTTTCGAGCATTTTCTGAGAGGGCTTTGGCAGCCATAGTCTCTATTGATGTTTATACAAGAGCTGTTTGCTTTTGAGAAGTTTTTGGGGCTGTTTTGAGAAGCTATAGCCATCCGCCCTTTCTTGAGGGTTTTAATCAGCACAAGGAAATAAAATGCCTTTCTTTGGTGGCTGCAATCTTTCCTAAAAGGGGCGCCCTTGTCTTAGAAAGCTTGCCATGCGAAGTTTTGGTGGGAGAAGCTCGTCTTTCAAGAGAAATCAGCATTTCTTTGGGGGCGGGTACTGTAGCAAGTCACTATTCATAGTGCTGTTTGACTGTAAGTTAAAGTATGGTCTATGAAATACTTAGTTTTGAATCTGATGCAAGTTATATGTTGTAAGCAACTTATCATGTAATGAAGAAATTATATTTGGCCACTAAATTGAGCAATGTACTCAAGTTGTTTCAGTAGCTTAGTTTATTTGAAGCTTTCATTGTATGCATATGCTCTTATGTACCATTTTAGCATTATTGGCAAACCAACTCGAAAACAAGAAGGAAGAAATTAAATTGAAACAAAATCAAACCTATAAACTCAGTGGAAAACGGATCAGCAGAGTGTCGGTACACTACATCTACATACTTAAATTCATAATGCATGAAATAGATCACATATTGCAACCCACACACACACTTGAGTAAACAAAGAAACAATCTATTGTTTCTTGTAGAACATGTAAGGTGCAAATAGGACACACTCAACTATTTGCACTAAGCAACAACGGGAATGGCCTCACACTAAGCTTCTTTGGTGGAATGGTCTCACTAGATTCGTATGAATAGGGACAGACACAACTATTCATAAAACTAAGTAGTTGGACTGAGCCTCCCTACATCTTCATGCATTATAATGCTCAGTTGGCAATGAAAGTGGTATTCATTCAGTTTGGACCTAATAACCTTCTTCTTAACCAAATTTGTACTAAAAAAATACTCCAATCTCTTAGTTGGCAGCAAAATCAAGATTAGAAGTTGTCCTCTATCCTCCTGTGCACCTCCTCTCGTTTACGATAGTCATAGGCTGTTTACGATCCTATAATTTAGGATTCAACCCTCTTTTCACTCCAATAATTCCTCAACCTATTCTATCGATATGATTTTTATAACAATCATACAACAACCCAACAGTAGTATATAACTTTAAGTTGGACTAGCTTTAAATAATAAATGTATAAAATATTAACCTCTAACAAAATGTATTTAATCAAAGTATTTTACTCCACGTATATAAATATACTATGGTCTAATACTAAGTAAAAGATACATATCTGGGTATGGGGGTTTGGTATGTGGATTTGGCTTAAAAGGGGAATTTGGGGTTGGGCTTGTTTTAGGTTTGTCAGTACAAATACATATAAAAATCATAAATATATACACATTTATACCTTAAAAACAGGAAATAATTTTTTTATATTTTTTTTATTAGAGATAAAACAGGAATTAATTTTAAATATAATTGTATTATTCTTTTTCATTTTTAACAGAGGAATCGATAGTGATACCTTGGGGGGCTTGTGAAGTGGAATCCTGACACACACATAATTACATTAAATTTAAAATAGTAAAGTTCAATTATTATATTAAATCTAAAAAATATTGAAATTTAGTTTAATATATTTAATTTAAAATATTGACCTAAGTAAGATGACAGGTGTGAGTGTTAAGTTTTAACCACTTGGAGAAAATAATAAGAAAATAATGTCAATACATAAAAGAACAAAAGATTGGAGTTGTGCTTGTTTGTAGTTTTAAAATGGTACCCAATATAGTATTGATAAATTCTATTGCCTTTCTTCTCTTTTATGTTCCTTGATAGCTGCATTGATAGCGGTGCAACCTGATTTCTCATTTACATTGGAATTTCCATCGATCCCCATCCTTGATTGGTCTCTCAAAGATGGCGTTAAATTTTTGGTGGCCTCCTTGGAATGATTCATCGAATGCAATTTCCAATACCTTGCATCAGTATGCCCATCTATAATATAATGACTACAATATGATTCTTTGGATCCTTAAAAATATTCAAAGTGGTGGCTTTTTTCTTATCCTTTTAGAATTTGGATGGCTGCTTTTGGTCTTTATTGGGCTGATTTTGCTTTGAGGTTGCTCTTTCTCCTTTCTTATTTTTGTCCTCATTGTTGTATTCCTACACATATACTTTAACGATGTACTTTGGCTTATTTAAGATGATTCATCTCCTTGTGGTGGAATGGAAATTTTTCATATATTTGGTCGAATTGTCTTCATCTTAAAGTCCAAGCCTATTAACCTGACCTGTCTGGTATTCCATGGTATATACCAGCACACTTTGAGTGCTTTCTTGCTCAAAATACTGCCAATTAATTTTTTGATTAATTTAATGACGAACAGGATAAAAAATCTTATTCAATCTTTTTGAATTCACCTCAGCTAGTTACATTTGGCTTCTTTTTCTTTTCAGAATAATGCTAGATAACTTTCCCACCAAAATAGAGAATGCCCTTTCATTGGTAGATGCACAAAATAAATCTTTTGTGCCTCACTAACAATATTCATGCTAAAATAAACCTCTATTTGCTTTATCTATTTATCTAGCAATTCAACTTCTATTTGTCCTTCAAAAGCTTTACTTGCACTTTTGTTTCAACTTTGAATGGAGTATGCTCAGATTTTACCTTAGATATTGGACAATACTCCTCTTCACCCACAAATCCATCTTTCATACCTTAATAACTCTCTTTTAAAATAAACCTCTATTTGCTTTATCTATTTATCTAGCAATTCAACTTCTATTTGTCCTTCAAAAGCTTTACTTGCACTTTTGTTTCAACTTTGAATGGAGTATGCTCAGATTTTACCTTAGATATTGGACAATACTCCTCTTCACCCACAAATCCATCTTTCATACCTTAATAACTCTCTTTTTCTTCTATGCCAAATTTCTTGGATAGAGCATGAACAACTACCATATCCATGAATGATTTGATCCTAGCTGTGAGCTCTTGTCGTGCAGTAATGATATCATGAGTTTTCATCAATTTTTTCATGCTGGTTTCCAGTGCAGCTACAATCTTGGCAAGATTGTCTTCATTTTCATTCATTATCTCTCTCCACTTCTTTGTAGAATATTTGGATCACAAGGTGGCAACTCTTCTTCTTTATTTGATCTTGTTGCTGTCATACAAATAAATCCCCTTTGAGATGAGTGCATAGTGATACATTGAGTAACTGGTATATACTGCTTAAAACACTTTTGACACTTGCTATTATTACACAAAGGCGATAGTGTTCTTTTTATTTAAAAAAGTTTATGTACAACAAGAAAGAAATGCTTCCAGTTTTTCCTGCTTGCAAACAGGCCAAGATCCTTAGGATTTGACCATGTCATCAAAGTCATCTTAAGGTGTTGTGTTTTAATGGCAACTAAAGTATGTAAACAAAGAGATTTGAATTCTGTTCCCCTAGGGTAGCTTGTTGTGTAATGTTTCTGGGAACTGGGTACTCATTTCTGACCCAATGGATGTCAGACCTGCTAGAAAATGCTCATTTACCAAACAAAAAAATGTTACATCAACATGTTATAACTAGAGTCAACTAAGCAGTGTTAAGGGACATTACTATTGGCTCCAAGAGATGTTCCAACTTGAGGACTCTTGCCACGTATATTTCAAAAAGGCATTACTGCTGAGCAGTGAGCTGCATGATATGCCGAGGGTCTATTTACTTATTTATTATTACTTGGATATTCAACATGCCTTTTAATTTAAAAGTTTTTGGGTTCATCTCTAAAGTTAAAATTCATAATGTCCAACTTTAAAAAAAAACAGAAAGAAAAAGCAAAAAGAAAATAAAAATTTCACTGCAGTATTGTTTGGAATTTTGTCTCAGATGTTTTCAAGGGGCTTCTTTCAAGGAAGTATTGGAAAGGGACAATGCCTTGGATTCATTGTTATTGTTTCATGCGTTCAAATGAGACAGAAGCAACAATCATTCAGGTCTGTCCCTCTCTCTCTCACTCATTATTTGTATGTGATCCTTGATTGCATATTCCAACAACAAGAAGTTTTCCATCCTGTAATTTCTTGTTTTTGGTCTGATAGTCAGCTTTGGTTGTAAAGCATTGAAGTGCAGTTTCTTTGTTTGTGTGTGCAAAATATTTCTTTGTACGTAGGAAATAAAATTTGGATAGAGTGCCAAGGTTTGAAGTTTGTCACATATTGATTTTTATGTTTAATTTAGTTTCTGCTTTGAAGGACCTCTGGGATTTGGAATTGTAACTGAAATGAGCATTGACTTTAAGTGATTGCTTATATCAACAAGTTTCTAGAACTACAAGGTTCAAATTGAAGAAAGCAAAAGAAACTAGTGCTAAAATTGCTAGGGAATATTAATGGCTTTAAATTTAATTGTAAGTTTATATAAACATGTTGGTACTGCATTCCTATACACATTCTTGTTATAAGTTTATGTTATAACTGATTTGTAATCCCCACTTTGATATGATAAATAAATCTCTCACATCTTCATTATTGATCCTACTTGTTGGGATTTGGTGAGCTAAGTGTTGTTACTTGGACATAATTCCATATTTGTAGAGTAGACTAAACCATAGTTGGAAAACTTGCCAAGTCATTGAGTACTCAAAGGTTTTTTTCTGAAATGAGTCATAGTGAACTCATGGGTCAAAGATGCCAAGTTTTTGGTGAGTTATTGTATTGAAAAATGGTGAGTACTCACAGAGTTTTGACAAGTTTGTCAAAAAATCTTGTGGGGATGCTGTTTGGATGCAAAAAAGGTTGTTTTCTGGCATTTGGGTTTTATTGTGCAAATTCAAGTGAAAATATCAGTGATACAAGACTTGGACTCGCCTTGGACTTGGCAAGCCGATTTTTGACTCGGACTCGGACTCGGAGCCCAGACTCGCCCAAGACTCGGCAAATAGAAAAACCCAAGAAATTCAGAGATTTTTAAGGATTTAAAGCTTGTTTCATGCACCCTTTAGTAAATAAACCTTAAATACACAATAACATCATGAAATAGAAACTACTATGATCCTATACAGAAACATATATCGATCACATAAGTATAAACGCAAATTTTAGCTGAAGGAAATAAGTGATTACTTAATACAAATAATAGTAGTAAGAGTCAAAATAGTTAGATATATAAATGTTTTGAAATGTATACAATACTCATGGAATATGAAATCCATGGCATCAAAAGTTCCAATCCCTTGTAGAATCCTCTAGATGCAGCAAAATCACCTATGAACCTGGACAAATGTGATTCAATAAGCATTTGGTGCTCAATCTCTTTGCTGATTTTCCTTCAATGCAAATGTGTTTTGGCTCTCTTCTCTCTTACTTGGCTTGAAAATGAAATGAAGTGCCTTTTGGAGGAATAGAGGCAAGTATAAAAGCAAAAAGAAAAAAAAGAAGTTTAAAATATGTTGTTTTTGCAACTCAAACCCACAAAGTGACGACCGAGTCTTTGGCACAAGACTTGATGAGTCCAACGAGTCTCGACAAGTACTCGGCATCCGAGTCTTTGAAACTCACCCAGCCTCACCCGCTTTGGGACTCGCGAGTACTTGCCGAGTTTGGGTGAGTCTGGTAACACTGAAAAATATATGTTTTTTTGCCTTTTTAAAAATTATGAAAATGGTGTGCACCATGAATGTCTATTTGGTTTCAAAGGTCTTCATTTGGGCTTGGCACCTCTAGACCCCTATAAGGGGTGCTATCCCTTGACTTTGTTGGGGGTGATGCCTCTAGAACCCTACCAAACTTGATACATTTTATAGTTGTATTTTCCATAATTTTATGTTATTTTTTCAGAAATTTAAGTATTGTTTTAAGTAGCCAAGTTTTTGTTGAGTAGGATTTTTTTTGTTTGCTTAGTCTGAGTTTGCAAATTATGGTTGAGGGCATGTATTATTTTGTAATCTTTTGTTGCATATTTTATTATATTAGTCTTTAAAACGAGAACAACTATTAATTTAGACACATTTTCCTATAATGCATAACTTTTCTTGTATATTACCCAAATTATTGTTATTATTATTATTTTGTTGAAAGGACATCAACATGAAAGACCAATTTTTACTATTTTTTTAGGTGTTGAATAACGGCCTTTGATTTTTATAATAATCCTATTTTGATTAGAAAATACAAATTAAATATATTAAAGTCTATATTTTTTGGAAAGGTAAATTTGAGAGCTACATTCTTGCAAATTTTCTTGTCATGACGATTTCTTTTGGTCATGAAAAGATGATTTGAATATGTAAATTGTGTTTAATGAAATCCTTCCATGTGGCTTGGAGGGACAAGGGTACCAAATAAAATGTTTAAAGTGATGCACACATACATATTGAGAATGTGATCTACAATAAACTTAATCTAATTTTTCTTGTGTCTCAAGATTGGAGCACACTATTTTGCATAAATTCAATTGTTAAATTAGCATGTGGCCAACAGCTGGGAAAATGCTTCAAGTTTCTTTGTTATATTCATTTAAGGGAATGGTTAGTCGTCAGTGGGACCTATGATGATGTCATCATAACATCGACGTGTTTAGTGGTTGTGTAATAATCAAACCCCAAATTGTTTTTTGAAAATTTTCCCACTGCTGTAAGATGTTTTCTGAGTTTGTTTGATTGTTTTCTCACATGCCATACATTCCAAATGATATATAAACCAATGCAAATGAAACATTCAAATAACTTGCTGGAAATAACTTTCATTCATTACAATAATCAGATTTTCATTGAGCATTTAAAGAGCAGATTTACAACGTCTATGTCAGAAAATTAAAGAGCCCTCAGACCTGGAAAAAAGCATGGCAGCAGCATGATAAACCCCCTTCAAAGGCCATCGACCGGCATCATATAATGGACCTTCTTCCTGCTTGATATGTATGTCCAAAAACTTGTATTTTCAGTCTCCAATGGGTGAACTGAAGGATCAATACCAGCCACAAGAAATCTGTTCTTAACTCCCAACCAAGCCATCCCTCCTGGGAAACTCGACCTGCTCTAAGAATTTGAAAACTTCACCAAAAAATATGAACCGATACTTGAAAGGATCACCCTTGAGTGAGTCTTCATCAGATTAAGTATCCATTTTGATAGCCTTCACCATTTCTGAGTTATGAGCAGAAATCTGAGTCTCAGGTTCAGGAGATAAGTGCCCAGAAATTGCAAATAAACACACCCAATTGAAGAAATCCACACCACGCCAAAAACCAGCAATCTCACACCCAAAAACAAACTGAAATCCAATCGAAAGTACTGATAAATATTCATCCTTTAAGCCCAGTTGTGATCCTTGTATGAAATCACCAAACACCAGCTTTAGCAGGTCTCTCATTGCCGAAACTAGTCTTAGAATCTGAGGGTTTTCGGTCCTCAATCCCGTTCTTCAATCCTCTGGTATCAAACTAGCAGCATATCCCTTTGTCGTCAAACTCAAGCATAACCAATGAAAGCTTTCAAAACACTTTTAAAAGATGCCTCTCAATTAGGGTGACTAGGCAACCCTAAAACCAACGCCCCACTTCATAAAGCTTTTGATTTAATTTATTTTTAAATTCCTCCTTCATCACTTAGGCACCCAAGATATGAAAATATTAAAATATGATAACTTTAAAAACAACTTAAAGTTGTGTCACTAGGCGTCCAAAGTCACTTTATTTATGTCCCCCTTATGACCCCTTTGTTAAAAAATATAAAGTTACTTTAATAAAGCTCACATTTCGAAACTTTAATCCAATATTTAAATAATTTCACCAAGTAACTTTACCAACTGAATAAGCTGCTGTGACAAGCTTGACTTGGTCCATTATTCCCAAAATAGACTTACTATTTTTAGTAAGTACTAAAAATAGTAAGTGGCATCCCCAAAGCCCAAACTGGAGAAATGTAGATATGCACCGGAAATACTGATATGCACCAGAAGTACATAAACCCCAACACCCAAAGCTGGAACTGAGTCCCCTTTTCATAACCACTTAGCCAACAGGGACTCTGGAATTGGCTAAAGGTGATGTCAATTGTATAGAGGCTAGGAGGGGACATTACAGGTTGGTAGGATCCATAGTGACATCACATGCCACATGGACCAATGATCAATGATCATAATAATGTTAGAGAAATACTCTAGCATTATGATTTATCAAGTGTTGTGTCATGATCAAACAACCCTTGATCCATTCCATAGTGTTAGAGCTTTAAGCTATATATTGAGAACCATTCGATCATGTTTAGATCTAATGACCCTTGATACTTTGAGAAGTGACAATGAACATTACATTGTAAAACCAAGGATTGCCAAATGAGAATATAATCAACGGTCGATATGGGCTCAGTTTTGTTTAGTAAATATCAAATATGTGGGGTGGGTCTTGACGACTAGGGTCTCAGATTGAACATAGGAATGACACATGTAGATGATGTAATGTCGTGGAGTTCTATATGTTCGATGGTTGAGTTTTGAAGACGATTTGAGTTTTGTTAGGTCCCAGATACAATTGTAATGACATGAAAGGAGATGGATTAGTAATATGTTAAATTGAGATTAGTGATGCAGAGAAATATAATATTAGATGGCCGTAGATTGTAAATGGTAAGATATATGTGCAAGACATGCAAAGTGTGATTGTGAGATGAATTGTATATCAGCAATTTGTGAAGATTGTTGGCTCTCATTTGGTGCTAGGTTTTTCTCCGAAAGGGTTTCTTAGGTAAAAGAATGGGTTTCATGCTTTGTGGACATTGTTTGAATCTTTTTTAATCTACAACTTCATTACTAAGTGAATCAATATAGTAAAATAAATCACTAATTGGATCACATAATTTAAGATCCAATTGCAATCATTGGCCAAAAATTTCTTCATTTGGTATTAGAGCTAATTGGTTGAGGCTTGTTTAGAAGAAGCGAGGCACCTTTTCTTCTTGGTGCAGTTTTGGTTGTGATGAGCACATGCTTAGTAATCATTTACTTTTTCAAATTAATAATAATATCAATCACATGCCATCAACAATTAAGAACACAAGATTTATGTGGAAACCCTTTTGGGAGAAAACCATGGAGAAAAGGACTATTTGGATCTATTGTCCAAATCCAACCACAAATAAAATACTTCTTACAAAATATTCGTAGGCACCAACCCATTGGAGACACCAATCCCCACCATTAAGCATCAACTTAGCAAGAGACACCAATCTTTTCTATTGAGAGGCACCAACCTCTAAATGGACAAACACTTTGAGTTCTTGAAAATAATTCTTCAATGGATGACAATTTAAATAGATCTCCTTCACAAAAAGTCTGCCTTGAATAATCTTCTCTATTTCTCTCCTTCAAAAATTTGCTTGTGCTTGAATGATATTATTGGACAATGGTCAGTGCTCCCCTCAGGATTCGTGACATGGACTAACCGTCTCCCGTGGATCCGTTAACTCTAGCAGTTGTATCGGGCATTAATAGGTCGACCTTTTGGTGCAACGACAATCGTGGGGCCAACAATTGGTATTAGAGCCAAAGGTGTCGGGTTCGAATCCCCTCGGCTTGCGTTGAGGGGGAGATTGTTGGAAAATGGTCAACGCTCTCCTCGGGATTGTGACATGGACTAACCATCTCCCGTGGATCTGTTAACTCTGGTGGTTGTATTGGGCATTAATAGGTCGACCTTTTGGTGCAACGACAATCGTGGGGTCAATAGATATATCCTTTTATTCCACACTTGCTTTCCATCCAGCCTTCTTATTTCATTTTCATACCTTAATTCCACTTGAGAGGGGTGCGATTTTATCAAGAGAGGCTTCATGTCTTTTCCAAGAGAGTTGACCTTATATGCATCTATTTGTGGGCACTAAAATAGGGTTGGCCCATTATTATTTAAATTTAAATTTATTTTTCATTTTTCAAAGGAGGCGCCAATGTAGAGGAGGGTCGGCCACCATGAAAGGGGAATTAATAAGGTTTGTGGGCGCCAAGATGAGGGCCATCTTATGATCTTAGTGGAGTATATTCGATTAGTGGCCTTTGGCCATTTTATCCTCATGTGATTTCCTTCTTGGACCAATGATTTCCTTCCTAACATCAATGACAACAATGTGACATTCCTTCTTGACATCAATGACAACAATATTTTCAAAAGGCTGTAGTGGGAGATTTTTGTTGTTTTTTGTGAAAACTCAAGGATCTATGTTGTAGAAGTCATGGCTAGCACCTCAAGATCTGATATTGAGACATGCAATGGTTTGAATTTTGCATAGTGGAATTTGAAGGTTGAAAACATCTTAGTGGAAAGAGATCAATTGACTTAAATATCTTTTTCAACAAAACTTTCTAGCTTGTAAGATGAAGTCTGAATCAAATTGGATAAGGAAGCTAGGAATATGAATGCTATTCGTTTATGTCTTGTAGATATTGTTTTTGATGAATGTATCAAAATAACAAACTGCACATTTGTTATGGAAAAAGATCAGAACATTATAACAGTTTGAGAATTTAGGGAATAAATTTCTTATGAAAAGAAAGTATTCATTGGAAATGAAAGAAGAGGCCTTTGTAAACAATCATTTCAATGCATTTAATCTAATTCTGAGTCAACTAGTTTCAATAGGTGTAAAATTAGAAGAGAAGTGCATCATTTTACCTTGTTCTTTATTTAATTCATGGGAAAATCTAATTATGACAATTGGTGGAAACACTTATTCACCTAAGCTGGAAGATATTTTAGGAGTTTTACTTAGAGAAGAGACTAGAAGAAAATCCATGGATGATTTTCTAAAGATGCCTTGTTTCCAAGGGATTGGTCAAATGATAGAGGGAGTAAACAGAAGACAGCAGATGAAGGTAAGCCCAAGTCAAAGGGCAGGTTCAAAACTCTTGGAAAATCTAAAGTTAAATGCTGGATTTGTGGCAAGAAAGGTCACACAAAGGAGTGTAAATCTAGAAAGAAAGAAAGATTTAATGATTCTTTTAACAAATCCTTGGACAACGGTGAAGTTAGTAGTGATGTTTTAATTTATGCTAATATCATTAATGATAATTATTGTCTAAGTAACTTAGGTGCTCTGTTTCATATGATTCCTCATCAAGAATGGTATTTGGAGTACAAAAAGTGTGATAGAGGACGAGTTTTCCTTGGTGATAACAACTCACTCTAAAATAGCTGGTTGGAGAAACGTAAAATTGACTTTCAATGATGGAGTGGAATCTCTTGTAATGTTCCCTATCCTGATTTGCCCTAGAATTTGCCTACTGAACACAAATTGCAGCAACTAGGGTTAGGATTCATCTTACCAATTAAAATATCTCTTTAATAATGCAATCTCAGGTTTGAATCTTGCAAACACCATATGAACAAGATATGCAAATATATACATATATACTTATGAGAGTTAGACAATTACATCACATCCATAGATTATCAACAATGCAAACATATTAGAATTTTGGGAGAACAGACATGATGGGTCCGCTCGAAGCCAAATACCAAGCCTAAAAGGGTGTATACCACAACCCTCCCCCTTGGCGACTTGTACCTGCTTTCCCCATCAATGCCTCGACTCTTTGAAGACACTTGCCATCTTGTGGAACTGGGCGAGGATCGTAAGTGGGCTTTGTCGGCTCTTTGCGTAAGCGTCCTTACTTAGCCTATCTACCACTGCACCCCAGGCCCATCCTACAAGATGGGTTTCAGGCACTCAAGCACATCATATATATTCTACCACGAAATCATTCATTAAATATTCTTATTATCATATAGGCAATATGCATACATATGTAAGCAATGATTTGCAGAAAATACACCTGAATATAGGATATATCTGATAATAGCAATCTATGGTGATGCATTGGATAGATTCTCCTTTGTCTCCCGGTCTGTATGTTTCTTCTCCTTAACCAATGATCTGTTCTTAACACTCAGAGTATATCGTTAGTTTAGATCAAGCAGATAAGAATCTATCATTCATATTAAAGTACCATAATTACTTATAAGGCTTGATAATTGCTGCAAGCATTATTATTGCTTAATCTTATATATATATATATATATATATATATATATATATATATATATATATTCAACTTACTTCCCTTATTGATTTATCATTTATTTTCCCTTATCTCTTCTTGAGCCAACTCTTTCTTTCCACATATATCCTCCTCCACATCTAAGATATCATATTAATGTATCTGCTTCTGCCCTCAGAAAATACTCCTATTCCTATCCTTATTCGCTGTATATATTAGTGCTTTCCTCTTCTTATTTCTCCACTTCCTTATACTCAGAAAATATTCCTGTTTCCTTCTTACTGTGTGATCTGTTTAATGGATTCTGACCTGCTTTGAGGGATTCGGCCTGCTAGACTGAATTTATGATTTGCTTCTCAAACTCATAAAGAATTCGTTCACACATGTTTCTGCTTAAATCTGTTTTTGATCTGCTCCAGTTCGAATCCTCAAGAGATGCGACTCCTTGAATAGGGTCGACTTCTTTATTTTTATTTACTTAATAAAGGTCGGCAAACTAAGGGAAATGATGTGTCTTGAAGGGGTTGACCCCATCAATTAAAATAATATTACCTTATCTTCATTGCTGCCCTACTCATACTCCTTTAAATATATGTGATTGACTTGGTGACTAAGTCGGACAGGAAGTGTTATCATACATGGTCGGCACAAATAATATATATATCTTATTTTATATTTTATATATAGGAGGGGTTATTACATCTCTCTCACATGGGTTGTGCATTCCAGGTTTGGTAAGGCATTTAATTTCTATTCCTAAGATGAATTGACTTTGGTGTGCATGTCACCTTTTATGAGAAGGGTTGCAAGTTGGCAGGAGGGAATTTGGTGATGGCTAAGAAGGATTTAACATGGAATTATTTTTAAGCTAGAAGCATTTGCTTTGTTTAATTTAGCCAATGTAATTGAACATACTAAATCATGTACGTTGTGGCACCATAGATTGGGTCACATTGGTGAGAATAGTTTAAAAACCTTGATTAATAAAGTTATGGTGATTGATCTTCCTATTTTTTTTTTTGGATTTTGAGTTTTATGAAGATTGTGTATTTGGTAAACAAGATAGTGTTTTCTTTTGGTACTACTAGAGCACATGAGATTTTAGAATTGATTCACAACAATGTGTTTGGCCCTATGGATGTGCCTTCTATTGGCAAATCCCGATAGTATGTCTCGTTTGTTGAGGATTTTCCTAGACAAACTTGTAATTATTTTCTTAAGCACAAGTTTGAGGTGCTTTGCAAATTTAAGGAATTTATGAAAA